>CM069171.1:8412355-8910842 GCA_035221665.1 Okamejei kenojei | reverse complement strand
TTGAGACGGGGGGGGGAATGGTTGTGTGGAGGGGGGGGACGGTTGTCGGGTGCCGTCCTTGCGGGGCCGGCTTTGTCGTTCTCTCTTTATTCCTTTTGTATTTCTTATCTTCTCTTCTACCTCATGTCTTGTTCTTCCTTTCTCCTTGTTTCTTTTTTCCTGGTCTTTTCTTTCTTGTTTTATCTTTTTCTACTCCCTCTTTTTCCATCTGTGTGCACGCGGGGACCTTAGGGTCAAACAGAGGGTACTGTCTGGGAAGTTAAGGAAGAATTGTATGCAGATGCCAAGTTGATTTTATGGAGGTTAGTTTTGCCAATGCAGTGCTAAGATGATTATGATTCAGTTTTGTGTCTTGGATAAGGAGATCAGCAGGAATCTCCACTTCCCATCCACGTCTAGTCCATTATCCTTGGTACAGGCTCAAACACTAACCATGATTAATATGATTTAAATAACAAAACGCTTGTGTTGGTGTCTTCGATCTCAATAGGTCACGGAGGAGGATTAGGCCATTCGGCCCATATGTGCACGCTCCACCATGGCTGATCTATTTCCCCTCTCAAACCATTCCCCGCCTTCTCCCATAACCCCAGACACTCGTACCTAATCAATATTATCAATTTCCCGCTTTAAAAATACCGAGGACTTGGCCCCACAGCCGTCTCTGGCAATGAATTCCACGATTCACCTCCTCTGATGAGATAATTCCTCCTGCTCCTTGTAAAGGTACTTCCTTTATGCTAGACTCTCCCATAACTGGAAACATCCTCTCCACATTCACTCTATCCAGGCTTTCATTACCCAGGAGGTCTCATGAGTTCCCCTTCTTATCCTTCTGAGCTCCGGTGAGTATCCAAAGACAAACAGAATACTGGCTTTGCCAGTATTAACCCTCCGTTAATGCTGTTTAGTTTAGAGATTCTGGCCCCTTTGGCCCATTTTGTCCACCCGGCCAATAATCCACCCTACACCATGCACTATGGTTCGATTTTTACAGAGGCCAATTAACCAAGGAGCCCGCACGTCTTCGGAATGTGGGAGGAATCCGTAGCACCTGCAGTTACAGGGAAGAACGAGCAAATGTAACAGGGTCCACCCGTAGTCAGGATCTACTGTTGCACACCTAAAGCTGACTTTTACTTCGTAGAGGGAAAAAAAGTGATCCTTGGGTAACTCAACTGGTCAGACAGCATCTCGGTAAATCTATGTTCACCATCCCAAGCATGCTTTTATCTGTGGCTTGATCCGTTACTATTGTAAAAAAAAAACTGTGAAACTTTATTAGAAATACGACCCTAATATCCAAATAGGTATTTGATATTAAAAGTTATGACCAAAAGCAATGATCACAGATTTGTGTTTTAACAAATATTTAACAAGCAAGGAAGAGGGGAATATGTAAAGAATTAGGGAGAAAATTCCAGGCTCGGAATTGCCTTTAAAAAGCATGATCCAATTTTTTTATTAATTCTGTATTTTATGAAGATAGACAATAGATGCTGGAGTAACTCGGCGGGTTCAGGCCGCATCCTGGAGAATGGAGATGGTTTCGGGTCGGAAACCCTTCTTCAGCTGAAAGTAGGGGTGGGGGGGAATAAGGGGGAGGTGAGATGAAAAGACCAGAACAAATCAGGGGCCGGCAACAGATGACTCAGGTCAGTGGAGACCATCATGGTCCGTTGTTGGGCTGGGGAAGGTGTGCTAACGAGAGGGGGTCAGACGGATTTGGGGGGAGTACTCAGGGTGGGGCAGGAGGGGCAGGAGAAGGGTAATGCAGAGGTTATTCTCTCTGCCTCAGTGGGCGGTGGAGGCCGGTTCTCTGAATACTTTCAAGAGGGGGCTTTAAAGATTGAGGAGTCTGGGTTTATGGGAGGAGAAGGCAGGAAGGGGTATTGATGGGGGGATCACCGTGGATCACATGAAGGAGGAGCTGGCTCGAAGGGCCGAATGACCTACTCCTGCATCCTATTGTCTATTGTCATGAAACATTAGATACATGGAGAATAGGTGCAGGAGGAGGGCATTCGGCCCTTCGTCCTGCACAGCATTCATTTGTGATCATGGCTGATCGTCCCCAATCAATAACCCGATGCCTGCCTTCTCCCCATATCCCTTGATTCACAAGTCCTAGAGCTCTATCTAACTCTTCCTTTTTAAATCCACCCAGGGATTTTGCCTCCACTGCCATCCTTGGCTGGGAATTCCACAAATTCACAACTCTCTGGGTGTGAAAACGTTGTTTTCTCACCTCAGTCTTAAATGGCTTCCCTGTATTTCTAGACTGTGGCTATTGTTACTTGGAAGTTAGAGGAAGTCAAATTTCACGCGCTGCATATAGCTGCCCAAGCCAAAATATGCTAATTATTAAGTGTGTGGGTGAGTGTTCAGAAAGTAGAACAATAATGACCTGTCCGGGACTCCCCAATACATTTTTATCTTGTTTGCCTTGTTGTCATCTTCTTCTCTGCTAACCAATGACCTATTCTACATTTTCCTTGAGCTCATCCCTTTGATCTCTCGTTTCCACACCTTGCACCCCTTATTCGCTCTCCCCTGGAACTCTCGTTCTGAAGAAGGGTCTCGACCGGAGAACGGTCACCCTCGTCCTCTTGCAGAGAAGAGATAGTTGCCTGCCTGGTCCGTGAGTAACTCCAGCATTTTGTGTTCTATCTTCACTGTAACCTGCATCGGCGGTGCCGTCCTACACATTCCCTCTCTAAATGAAGTGGGGCAGGATCCCTTTTTGGTGGGTGGCTACTGAGTTGGCAGGTTAAAGTATTCCTGTTGGTGTGTAGATTTACGATCCAGAACCTCAACTCAGGTCAACATGACACTGCATTCAGAGGACAAAAGTGCTGGAGTAACTCCGCGGGTCAGGCAGCATCTTGGAGAACATGGGTAGGTGACGTTTCAGGTCGGAAAACCCGTCACTGAAGGTCACAGAACTGATGCTGAAATTCCCCCTCTCGTGGTTAGAGGAATGGGGAATAATCATAGGAACAAAGGAAAATGGCTTTTTAGGGTGGGCATAAGCACAACAGAAAAACAAGGCCCCCCTTTGGCCCCCCACCCCGAGTCCCACACCCCGACCATCGTCCCCCCCCCCCACAACGCCCGTTTTTTCAAAACAATAACACCAGTTCCTTCCCACGTTATCCCCACCTTTTTCCCCTCCACTCCCCTACAGAACAGAGGGCCCCAATACCATGTTTGGGGGAAAACCAGAAGCCCCGCAGCGGAAAACCCATGTGGGTCCACAGAGCGAACGTGACAAACTCCGAAACCAACACAGACAGCGCCCCATGGTTCCCACAGGATTTGAACCCGGGTCCTCCTGGCGCAAGTGGAGGCAAAGCCAACCAAAAAACCTGCTGCACCACCGTGCCCAAGCCAAGGGGTCAAGAGAGTTTTATTGGTCCCATGGGTGTCCCAGATAGGAACCAATGACATTCTTGCCTTGGGCCCTGCAGCCAACAACAAAGAATTATAAGTAAAAAGGCATTTAATTACAGAAACAGAAACAGATCAGTGGTGGGGTCCCCCAAATATACCATAGATTTAAAAATATATTATATATATATAAAAACACAACATAAAAAAACACAGATGAAGTGGCAATACGGCCCTTGTTTAGTTTTTTTATCAGAGTTTGTTTGGAAGTTGGAGTTTTTTAATAAAGCCATAGCCCGATGGCTGTGGGGAAAGTAGCTAATTCCCCTGAACCTGGGGTCAATTGCAAGTCCTTCATGCTTCCTGTACCTCCTACCCTTGAAAAATTGTCGCGGGCGAAATGAAGGTGGAGTGGGCCAGGATGGTGGGGTTGGGTCCCTTGGATGATAGCCTGCCAGCCTCTCTTCCGAGGGCAGCGACCCTGCGAATAGATTCCCCCCTCGATTGGGTGGGGAGGTCCAGGAGCCCGCCCCAGGGGAATTCAAAAACGTTTTAAGTTGTGAAATGGTAATGTACTTATCTTGAATAAAGCGGGCCCGGAACCGCCAAATGGGTCCCCCTGAGAAGGTTCATGTCCCCCCCCAAAGGAAGGGTTGGTTGATGGTTCCAGAGGTCCCCAAACACTATAAAGTAAAAAATGGCCAAACATTCTTCCAAGTTTTTTAAGGTTATGGCAACGGTGGTGCGAGCAGTAGAGTTTTTTGCTGCCTTTGCAGAGCCCGGAAGACCCGGGTTTTTTTTTCCAATCCTGACCTTTAGGTTGCTTGTTTCCTGTGCCCAAGGGCTTTTTTTTTTTTTTAACAAAGGCGTTTTTTTATTCAGAAACCAAACAAATACAAAATATAGTAAACTACGATCAGAGAATGCCCCTATATTGGCAAATTTTAACAAAAAAAGGAAAAGTTTTTCTTCAAATTAAAATATTATCAATTTTTAATCAATAATACATTCGACCTCCATGTGGTTGAAACCAGCCAAATCACGGAAAAGCCCCCCCACCGTCCCCCCGTGGACAACCGCGGATTTCCCTCTCAGTGACAACGCGTGGGCAACTGACGAAACCCCGGAACGGAGGGCATGCACGCAGACCCGCTGTGGCGGGCCGACCACTGCCCCCTGGTTCCCCACGAAACGGCCCCCCGACTTGGGCCAGGCCCCAGGGAATAGCAGACCGACAGGGATACCCCCCCTCCCCCTCCCCTCCCCCGAACCCTCCCCCCCTCTGCAACCGGGTTTTGGCCCCAGAAAAAACAATAGCGCGGACTAAAAGTGGGAGCCAAAAACCATGAGGAGCAAGGCCCCTTTCCCAGAAATACTCGAAACAAGGGGCTTGGCAAACCTCCTCAACACTCCAAATTAGAAGTTTGGCAACGCCTTTTTCTTTTTTTCCATTCCAACAACCTCCACTTTTTTTTCACTTTTATTCTACAGGATTTGTTAAATAATATATATAGCCTTGTACAATTTGGATGGAAATTTTAGACTTAATGGTACCCTCTAATAAAATAAAAACCATTAAAAAAATGTTTTTTAATTCCCATCAGTGATTTGGTCTCCACTGCACCCTCCTGTGGCAAGGAAAATTCCGCACAAATTTTCACAACTTACCTCCGGGGTAAAATCTATTTTTTTCTTTCTCACACTACAAGTCCTTAAAATGACCCTCCCCTTTTATTCTAAGACCCCGTGACCCCTGGTTCTGGACTTCCCGCCCAACAATTTGGGGAAAAAAATTTTCTGCTCTAGATTGCCCAGTCCCCCCCATTTTTTATAATTGTGTCTTGTTTCCATAAGAAACGGCCCCTCATCCTTCATAAACTCCAGGTGAATACAAGCCTAAATCCCACATTCCAAAGATGTAACAAGGTTTATAGGTTTAAATGGCTTTGAGAAAAATTGTCCCCTAGTGTGTAAGGAATCGAACTGGTGTTACAAGGTGACTTGTTGGTTCGATGAGGGCTTTCTGTAGGCCTCAAGGGCCCTGTTTCCCATGTTGGTATCTCTAAACTAAAAACAAAATTGTAAATGTAATCAAAAGGAAGCCATAGGCTTTTGACTTCTGACAAGTTCCCGAGAATCGCAGGGAAAAAATCACCTTTGACAGCTTTAACATGGTGGGACAGAGAGGGGAGCATTTTTACTTGGAACTATCATGCATTATTCCCAAATAATAAAAAGTTTCCTCATAGTTTTGTACCATGACACGGGTTGCTTGTCTCCCCCCCCTCCCCCCCCCCTGCAACTGGTTTAGTTTTTAGAGATACAGCGCCGGACAACAGGACCCTTAGGCCCACCAGGGTCCTTCCACCGCCCGACCCAGCCGATCCCCCCCCCACATATTAATCACATTAATAAAACACTATTGTGAGGGATAACCGTGATTTAAAACACCACCTCCTATTTTAGAGAAATTCAAAAACCGATAGAGGCCAAGGAAAAGAGGATTCATGAACCCCCAGTTGTGGTAATATAAAAGTAACCAGAGCCCATCCCGAAGTAAAGGAAGTGTAGCATTTGGGGTAAATAGCGTGTAAAGAAAAGGAGTGGATGTAGTTTTGATCCCCCTATCAAATAGGAGGAAGGGAGTGATAGATAATGGGGACCCCCTTTGTCCACCACTTAGAGCTATAAGCTTTTTAGTGCTATTAAGGGAAACTGAGAGAGTTTTCAAGTTTTATGGAGGGGAAGTAAAATCCCTTACCTAGGGCAGGTTCCCCCCCCCCCCCCCCATAGACATCTGAGCAAAATGCCTTAAATAAAACAAATTAATGGAAATATTACAACACACCCCTGCCCTCCATTACCATGCACATGTCTGGGACATGCGATGTTAAATGAATGTGGGAGGTTTACTGGGGGGGACGGAAACCTACCAGATTTAATGCACTTCAGTTGTAGTCCCCGCTGAATTGGGAAGGGGGTTCAAAGGGGGGAGGTTTTTGGATGTAGAATTTTGTGTGTAAAAAAGGGGCTTTTACACCCTTCTATGACTTCCCGAGTGTCCACGCTCCAACCTTTGAGAGGCAACCCGACCTCCTTGCAAATGCACACGCAAATAAAGAATCCTCTTGCTTTCCTTCCACGATATTTTTAGTCTCCTGGCGTATGAATTTGTGAAACACATCGCCCATATCACAACACTACAATCCTACACACACTAGGGACATATTTTTAACAATTAAACCTCAAGCCAACTAAACTACAAACCTTGTAATGTCTTTTAGAGGCGGACCAAAATTGCCAGGAGAAAACTCCAGCGGTGAAGGCAAGTCATCTAATGGGGCCCGTAGGAAAATAGGCCGACGGTTTTTTGGGTCGAGAAGAGCCCCAGGGTATGCTTGGAAGTACACATCACTTGGGAACAGGCAGTGTACTTCTTGGAGAGGAGGAAATGGGTGATGGTTTCGGGATTCGAGACCCCTTCTATCAGAAACTGAAGAACATTTTTAAGGAGGTAAGACACACAAATGCTGGAGAAAACTCAGAGACGGGTTGAGGCAGCACTATGGAGTTGTGGAAAAATTGTCCCCCACCTATTTCCCCCTTTTCGTTCCATTAGATTGCTGGCCCCTCCACGCGCTGAGTTTTCTTCCAGCCCATTTTTTTTTTTCCCTACAAAGAAACTTTTCCCCCCAGCAATTTGCCAGTTCCCTTTTCTTTTAAAAGCTAAAAGCTCCCTTGGCGCGTAAAAAAAAACAATTCTTTTTTTGGGAGTTCACCCCTATGACCATGTTGTTTTTCTCCCGGATGCTCCCAGTTTTCCTCCCACCACTACCCTAAAGCGTACAGGGTTTAAGGTCATAAGGTTCAAAGGGAAGTGTAAGTAGAATTAGGCCCATTTGGCCCCATCAACCTCAGGCCCCTTCAATCAATTGCGAACTCCCTATCCCTCCTCCCTTCCTAGCTCCCATTCTCTCTCTCCTGCCCTCTCCCCCGTAACTCTGACAACCCGTAACAAAACCAAGAAAATTTCCTGTTTTTTGTAAAGACAGAAAATGCACGTTGGTTATAAAATTGCAAATATGGTCCCCCTAGTTGCGTAAGGATAGTGCTATTATTGTGCGGGGAGACCGCAAGCTGGCCGATTCCGCTGGTTCCCGCAACTGTAATTCCTATACTCCTAAAGCCTATAGGTTTTTTGATGGGTGGATTGGATTGGGAAAGAAATCAAAATGCAAGCCCTCCAAAATGGAATAGGCCCACCTTATCTGTCAAGCCCACCTTCCCAGCTATTTTGACCAGTCCTACTAATGTAAAAAAACCAAAAAAGCCATTGCAATTTTCCTCTCCCCCAACGGAATGTCCTGCCCCTGGAATCCTGCCTGAAACTAAATTTTCCAGCCATCCCCTCCCTTTATTTCAAGAAGAGAAATCGGGCGGGGCGGCAAACGGTGATAGGTAGACTTTTGCCTGCCCTTTCCAGGGGCCCCCTGGTCACCCACGGCAAAGCGACATAATCTTGCAGTTTAGCAAGAGTTTATTTTTGCCCTCCGACTCAAACTCCGCAAAGCCATGGACCGACACACCGTGGTTCCTGAGTTTCTCCCTATGGAAATGTTCCAACCGGAACTATGCCCCTTCAATGCTTCCAAGGGAAGTTCCCTCCTACTCGGTGGCCTCAAAGCTTAGTTTCGCGGAATATATTTTCAAGCCCTGTTACGAAAAAACATATTCCTTCCCCGCGAGTTAAAAAAATCTGGTTCCCGGCAATGGTTTTATATTCTTTTTGAACTTCCGTAAGAGGCTGTGGGAGGTGGGGGGTCCCGCTATGTTAGTTACAGGCAGTCCGAGGGGCCCAGCCCGAAGGCCCCCATCCTTCTTCCTTTTCTTCGCTGACCGGGCCCCCATTTTTTTAAAAATTGAACCTCATTGGAGTTTTTTTTCCAGGACCCCAGGGAAAAACAAAAAAAAAAAAACCGACCCGGTAAGTAAAAATGCCCAACTAAAACTTTTATTAATACGTGTCCCTTGGACCCTTTCTTTAAAAAGTTCTCCAACTCCTTCCTCCTTCCAATCCTCTCCCTTCTCTCCCCTTTCTCCTCCCCTGTCTCCTCATCCTTCCTCTCCCCCTCCATTACCCCTCTATCTCTCCCCTCTCCTCCCCCCTTCTCCTTCAACCCCAACACCCCCCCTCCGCGCTCCTCTAAAGGACTTTTTACCCTTTAACACTAGGCCCAGGCCGGTCGTTTTACCTTCCCTGTTCCATCGCGGGTTTGTGAAACACCTCCCCCCGCCTTATTCCTTCCCCTTCCCCCTGGCCCCCCACGCCCTTTGCGATGTGGAGGTGGGTGTGGGGTGTGAGGTGCGTTGGGGGGTGTGTGGTTGGTGGTGTGAGGGTGTTTGTGTGTGGGTGAGTGTGGTTGTGTCTGAGTGTGAGGTGGTGTGTGTGTGTTTGGTGTTGTTTTTTTTGTGTGGTGTGCGTGGGGATGTGGTTGTGTTGGGTGGAGGTGTGGGTGCCTTGGGCGTTGCGTGTGATGGTGGTGCCCTGTGTGATTGTGTGTGGGGGTGCATGTGTGTGTGGGTGTGTGCGGTGTTGTGGTGTGTGTGGCTTCAGGGCGCGTGGTGTGTGCGTGCGTGTGTGTGTGGTGTGGTGGTGTGCGTTGTGGTGTGCGTGTGCGTTTGTGTGTGTGTGTGCCCTGTGTGTGTGTGTGGGTGGCGGGTGTGTGCCCTGTGGTGTGTGGGTGTGTGTGTGTGTGTGTGTGGCGTGTGTGTGCGATCGTGCGTGCGTGTGGTGTGTGGGGCAAGTTGTGTGTGTGTTGTTTGTGTGGGTTGGGCGTGCGTGGTTGCGTGGCGTGCGTGCGTGTGTGTGAGTGGGTGTGGTGTGGTGTGTGTGTGTGGGGTGCCGTGTGTGTGTGTGTGTTGGTTGGCGTGGTGTGGTGTGTGTGTGTTGTGTGTGTGTTGTGGTGGGGTTGTGTGTGTGTTGTGTTTGTGCGTGGCCGTGGGTGTGCCTGTTTGTGTGTGTGGTTGTTGCCAAGTGGTGTGGGGTGTGTGGTGCCGTGTGTGTGGTGATGGTGTGTGGTGTGTGTGGGGGTGTGGGTTGTGCGAGTGTGGTGTTGGTGGTGGTGGTTTGTGTGGTGGTGTGTGGTTGTGTGGTGGTGTGTGGTTGTGTGGATGTGCGTGCGTGGTTTGGGGGGTGTGGTGCCCCGTGTGTGTTGGTGTGTGGCATGTGAGTTGAGTGTGGGTGCGTGTGTTGTGGTTGTGTTGTGGGCGTGTGGTGGTGGTGTGTGGTGCGTGATGGGTGGTGGTGTGCGTGTGTTGGTTGTGAGCGGTGGTGTGGGGGGGTGGTTGGTGGTGTGGTGTGTGTGGTGGTTGGGTGGGGGTGTGTGGTGTGTGTGTGTGCCCTGTGTGTGGTGTGTGTGGGTGTGCTGTGTGGTGTGTGTGCGTGGCCCCGTGCCGTGCGTGCCGTGTTTGGGGGCGTGTTTTGTTGTGCGCAACAAGCCGCGTCCCCGGTCGATTCCAGCTCGCCCTGTTTTTTCAAACGCGGCGCGCCCCCCGGTCCCGATACCCCAGCTTCCGCCGATTTTCCCAGGCGAGTTGCAAACTCGAAGCTTTGAAGTATAACTCCTCAGATTAGGTCCCCCGCCGGCAGTGGGACGGTGCCCCGTTTTTAACGGCAAAACGTGCCTGCGGCAAAAAGAGGAACCCCGGGTTGGGATACCCCGACTCGGGGCGCTGTCCCATACGGGAGCATGTTACGATTTCCCTCCACAGGGGACCGCCTTGGTTTTTTTTTCCCGAGATCCTTTCGATTTCCTCCCCACACACCAAAAGACGTACATGTTTGGTAGGTTAATTGCTTAGTATGAATGTTAAAATTGTCCCCTGGGGTGGTGTTAAGGATAGTGGGGGGTTTAAACGAGGGGCGGGGGAATCGCTGGTCAGTGCGAAACTCAGTGGGCTTGATCCCGGGCCTGTTTTTCCCCCCCCGACTGTAAACTTCCTCTAAAACTAAAAACTAAACACAGGGATTAAAAGGCAGGAAAAATAATTTGGGTTGGGTTTCCCCAAAAGATGAAGGAATGGTGTTAATTGAGAAATGGCCCTTACCATGGAAGCCTTTTTGGTGAAAGTAATGCCGTAAATGGATATTGGACAATCCGCCCCTGTTTAATGGTTTTTCAATGATACACAAAGGGTTCGCAAAGAGGGGTTGTCCCCCGTCATGGTGTCCTGCCTGCTGGCCAAACGTTACACAAAATATTCAATAGGGGTCCTGATGGACCCCACTTAGTAGTTCTCCCGGCCATGGTCCCTTGTTTACTAAATAAGTGGTTAAACTGATTTGTGGGCGTGGAAACAAGCCATGATCCACATTGAATGGCGGTGGGCTGGCCTCGAAGGGCCCGAAATGGCGCCCCTACTCCTGGCACCCCTATTGTCTATTGTCTTTTATTTTTGTCTTTTTTGGTTCTCCAACCGCCTCCCCTCTGCGCCCGGTCCCCCCCTCCTTGTTCTAGGCTGACCCCTTCCACCCCCAATCCCGCCCCCTGCCCCCCCCCAATCCCCCTCCCCCCTTTCCCCCAGGTCCCCCTCTTTGTTTTCTCGGGATATTCAAAGGATAATTATGGGTATCGCTGATCCCCCCATCCCTGGAGAACATTGATGTCCCAAAAATGGTGAAGGCCCATGGCCCAAGGGGAGGTGTGGAGGAGCAATCACCCCGGAGGGATGGAGGTTCTGTTCCTACTGGCCAGGTGGGGTCCCAGAATTGGACAGCAATCTAGTGAAAGTGGGCACTAATCGTTTGACCCCCAGTTTTTCATTGCCCAAGTTTATCCTTGCCAAATGTCCCACGCAAGCCTTTGGATGAACCGAGGAATAGGTTCCCTGTGCATGTGGTTTTTAAAGTATTTAAATCATAGGCAGGAACAGAACTGCGAAAAAATTCTGGTTTTAAACCAAAAGATAGAGCGCAAAAATGGCTGGGAGTAACTCAGCTGGAACAGGGCCCAGCAATCTCTGGAGAGAAGGAAAATGGGTGAACGTTTCGGGTTCAAGAACCCTTTCTTTTTCAAGAACCTTGGTTAGGGAAACCCTGACCTGTGTGTCCCCCCAACCAAGTTTGATGGAAGATAACTCCCACCCCCGAAACCGTTTCACCCCATTTTCCTTCTCTTCCAAGAGGATTGCTGCCCCTGTTCCCACTTGAGTTTACTCCAGCCTATTTGTGGTATTCAATCTTTCAGTTTATTGTCATGTGTAACCGGGTAACAGTGAAAAAGACTTTTTTTTAGTTTGCGTGCTAACCCAGTCCCCCCCAGTGGAAAGATTATACATGGGTTTTTAACACAATCAAGAAGCTTTGGCATAGTGGTAATAGATACAGGGTTAAAAGGGAGTCCCCCCCCATGGTTATTAGTGCAAAGAATAAAAGTGCAGTAAAGTCCAATTTAAAGATAGTCCTGAGCGTCTCCCAATTGAGGTTAGAATGGGAAGGTCCCCAGGAAACCCCGTTTTTTTTTTTCCCCCACCTTGGTGGAGAAGGATGGTTCAGGTTTGTCCCCCCCCTGGAATCCCTGGAGGTGTGCGTTATCCCCACCACTTCCTTTTACAACCCCTTTTTTGCCCTGTTGGGAAGGAAGGTGAGGAAGTGGGAGTGAAACCCGGGGGGGGGGGGGGGGAATGAGAAAACCCAAAGGACCCTCCTACAGCGAGCAAAGAAATAGAACCACTTCCCCCCGAACGAAATAAAAGACGTGGTAACGGCCAGGGGCAGAATTCACGGGTAATTTTTTCCGGGCCCCCCATTTTTTTCCCGTAAACCGGCTTTCCGCCTCCGCACCTAAAGATCCATAAAGGGGAAACTACGCGAGACGGGAAGCCGGATACGGAAAACCATCCCTCGTAAAAGAAAAAAAAAGTTTTTTATTTGGGAAAAAATCTTCTCCTCATGTTTCCCAGAATTAATAATTTTCTTAAACACAAACTGGTTTTCCCCCCCCGCTTACGTTGATACACTGCGGGTCGGGTCGGGTTTACTGAAATTGACTGAAAAAAAGGCCCCACCCTTTTCCCGCCTCCCGTTTGCGTTACTACAAAAAAACGTCAGCCCCATTGCATCTAGAAAGAAAAGAGGTTCCCCTATCTTTTGGCTCCGCTATAGGGAATTCTATTGGGTGGAGACCAGGCCCTTGTTTGTGCAGCAGGCCCTTTGCCGAAGGGCAGCCGTGAAGGAGTAGAATGGGGAGTATCCAATGGGAAAAGGGAGGTTATGGATGTTTTACAGACGGTGCCCCCCACCCCCCCTGGGCCCCCCTGGCCGCCCCACAATTTTCTCACGGTCCCTTTGGGTGGAAGCAGTTTTTTCCAAACCGAAAAAGTCCCCCACGCGAGGCACAACTTGGACCCCCATTCCATGCAACTTGGGACCTGGGAAAAGAATTATTCGACCCCAAAAAAATACCGATTGATTTTTTCAAACAGTTATTTAATTTAACAACACAGAAAATAACAGCAGAGTGCCTTTAAATAACACTGAATAAAAATGGATAACAAAAATCAAAGCCTTCTTTTGCCAACGACCCCCGAGGTTTTCAGAGTACAGAAGAAAGTCAAATTTCAGAAGAGAGTTTGGGAATAAAGATACCAAAATACTCCAATCACATTAAACCAGCCCACTTTTGTCCCTCCCCCTGAATGAACAAAGGGACACTTTTCCCAATCTTTCCCCTCCTTCATTTTATCTCCCTGAAAACAGAGCATGGCTTTTCAATTTCAACAAGGCCCTGGCAAATTTTCAGCCCAAAATATATTTTTTCTAAATTCCCTTTCCTTATGATACCACCCCTAAGAGATCCTAAAAATTTTTTTAGTTTTCTCGTTGCTTTAATTACAAATAAAAAAGATGCTTACAGTTGAAGAAATTAAATGACGGTTTATTTTGTGGCAAATAACCCTAGGCAATTTTTGTCCACATTGTAAAATATCATTTGCAGTCCTTGTCTGAAATCAGCAGTGTCGCTGTCTGCGTGTCCCCCACTGGGCGAGAGGACTAATGTTGATTTTCCCCCATGTGTTTTACATAATTCTGGTAACTGTTGCTCCTTGTGGCTGCTCTCTTCCCGTATTCAATGGAGAAACAGAATCTGTGCTGTTTCCCCCCGGGACTCCCAGGTCACCCCTCCCCGCTGCCGCCGTTATTCAACCATTCATTTATCCCAAAGTTTTGTTTCCCGGAATATGTTTTCGGAGTCCTGTTGGCTTGGCCTGAGATTCTCTGCGTGAAATGGAAAAAAGGTTTTTTGATTGCCCCCTTGCACCCCCTCTATTCTTCTTCCCTCCGTCCCGGCACCCCCACCCCAAGTCGCCGTGCTGAGTCTCATTGTCCCTGTAACTCGCATTTTCACCTAGCCCCACAGCTAACAAGGGAAACATAGAAAATAGGTGCAGGGGTAGGCCATTCGGCCCCTTCGAGCCTGCACCGCCATTCCCCAATAAATAAGCATGGCTGATCATCCACTGACTCGACCCTTAAACATGCAGCATGGTCCCCAACCAACGTGGTCCTAGGGAGGTCCCTATGATGTCACTGAACTCTCCTTCTCCATTCAATGCTCAAGGGAAGTTCCCGCCCCCTAGAGACTCACTAACAAATGGGGGCCATATTTCCTTCATCATTGTTACTTTTTTTTTTGCATATCTTTCAGTCATTTGTTCTATATCTCCCTACCTACATCACCATCCATATCTCTCTAGTTGTCCCCCTCTCTCCCTGACTCCTCAGTCTGAAGAAGGACCCCCCCTCGCGACCTGAAACGTCACCTTATTTCCTTTTCTCCCAGAAGATGCCTTGCCATACCCCGCTGAGTTGCTTCAGCTTTTTTTTGTGTCCTAATCTTCGGGTTTAAAACCGGCAAAATCCGCAGTTCCTTCCTAAACACAAAGAAGATTGAAATTAATTGGATTGTTTGATTTATCGACTCGATTGATCGATCGATTGGATGATCCGATTCGATTAATTGAACTACACAGCGCAAACAAAAGGACGGCAAAACGGTGGCGCACCTTAGAAGAGTTGCTGCGGGCTTGCAGCAAACCAGAGACCCCAGTTTCGATCCTGACTAACCCCTTACGAGTGCTGCCTGGTATGGAGTTTTACCCAAAACGTTCTCATTCCCTGTCACCCCCGCATGGGCTGCTCTAGTTTTTGTGCCGGGAGTAAAAATCTGAGAGTAAACGCGGTTGTAACCTCAGCAGAAAAAGCGATATCTCCCTGGATAGAAAGGAAAGTGAAAAGAAACATTTTGGGGACCCCGAGACGCTCGACCCCTGGAACATCACCCAGTTCCTTCTATTTCCAGAGAATGCTTTGCCCCCTGGCCTGCTGGTTACTCCACATTTTTTGTGTCTACAGTGAACAATTGGGGTAAACCAGCATCTGCAAGTTTTCCTTCCTACAAACACCATTTCACTACCCTTGGGTTTTAGGTGTGACCCTATGGAGGTTCCCCCGTTTTTACTGAGTATAGTTAAGACTCCAATATGAAAGATTTTTTTTACGTGCTTTTAAGTGAATTCAAGGGAGAGGCATTGTGGGCGAAAGGTGAACAAGGTAAAATGTCCCCCCCCCCATCCATGATCATAATGAAATGGGCCCAAGGACAGCTAGCAAGGGAACAAATGGCCCTACCCTTGCTTCTCCTTATTGTTTTCTTGTGTCTTCCAAGTGTCAAATGCAGTCCCTTCAACTGAAGAAGGGACTCGACCCAAAAAAACGTCCCCCCCCACCTATTCCTTTTCTCCTCCTTTCTCCATATATACTGCCCTGAAACCCACTGAGTTACACTTCCCAGCAGTTTGTTTCTCTCTCCGTCCTGCAGTCTTCACAAGTCTGATTTAAAGGTTTCCCAACAAAAAACCCTAAGTTTAGAAAAAGAGGAAATGTCCATCTCCCCAACAGATGCTTTGCCCTGACCCCCAATGAGTTCGTGACAGCACTTTAAATGGCTTTTTTTCTCCCCCTTTTTTTTTTTCTCAAATATTTCGAGTGGGTAAAAAAAGACCCCCATAAGATCATAAGTGATAAAGGAGTAGATTAGGCCCCATTCAGCCCATCAAGTCTTTCCCCTCTACCATTTCCCTCCTAACCCCATCACCACCCTTTTCCCCTGGCGCCTCCCCCCCCATAACCCACTGTCACCCGAAGAAAAAAACATCCAGTCCTGGCTACATAATCCCCTCCCTCTAGGCCTCATGGAAATCTCCCTCGTGAACCTAATCGATCTCATCCATTATAAATCTGCCCGTTAAACAGCCATAAAATATATTTTGTTGAACCAAAAGAGCTCTTTTGGCCCCAAACTTAATATCAGCTCACCACTAGTTTGTTTTCTGTGTTATGGGCCCAAAAGATCCCCTACAGCGGAGCAAGATAGACCCCCCTCCTGCTAAAAGCAACGGGCTGACGTGTAAAATACGCAAACGGAGCGGAACGGGGGCCTTTTTTTCATCATCCATTTATCAGTAACCGACGACCCAGACCCCGACCCGACCCGACCCCGACCCGACCCGACCCGACCCGACCCGACCCGACCCGAACCCCGCAGTTGGTAATCAACGTTAGCGGGGGAACAGTTTGTGTTTTAATAAATTTTATTAATTCTGAAAATGAGGAGAAGAAATTTTTACCAAAGTAACTTTTATTTTTACGAGGATGTTTTCCCCCGTAAAAAAAAAAAACAAAAAAAAAACGGCTTCGTTTCCCCCGTCTCCACGCGAATAGTATCTTTTTGCCCCCGCTACGGGATCTTTTTGGGGTGCGGGAGACGGAAGCCGGTTTTTTACGGAAATGGGGCCGGAAAATTACCTCACGAATCTGCCCGTGACCGGACTGGACGTCATTTTTACGTCGAGTGGAACTTTATACTTGCTCTCCGCTGTAGGGTCCCATTTGGTGTTTTATGTAAACAATCCCAGTCAGTACTTTGATTTGAACTCATGTAGAAAAACACATGACATATAATAGGGTGGTAAGTAAAAAACAAACACGGGGCGGGCAAGCCAAAAAAAGCGGTTAGAGCTGCCCTGCCTTACAGCGCTATTTCAGTGGGCCAGAGACCCCGGGGGTTATCGATCCTGGACTACAGGAGCTGGACAGTATGGGGAGTTTGCTCCAGCGTTTTTTCCCTCCCCCCTCCCAGTGGGGACCGCGTGGGTTTTTTCCCCTCCGAGATCTTCGGTTTCCCCCCCTTTCCCTTTCCTCCCCTCCTTTCCTCCCCCCCCCCCATTATTTTTCCTCCCCTCCCCACACAATCCAAGACCTTCAGGTTTTGTAGGTTAATTGGCATGGTAAATAAATGTAAAATTGTCCCCCCTGGGTGTGTGGTGGGATAGAGGGTTAATGGGTGCGGGGATCGCTGGTCGTGGGCGCGGACCCCCCCGCGGTGTGTTGGCCCCGAATTGGCCCGTTCCGTGCTGTATCTCCAAAACCTAAACTAAACTAAACCCGCAATCTTTGGAGCAAACAGCAAAACTACTGGATGAAAAACCACCAACTAGTCCCCCAGGTAGCATCAGTGGATGGAAAAATGGACATACGACGTTTTTCAGGTTTGGGACTGTTTTTTCAGACTGAAATTGGAGAGGCAGAAGCTGTGGGCCAAAGAGAACAAGGGGTGGATGAGAGTGATAGGTGGATACAGGTGATGGGGGGAATTGGATTTATGGTTATGTCAAATGGCATGGAGATAGTGACAATGGCTAGAAGTTATAAGTTTTTAGTTTAGTTTAGTTTATTGTCCCCCGTATACCGAAAAAGGTACAGTTAGAAAAAAGCTTTTTGTTTTGCGTTGCTAACCAGTCAGCGGAAAGACAATACATGATATTACAATCGAGTCCATCCACACAGTGTACACATACAATGACAAGGGAATAATTGGAAAAAGTTTAAGAAGAGCAAAATAGTTAAAGTAAGAAATGCCTGCTGTTCGGAGTAGAGAGGTTTTTCAAACAATGAGTGGAGCGATTGTAAAATATGTGATTTTGCAAATCCATTCTGTGTTGCCCCCAGCAACACAAAGAGTCCCCCCCGCCTGGCTTGGCAAAATGGAGGTAAGAGGAGGCGAGATAAAGGAAGAAGTGCAATGCAAAGCTGGAGGGAGGGATAATGGGTGGAAGGGGACAGGGGCACACGGGAAAGAGGGTGATAAAAAGGGAAACGGGGGTGTAAGGGAGGGGTGGGAGAATAAGGGGGAAGGTGGAAGGGATAAGAAAAGAAAAAAACCAAGGTGGATGGGATGGTCCCCCGCAGAAAAGGTGTGTGTGGGTGAGGGTTACTAATTGAAGTTTATCATGGCCATTTGAACCTTTCAGGGTAAAGCCCAAAGCGGAATATGAAGGTGTGGGCACGTGACTTCCCAGTTTGTGTGTGGCAAAATGGAGGAGGCCCAGGATAGAAACGGGCGGTCACAACGGTGGCGCAGCGGTAAGAAGTGTGCTGCCTTACAGCGCAAATGCAGCTCCGGAGACCCAGGGTACGATCCCGGACCGCGTGGGTTTTTCCTCCCCCCGAGATCCCTTCTCCGGTTTTTTTCCTCCGCACTCCCAAAGACGTACAGTTTGAGGTTAATTGGCTCCGGTAAATGTAAAAAAATTGTCCCCTGGTGGGGTGTAGGATTTAGTTTATTAACGTGCGGGCTTTTCGCTGGTCGGTGCGGACACCCGGTGGGGGCCGAAGGGCCCCCCCTGTTTTTCCCCGTACTGTTTTTTTTCCCCTAACTAAACTAAAACTATACGGGTTTTTTTGGGATGGAAAGGGGAAGAGGATTAAAAATGGTATAGCAACTGGGAGATCCAGCAGGCCTTGAAATAGAGTGGGCAAGTCTTTGGCATAATGGTTGCCCGAGATTCACAAAATCTCTTGCCCAGAAAGTAAAGGTGAAACTTGAAGACCAGAAAGGACATAGGTTTTTAAGGTGAAGGGGAAAAGAGATTTAATGGAGAAAACTAAAAGGTACACCCTTTCTTCACACTGAAAGTGGTGGGGTTTGTATGGAAAAAGCTGCCAGAGGAGATAGTTTTTTGAGGCAGGGACTTAAACCGACATTTTAAGAAACACTTAGACCCCAGGTACATGGATAGGTTCAGGTTTTATTTGGAGCCAGAATATGTGCCACAATGCAAGCAGGCGGGACCGGAAAACTAGTGTGGGGCTGGGACCCATGTTATGGCCAAGTTGGGCCCCGATCAGCCTGTTTTTTTTTTCCATGCTGGGTTTATCCACTCCATGACTGACTCTTATGACTAGTCTACGCTGGTTTTTTGCAGATGTGTAGGAGGCCACACGGGGAAAATACCAGGAAAGGTCCGGAAGAGGCCCAAGTGAAGTGTGCAGAGGGCTTTGGTTTTGCGATGGCAACAAACCCTGTGAGACCATCTGTGTGGCTTTCTTTGACACTTCACCTCGACCTTAATCCTCAGGATCTGGAGCCCTCTTTAAGCACGCCATCACCTTCTTCCGACCTTTTTCACCTCTTCGCGTCGAGGAAGACGCTGCTGCAAAGATGGCCCCTCCCCCCGCCTCTTCCTCCTCCCAGCTAATGATCTCCGTGGGGGGCCTCCTGTACCCCCCCAGGAGGATCACGTTTCCCGAAGGCCGGGTCGGACTTGGAATGGTGGGGAGGAGCCTTTTTCTCTGCTTCAGTCCACACCGGGGTTGGTGTAGTAAGCCCCCATGGCCGGGGTTTTCTTTTCCTGTGCCGGTGGGGGGGGGGCCGGGTGGGTTGGGCCTAAAGCAGGCCGCTTGGTGGTAGGAAAAGTGGGTACACAAAGCTAGGGTTTGCCCCCGCCTCTTGAGGTGGAAGGCGTGGTACCCCGCCTTGCCCCCCGCTCCCTCCTGCCACCATACTGAAGTTAAATCTCCCGGCCGGGGCTCCTCTCAATAGTCAAGTTGTCCCATCTTGTCAATGGCCCGCTGCATGGAGGTGATGCTGGGGATGTGGTGGCGGGCCCCCCTGCCTGCACTCGTAAAGTAGCACTCGGGGTTTTTGGAGTAGTACGACTCGTCCCCCAACCAGGCTTTGCAGTACTGCCGGTCGCACAGGGCCCTGCGGTCCCGGAGTTGAGGGCCCGCGCCCTGAGGCCCCTTGCACCGACTGCTCGTAGTACTTGGTGTGGTTGCTCGTGGGGTCCCAAATCTTCAGCTGCTGAATTGTGACGAACGGGTTTGCCATTGAGGCGGCGCTGGTGGCCCGTGGGGATGCGCTCGTGGGCGTCCCCCCCCCAGAGTCAGCAAACCTCTTGATACAGCTCCCACCATGTTATCTAGCGGTCGTGGGAACTCAGCCAATCACCTCGTCCCGACGTGGAAGGAAGGTCCCTTGGTGATGTTGGAATGGTCTCCATCCCTGGTCCAGGGGACTTGAGCATGTTTTACTTCCTCCCCGCACCAGGGGCTGCACCGTGGTCCCCTCCCCCGCTTGGTAATCTGCGGCACCAACTTTAGAGCCCCTGCCCACCTGCGGGCCGGCGTGCTGGCGAGGGCCCGCGGTGGAAGAACTGAGCCGCCTTGGTGGCCGGCGTTGAGGAGCTGGGTCTTTCGGCAGCCCCTGGGTCCTCCCACGCTGTTCGCGGATTATCTGGTCGTACTACCGCTGTTTTTCCGGGGGTTAGAGGGGGCCAGCCCAGGTGGAGCCTTTCGGCCATCACGCCAGCCCAGCGACCACAATGTCCAACCCTTCTCGCAGAAAGGGAAAAGCCCCCCAGCAGGATCTCGGGCGAGCGGTTAAAACCTCGACTGGAATGTAGGTTATTTCTGCGGGAAAGGCCAGAAGGGGCAGGTTAGTGCAAGAAGGGAAAGAGGACTCTCCACACGGCTCACAAAAAACCCACAAAAAACAGGGCCCTGATGTGGGAAAACGTTTCCTGCACATTTATGAAACTGGGAACCAAAAAGTGGACAGATGAGAAGAAAAGGGATTCTTGAAAGTAAGTAAGTAAGTTCATTGGCCCCAAGTAAATACACCTACAAGGAATTTTTGCCTTGGTGCTCCCGCCCACATGAAAAACATACCAATGACAGTTATTACGAATGACTCAGCAAACACCTAAACATTTAAATAAAAATAAACCCATAAACGAAAAAAAAAACACCATTGATCAAAGCATGTGAAACCAACAAAATACCAGATCAAAAGGGAGGCTACAGATTTTTTGTAGGACGCAATGTGTTTGAAGTAACAACAGGTTTTTCAGGTAGCATCTCTGGAGAACATGGATAGGTTAGTTTTTGGGTCATGGAACCCTTTCATCTTTGACTGATTAGTTTAGTTTAGTTTAGAGATACCGCATGGAAGCAAGACCATCTGCCCCCATGTCCACACCCCCCCACTGAATCAGCGACCCCCCCCGAAAACACCAACCAACAAACCCTACAGACTAAGGGACAATTTACAATCCTTACCCAAGCCAATCAACCTACAAACCTGAATTGTCTTTTGGAGTGTGGGGGACCGACAATACCAGACAATAGGCAATGGGACCCCAATAGACCAATAGGTGCAGGGAGGAGGCCATTTTTGGCCCCTTCGAGCCCAGCCAAACCGCCATTCAATGTGAAATCAATGCTGGATCATAACCACCAATCAGTAGCCCGTTTTGCCCTGCCTTCTCCCCATATATCCGCTAAATTTTTAAGAAAAGCCCTAATCTAGCTCTCTCTTGAACCCCGCATCCAGAGAACCTGCGTCTCCACCGCCCTCTGAGGCAGAGAATTCCACAGACTCACCCCCTCCTCTGTGAGAAAAAGTGGGCCTTCCTCGTCCTCCCGATTCTAAACGGCTTACTCCTTATTCTTGAAAAAGGAAAAAACCGGGCGAAAGCTTTTCCCGGAGAAAACACAACGGGGAGAACGTGCAAACTCCGTAAAGACAGCAACTCCCCATGGTCAGGATAGATAGGTTTTATTTGGCATTTCAGGTCAAGACCCTCTCCTTCAGGTGAACCTCTCTGTCCATGGTCCGGTCCCCCCCCCCGAAACCTTTCCAATCCGTGTTCTCCAGAAGTTGACTCAATTACTCCCCAGCACTTGGTGTCCCCCTCGTTTGTGTAATTTGAAGACCCAGCAAACTTGCCCCCTGTTCCTTGTTTCAATTTAGATAGGATCCCTAAGAACCTGAGATGAGGAGAAAAATTTTTTCTCAGTTCTTTGGTAAACTTTGAAAGTTTGACTTGAAATTACATGATGTATTTAATGTAATAGTATCATCTGATCTCATGCATAACACAAGCTTTTCACTGTACCGTCGGTATACGTTAGGAAACTATAGATCTAAACCTAAAAACCTGAATCCCATTGATTTTCAGCAGCTGGGAAAAAGGGTCGATAATTAAGTTTAATTAAGAAAAAAGTTCCCACAATTTTCATGGTTTCTTAAGAGTGCAGTCTATTTTGTTTGATTTAGTTTTTAGAAATACGGTGTGGGAAGCGAACCCTACTGCCCGTAACGTCTACCCGCCAACCAGCGATCGCCCCGACACTAGTTTATTCTAAAAAAAAATCCGACAACACAAAGGGACAATTTTACAGAAGCCAATTAACCCTACAAAACCTCGCAAACGTCCCTTTGGAGTGTGGGAGAGGAAGCCCGGAAGGAAAAAACCCACGCGGTCACGGGGAGAAAACATAAACAAAACTCCGCACAGACAGCGCCCGTAGTCCCCCCCCAATGGATCGAACCCCCGGGGTTTTTTCTGGCGCTGGTGAGGATGCAGCAACTCTAAACCGCTGCCGCCCAAATCTGCCCCGTCCTCTAATCCAGTTGTAGTCCATGGAGTGATATTTAACAGTGTGGAAAACAGGCCCCCTTCGGCCGGCCATCTCGCCCACACCGGCCAACAATGTCCCAGCTGCAACTAGTCCCGCTCGCCTGCGCTTCGGTTTCCATAATTCCCTCCAAACCTGTCCCCCTATCCATGTACCTTCCCAAACTGGTTTGCCTTAAACGAAGGGATTATCCCCAAACCTCAACTACCTCCTCTGGCAGCTCATTCCATGCACCCCTCCACCCTCCACTGTGTGAAAAAAAAGTTTTTTTAACCCCCGCTGAAATTCCTATTAAATCTTTTTTCCCTTCTCCTTGAAAAACCCATGTCCTCTGGTCCTCGATTCCCCTTCTCTGGGTAAAAAGACTCTGCAACCCTACCCAATCTTTCCTCTCATGATTTTTTTTGTGCACCTCTATAAGAAACATCCACCCCTCCCATTGCCTCCCCTGGGGGGGGGGGGGGGGGGGGGGGGGGGGGGGCGCTCCATGGAATAGAGGACCCAGCCTACTCACCTCCCCCCTGTAAAGCTCACACCCCTCTAGTCCCGTGGCCCAACATCCTCGCAAATCTTGTTAACGCAAGAAACTGCAGATGCTGGAAGAATCGAGGGTAACACAAAAAGCTGGAGAAACTCAGCGGTGCAGCCGCATCTACGGAAGGCTAAGGAAGAATAGGCCCGACGTTTCGGGTCACCCGAGACCCCATTCTTCAGACTGGTCAGGGATCAGGAAACGAGAGGATTTGCTAGACATTGAAATGTGGAGAGATAAAGAACAAAAGAATCCCCTTCGCAAATCTTTAGTCTGAACCCATTCCCAAGCTTGACAATATCCCTTTCCTATAACTGAACTGAACTCTGCCCACATTGAACTATCTAGATAAAATTTGTTACTTTCGCTTAAACTTCTTGTAATGTGCACCAAATGCATCCCTTCCTCCTGACTAGGAGTTTTGACAATAGGATTTAATTGTAATATGTAGAGGAAACGGAATATTTTTAAATTCCCAACTTGCAGCAACATGACCAGGCCCCGTAACCCATGGTTCACATGGATAATATACTGATGAACACAAAAATACAATACAATAAATTATATCCACAATACCTTGGTGGATAAAAATAAAACTCAAAGTTGTTTTTTAGGTGGCCAAACTGAACACTGTGGTAGAAAGACCCATTGTTAAGTTTGCTTGGTTGTGCTGTTGATTAGTACAGCCCCTCATGGTATTAAATTCTCTCCAAAAACAAAAGGCATAGCGAGCTGGCTGGATTATAAGTCCAGTCTCACACTCTCACGAGGTCCTTCACGAATTCCCTCCCGAGTTGTCCCCTTGATTCAAACTCGCAGAACTGTTTTTTCGTAACGATTCCCCCGTAAAGGAGGTTTGGTCCCGGAGAGTCCGTAGATATATCGTAGCGGCTCGTTATGCCACCAGCCCTCGTAACCGATACTCGGGTCATCAGGTGGAGTCGGGACGTTTTTTTTGCCAGCCCGATAAAGAAAACTGTCCACCCGAGTAAAAAAATGGTCGGGATGAAAAGAAAATAGCAACTTTTTTTTTTTACTCCGTAAGGGAGGGCATCGAAAAATAGTCCCGTTGGAAAATTCGTAGACATACTCGTATGAAGTTTCGTTGGACATTAGTAGTCCGTAGAAGGTCCCCGTAGAGTTCGTTAGATTACCACCCACATCTTTTGAATTTTTTCTTTTCCAGGTCCCCTTTTTAAACACGGCAGAGGTTTTGAAAATTAAGTAATTAAATGAAAGTGGGACAGGCCCCCCGTAACTCAGCAGGTCAGGCCACTGAGTCAAGCAGGAGAATCAGAAATAGGTCCGTTTTTAGAGCATTGAAACGAGTATAAATTTTTTGGTCGGGGTCCCCCTTTCTTCAGACGTTTCATCAACATCTATCCACAATTCTCCAGAGGTGCAGTGGGCGACATGGTGGCCCTTTCTGATCCTACTGCCTTACAGCGCCAGGGACCCGGGTTCAATCCTGACAAAAGAATAGCTTGTCCGTACGGAGTTTGTACGTTCCACCTCCCAGAAAGATTCTTCGGTTACCCCCACACTTCAAAAAGGGGCCGTACAGGTTTGTAGGTTAATTGGCTTGGTAAAAAAAAAATGTAAATCTCCCTAGTGTGTCTAGGATAGTGTTAGTTGTGGTGCGGAGATCGCTGGTCCCCCAGTGCGGACCCCCGGTGGGGGGCTGAAGGGGCCTGTTTCCCACGCGCTGTTGATCTCTAAACCCCTAAACAACTGAAGATGCTGCTTGACCCGCTAAGTTACTCCCAGCACTTTTTGGTGTCCCCCCCCTAATTTTTGTAATCCCAGACTGCAGTTCCTAGTGTCCTCCATTGATCCTTTATCCACCCCTCCCGTTTTAAATAAAATAATTTGTATCTTCATTTACCTTTTATATCTCAGCCCCTTCAAATGTCCCCCAGATTTATTTTCACGTCAATTAGTTTCCCCCTGAAAAAACTAAACTGCAGAAACTAGTAAAAGATAACATTTTATGTCATTTCCCCCTTGGTTTTTGTTGGGAGCTTTTCCAGTAATGAAAACGGACATTGAGAAAGCCAGCATTTAATTTTCCATACCCCAGTGTATAGTGTGGGCCTATTCTCAGCCTAACCCTTTTTCTTTAACTATTTATGTTTTTTCTATTAGAGTAAAAACCCTTGTTATAATGGACTGTAGGGTAGGATAGAGTCCGATATTGGCAGATTGTCCGCTATATCAAATTGACCACCTGCTTCACGGTTGTTACAGCAGCTGCACCACATCTGACCAGGAAGGCGCGGCAATGGGTGTGAAGACCGCCCATCACATCATCGGCGCCCCGCTGCGGTCCAACTCACCGCACACGGTGTCTGAGACGGGCCTGGCAAAATCATTAAGGACCCCCTCGCACCCCAACCATGGACTGTTTGCCCTCCTCCCCTCAGGGAGGCGGTACAGCAGCACCAGCAGGCCTAAGGAAGCAGCTTCTTCCCCCATCGCATTACCCTGCTGAACTCACAGGCCCCGGGGCTAGCCCCCCCCCCCTTCTCATCAAGAATTATTTATAATTTATATATATTTATAGCTAAGCTCCTTATTCACCAGAACATAGCACATGTCAATCTTTTGCACCTTAACAACATCTGTATATGTATATGCCTATGTACGTCATCCAATATATCCTCCATTTGTATATATAGTCTTAATCAGCACTTTTACTACTTTGCACCCTGGTTAGATGCAAAAACTGCATTTTGTTGTATTGTATACTATGTGCAATGACAATGACGTTGATTGTTCCCGAAGTTGGGGAACTCCAGAACAAGGGGTCACAGTTTAAGGATAAGGGGGAAGTCTCTTAGGGGCACCGAGATGAGAAAATCATTTTTCACACAGAGAGTAGTGAGTCTGTGGAATTCTCTGCCACAGAAGGTAGTTGAGACCAGTTCATTGGCTATATTTAAGAGAGGGTTAGGTCTTTAGGGTTAGGTACTAACACAATGTTTAAGAAAGATTTAGACAGGTACATTGATAGGACACCCCATCCCTATTCTCCAGAGATGCTGCCTTGACCCGCTGAGTTACTCCAGCGCTTTGTGTCTATCTTTGGAATAAACCAGCATCTGCAATTCATTGTGCCGAGATCAACCAATCTCCGCCAAGAAAAATTTAGATGATGATATTGTGTCTGAACTGAATCCATTGCAAAGTTTAAGCATCGGTACACTACCCCGTGGGGAATCAGAAAGAGTGTGTGAAAAAAGGGTCTCGACCCAAAACGTCGTCTATCCTTTTCTCCAGAGATGCTGTCTGACCCGCTGAATTACTCCAGGTTGTTGTGTCCAACCTCAGCATCTCTGGAGAACATGGATCGGTGACATTTTGGGTAGGCGATTTTCTTCAGATCCCTGGTCTGGAACTGGGCCTGGAATCCAGAGGGGAGAGGCGTGGAACGCCGGAGTCGATGTCCACGGCCCGCGGGAGGCCAGAGGGCTGGCGGTGGCGGTGGTGGCGGCAGGCACGGCCTGGAACCGCGGTACGAGCCAGGGGGCGGCGCGGGCAGTCGTCGGTAGGTCCGTCCACTATACCCGAAATCCGTTATAAAGAAGTAACCCCTCCTCCCCCCCCACCTCCCGGGAAACAAGTGGTGGATCGCGGACGACAGGAATGGAGGCAACGGCTGCGATGGGCCTTTGTGGCCAGCTGGAGCTGGGACTGTAAATTGGGGCCTGTCCCACTTAGGAAACCTAAACAGCAACCTATGTGACCTTTCCCCCGCCACCCCAAGGTTTCCATGAGGTCACAGGGAGGTTTTGGTCACTCACCCTAATGGTTGAAAGTGGTTTCCGCGTGTGGTCGAGGCTTCATCGAGGTTGCTGCTATTTTTTTTCATCATGATTAAAACCGGCCTCGACTAAAAATCGTTGCCGTTTTAAAAAATCGATAATATTTCAGTCGCAGGTCTAGTCGAAGCCGGTTTTCTTCATAGTCGAGGAAGGTTTTCAACATGTGCGTGGGAGGTGGTAGGAGGTTGCAGGTCACCTCGAGCTTGATTTATTTTTTTGGGTGGCGGGCAAGGTCACCAGAGGTTGCTGTTTAGGTCTCCTAAGTGGGACAGGCCCTTAACTGAGCTGTCCGCAATAAATGTACTTCACTGTACCTGGCGCATGCGACAACAAAGAAACCACCTTTGAACCACCATGGTGTGGTGAGTGACTCACCTCCTGACACTCCGAGCTTCCTCCTCCATCTGCAACCACCTCAGGAATGCGATGGAATACTTTCCATTTTTCTCATTATTTGCATCTCCGACGACTCAAGAAGCCCGGCACCAACGCAGCTCACTCGCTTGGCACCGCGCCAACTATGCCAAGCATTCATCCGCTGGTGCACAGAGGTTTGCAGTGTGGGCCGCATACAAAGCGCACTGCTGTTTGCTTGCTCAGGAGGCCCCCCCTGGCAGCACTTCACGAGCCCCTGAGCTCCGCAAACCGAGGTAGGTGTGTGAGACCTGTCCAACCTCGCAGGTTTGACAGCAGCCACAGTAAAGATGGCTGATAGCTTCAAGCTTCAAGTAAACATCACCATCAAAAATTTGTCTTGGATTGTGCCCTGGTCAGTTTACATCGAAGCAATGACCAAAGAGGGCACACCAACACCTCCCCTTCCTTAAGGCCCTGTCCCACTTTCAAGACCTAATTCACGATTTTGTACTCATGGACATTTTTCATCAGGCTAGAAAAACACACCCCGACCTACTTGGATGCCACGAGTACCTACGACTAGCATCACGGCCCGCTACGATCTACCTACGACCTCGTGACGACCATGCTGCGAGTACGAGCCAAGGGCAAACTCAGCAGAGGTCGTGAATTAGGTCCTGAAAGTGGGACAGGCCCTTTAGAAGGCTTAGGAAGTTCAGCATGTCCCCAACAACCATCACCGACTTCTACAGATGGGCCCTAGAAAGTATTTGATCGATTAGGGAACAGCTCCATCCAAGACTGCGAGAAATTGCAACGAGTTGTGACACAGCCCAGACCATCACACAAACTAACCTCGCTTCCATTGGCCCCACTGTGGAACCGCCGTCCCGGGGGCCACTGACGCTGCTGCTGCCGACCCGTGCCTCTACTCCAGCCCCACACGGGCCTCCACCAGCGACCCCGTCAACACTCGCCTCTCCACCGCCCACCGGTGGGCTGGAGCCATCGCCTCACCTGAGTTCCAGGCTCAGCACCGGGCCCACAACCTCCACGATGCAGACTCCAACACCACGTGGCCTGACTCTGCTGAGTCCTACTGCTCCCCCCTCCCCTCCCCCAGGGATGGGTCTTCCCCTTCCCCCTCTTTTAACTGGGTTACCCCGACCACACCCCAGCCCTACAATAGCCCCTCTCCTCTCTGAACTCCCACCCCCCCCCCCCCCCCACCAGATCTTGCCCCGGCCTCTGTCCCACTCCCCGCCTTCCCTCTGTCCTCCTAGAATAAAGGGGAGGCCATTTAAGACAGAGGTGAGAAAAAACTTTCACCCAGAGAGTTGTGAATTTGTGGAATTCCCTGCCACAGAGGACAGTGGAGGCCAAGTCACTGGATGGATTTGAGAGAGAGTTAGATAGAGCTCTAGGAGCTAGTAGAGTCAAGGGATATGGGGAGATGGCAGGCACGGGTTATTGATGGGGGACGATCAGCCATGATCACAATGAATGGCGGTGCTGGCTCGAAGGGCCGAATGGCCTCCTCCTGCACCTATTTTCTATGTTTCTATGACCCCAACCCCCAACCTTGTCGTTGTCTTCACCATCCCCCCTGACTCTCCCCCTTTCTGATACGGACCGGTCTGTCCTCAACAGAGGCCTCCCTCACCTTCGTTCCCCTCCGTCCCCACCTCAACGAGTTCCGGGTCCACCACCACGTTGAGCTTTTCACCCGTCGCCTCCGCGCCTTTTCCTATCGGAGGGAATCCTCACCACCCAGTGATGGCCCCTTCTCCCGTCTCCACCGGTCCCCCTCCTCTTGGACTCCCCAGAACGGCCTTCTACCCTCTCTAGGCCTCTTTCTTTCTAACTGCCAGCGTGACATCAACCATCTCAACGTTTTTGCTCCCCTTACTCAAATCTCACCCCCTCTGAAACGTACAGCCCTCCGCTCACTCTGCAGCAACCCTGACAGTATAATCAAACCCGCCAACAAGGGAGGTGTCATGGTAGACTGGGCTGAGGCCAGGCGACAACTCTCAGACACCTCCTCCTACTTATCCTTGGACCTTGACCCCACAGATCAGCACCAGGCCTTAATCTCAAACACCATTACTGATTTCATCACTTCTGGCTGTCTGCCTTCCACAAACTCCAACCTTATCGTTTCCCAGCCCCGCAAAGCCCGTTTTTACCTTCTCCCCAAAATCCACACACACAACTGCCCCGGCCAGACCCATTATTTCTGCCTGCTCCAGTCCTGCAGAAATGATTTCCACGTACCTGGACTCCATCCGAACCCCCCTGGTCCAATCTCACCCGACCTACGTCCAAGATACCTGACATGCCCTTCATCTCTTTAATGACCGGCTTTCCGAGCCCCCATTCCCTCATCTTTACTATGGACGTTGAGTCACTCTACACCTCCATCCCCCACCAGGAAGGCCTTAAAGCCCTCCGTTTCTTCCTCGACCGCAGAACCATCCAATTTCCCTCTACTAACACTCTAGCGGAGCTCGTGCTCACCCTCAACAACTTGTCCTTGGGTTCCTCCCACTTCCTCCAAGTCCAAGGCGTAGCTATGGGCACCCGCATGTGCCCCAGCTATGCCTGGATCGGGACTTGAATCACCAAGTCAAGTCATAGTGAGCCACACAATAAATGCTGGAACATGGGATTAGTAAAGATAGCTCCTTGATAATCAGTATTGGCATGGTGGGCCAAAAGGCTGCTTCTGTGCTGTAAGGTCCTATTAGTTGCATTGAAAGAGAAAGGACAGATTGGGACGGGGAAACAAGTGAGATGAAGTGAGCTCATTTTGACGATACGATATAATACGACACGATAGAATTTTATTTATCCCAGGAGGGAAATTAGTCAGCCAACAGTCATAAAACACAGCAAGATGCATGAAACATGAAATTAAAGTGACGAGTCGAAAGTCCAGGATTTGGGATGTGCAATGATTGGGGTGGTGGTTGGGGGGTGGGGGGGGGGGAGGAGGAGTTGTACAGTTTGATAGCCACAGGGGAAAAGGATCTCCTGTGGCGTTCCATGCTGCATCGCATCTTGGTGGAACCAGTCTGTTGGCTGAAGGCGCTCCTCAGGTTGACCAGTGTGTCATGGAGGGGGTGAGTTGTATTGTTACTGGTATAATTTTGACGTGCATGCACTCCTCCAAATCTCCATAAGCTCCTGGGGCCTGTAACCCACTGAGATCTTCACCCTTAACCTTCTGATGAAAGGACTATCCTCGAAATGATTTCTTAATTTTTTTTTCTGGATTGGGATTTAATTGAATTGGGAATTGAATTGAATGGAACCCCTGAAATCCAAATCTACCTCTCTAAGCCTCTCAATAGACAATAGACAATAGGTGCAGGAGCAGGCCATTCGGCCCCTCGAGCCAGCACCGCCATTCAATGTGATCATGTCTGATCATCCACAATCCTGCCTTCTCCCATATCCCTTGACTCCTCTATCTTTAAGAGCTCTCTCTTGAAGGCTTCCAGAGAACCAGCCTCCACCGCCCTCTGAGGCCGAGAATTCCACAGACTCACAACTCTTCTGTGTGAAAACATTTTTTCCTCATCTCCGTTCTAAATGGCTTACCCCTTATTCTTAAACTGTGGCCCCTGGTTCTGGACTCCCCCAACATGTTTTTAAGAAGGAACTGCAGATGCTGGAAAATCGAAGGTAGACAAAAGTGCTGGAGAAACTCAGCGGGTGCAGCAGCATCTATGGAGCGAAGGAAATAGGCGATGTTTCGGGCCAAAACCCTTCTTCAGACTGACATGTTTCTTGCCTCTAGCGTGTCCAAACTCCAAATCTCTCTCTCCTCTTTTGCTCTTTTAAGATCTTCCTTAGAACCTACATCCTTGACCAGGTTAGTACATATGTCCAAATATCTCCTTACATTGCTGCTGTTGTTTTATTTAATGAGGCTCTTGGGAAATAGCCTGTGATTTTGGTTTTTACTCTATTTATGGCACATTCTAAAATCAAGCTGTTTTTGTTGGAGAACACATGGAAATACTTCCTTGGTTGGGTGAACGGTTGACGACCAAAGCTGGTACGCCACCAAGGTTTGTGATTTAGTTTGCGGTCCGTTCTAACAGGTTTGAGGACAGTGATACACTCAAAGCACACATGTGGAGAGGATGCTTCTACGAGTGGGAGAGTCTCGGATGAGAGGTCACAGCCTCAGAAGAAGGGTCTCGATCCGAAACGTCACCCATTCCTTCGCCTCACCCGCTGAGTTTCTCCAGCATTTTTGTCTACCTTCGATTGTTCCAGCATCTGCAGTTCCTTCTTCAACCTATGCATTGAGGGTCGGGTAGATTCCTGTTACCACGCTATGGTTCCTTGGCCCGTATTCTGAGCCAATCTGCATTTTTGTCTACCTTCAGAATTAAAGGACATTCCTTTAGGAAGGAGATGAAGAGGAATTTATTTAGTCAGAGGGCGGGGAATCTGTGGAATTCTGTGGAGGCCAAGTCAATGGATATTTTGAGGCAGAGATAGATTATTGATTAGCACGGGTGTCAGGGGTTATGGGGAGAAGACAGGAGAATGGGGTTAGGAGGGAGAGATCGATCAGCTATGATTGAATGGTGGAGTAGACTTGATGGGCCAAAGGGCCCAATTCTGCTCCTATCGCTTATGACCTTATGACCTTAATCCTACCTTTGACATAGCGCACCTCGTGAAATATGCTCGCAGATCCAAAATCTATCACTTTCACTCGGAAGGGGAACCGCTTCTGATCAATGATCATGATATTCTCGGGCTTGAGGTCAGCGTGAATGATTGACAGGTCCTTGAGCTTCTGGAGGGCACTAAGGACCTGGGTGGTAACAGTCCGAATATGCCTGGCCGGCAGGAGGGCAAAGTTGTTCTCCTTCTGAAACTCAAAGATGTTCTGCTCCATAAGCTCAAACACCAAGTATGACTTGATGTCATCATGGAAGCACTCAAAGAATCGGATTAAGTGGTACTGATCTGGATCCACTGTTCCCAACACCCTCAACATCTTTAGCTCGTTCTTGATAATCCGGGCACGGTATGAATCACTTCTGAGGATCTTGATGGCCACAAAATGGCCGGTGCTTCTCTTCCAACACTTCGCCACCTCACCAAAGGTCCCCTTGCCCAAAATCTGAATTATATCATAAGTGTCGGTTTCAGAATGGATGACAGACATCTTCAGGGATCTTCTGGCCTTCGCCCTCTGCCTTGCCCTCAACCAACTGGTATCCAACAATAGAAGGTTTAGGGTGTAACAATGGGGGAGGGGGGGGGTCATTGTTACCAAACCCGGCTCTGGGGTCACTGTCTGAGAGTCTCAGAGCTTGAGGAACCCTTACACATGGACCAGCTCCAATATGATGATTCCACCTCCTTCAGTGGACAGAGTTTCCAAGTCACTTCAACACAGTATTGACCGGGACTTGTTCATGCCCAGGTCTAACCACAATAACCATTGCCAAGCAAGACCGACGGAGATTTTGAGGTAAGAGGTTCGATCAATTCATTCCACCAGATTTTGTGGAAGTACTAACAGCTTCTGACGTTGCTTGCTGTTGTTAAATTGGCCAGCGACTTCCAATAACAGATTTCCAGGAAATGGGAATCCTCCAACAAATTTATGGAATTATTGTGAATTTATGGAATTCCCTGCCACAGAGGGCAGTGGAGGCCAAATCACTGAATGGATTTAAGAGAGAGTTGGATAGAGCTCTAGGGGCTAGTGGAGTCAAGGGATATGGGGAGAAGGCAGGCACGGGTAATTGATAGGGGACGATCAGCCATGATCACAATGAATGGCTGTGCTGGCTCGAAGGGCCGAATGGCCTCCTCCTGCACCTATTTTCCATGTTTCTATGTTTCTAAATCTTTCCATTGTTGAACCCATTGGTAAGGCATTCTAAAGGGAATTGGATAGATACTTCCGAGAAAGTAATGAAGAGGATTGCGGGGAAATTAAGTAGAAATGGGGCTGAATAAGTAAATAAGTAAGTAAGTAATTTATTGGCCAAGTATTCACATACAAGGAATTTGCCTTGGTGCTCCGCCCGCAAGTAACAACATGACATACAGTGACAGTTACGAATGACTCAGAAAACACTAAACATTAATAATAATAATAAAACATGAATGATAAAACACCCACCATTGATCAAGCATGTGAACCAACAAAATACCAGATCAAAGGGAGGCTACAGATTTTGGCTGTTGAGTAGAGCAACTACTCGAGGATAAAAACTTTTTTATGTCTGGCTGTGGCAGCTTTGACAGTCCGGAGGGAAGTGATTCAAAGAGTTTGTGGCCAGGGTGAGAGGGGTCAGAGATGATCTTGACCGCCCGCTTCCTGGCCCTTTACAACTGATTACAATTCAAGGGGCCATCACAAACTTGATGGATGGAATGGCCTGCTTCTATGTCATGATAATTTTCTAATTGTGTTGCCTACTGTCAACTTCACAGAAATTACATTTTAGCCTTCAACTGCACATAATTTGCTCTAACTCAACTCAACTTGCTCTAACTCAACTTTTAGTTTATAGCCTGCAATACTAAGTATTAATATCATATTAAGCATCTTTGAACCATATGACACTTTTTAATGATTGCCAATCGATCTCTTTGCCCCAGAAAGTAAACAAGGATGTCCCAGGAATTAATCCCAATATGTCCCACAGCAAACACTCTGTGGTCATCAATGTACACTCAACGACTAAATGTCCACCGTCTTCTTGGGTAGAGAATTCCAAAAACACAAGGAACTGCAGATGCCGGTTTACAAAACAAGACACAAAGTGCTGGAGTCAATCAGACTGAAGAAGGGTCTCGACTGAAACGTCACCCATTCCTTCTCTCCAGAGATGCAGCCTGTCCCACTGCGTTACTCCAGCTTTTTGTGTCTACCTTCGGTTTAAACCAGCATCTGCAGTTCTTTCCAACACACGGGGTAAGAAAGGGATCCTTTATGCTTCATGAAGAGAGCAGACTTCTGTGTAAATAGGGTGGAGGAGTTCGTATGCATGAGGGAGCAAGAGGGGAGAGTCTTGTGCATGAGGAGATGGGGTAGAGGAGGCAGATTGGTGAGTGAGCAGGAGGGGAGGCTCCTCTTTACAGAGGGAGCGGGAAGGTAGGGTTTGGACTGTGAAGAAAGGGACCTGGAGACTCCTGTTTATGAGAGAGCAGAAACAAAAGCTGCCCATAAAGAAACTACAAGGGGAGGTTTCTGACTGGGAGCGAGTGAAAGGAAGGCTTCTGTGTGCGGGGACAAGGGAAGGCTTCTGCTTTGACATTGAACATCCAGCCTTGTTACCTCAACACATCCATAGAGAATGGAGCGGCTGGGCTTGTACACTCTGGAATTTAGAAGGATGAGGGGATCTTATTGAAACATATAAGATTATTAAGGGTTTGGACACGCTAGAGGCAGGAAACATGTTCCCGATGTTGGGGGAGTCCAGAACCAGGGGCCACAGTTTAAGACTAAGGGGTAGGCCATTTAGAACGGAGACGAGGAAACACTTTTTCTCACAGAGAGTTGTGAGTCTGCGGAATTCTCTGCCTCAGAGGGCGGTGGAGGCCGGTTCTCTGGAAGCTTTCAAGAGAGAGCTAGATAGGGCTCTGAAAGATAGCGGAGTCAGGGGATATGGGGAGAAGGGAGGAGTGGGGTACTGATTGGGGATGATCAGCCGTGGTCACATTGAATGGCGGTGCTGGCTCGAAGGGCCAAATGGTCTACTCCTGCACCTATTGTCTATTGTCTATTATCCCTCCACTCTGACTGGAGTCCTTGAACTCTGCAGAGCCGAGTTCCCCAGTTTTAGTTTTTAGTTTTGTTTTAAAGGCACAGCATGGAAGCAAGCCCTTCGGGTCAACAAGTCCATGTCAACCAGCAATCACCCATGCACTAGTCTATCTTGAGGCCAGTTCGTTGGCCATATTTAAGAGGGAGTCGGATGTGGCCCTTGTGGCTGAAGGGATCAGGGGGTATGGAGAGAAGGCAGGTACGGGATACTGAGTTGGATGATCAGCCATGATCATATTGAATGGCGGTGCAGGCTCGAAGGGCCGAATGGCCTGCTCCTGCACCTAATTTCTATGTCTATGTCTAGTTCTATCCTACACACTAGGGTCAATTTACAGAAGCCAATTAACCTACAAACCTGCACCTGTTTGGAGGGTGGAGGCAAACCAGAGAAAACACACACCATTACAGGGAGAACGTACAAACACTGTACAGACAGCACCCGTAGTCAGCATCGTACCCGAACCTGACTCGGCTTGTACTCACTAGAATTAGACCCGGCTTGTACTCGCTAGAATTTAGAAGATTGAGGGGGGATCTTATAGAAACTTACAAAATTCTTAAGGGGTTGGACAGGCTAGATGCAGGAAGATTGTTCCCGATGTTGGGGAAGTCCAGAACAAGGGGTCACAGTTTAAGGATAAGGGGGAAGTCTTTTAGGACCGAGATGAGAAAAACAAAATCCACACAGAGAGTGGTGAACCTATGGAATTCTCTGCCACAGAATGTAGTTGAGGCCAGTTCATTGGCTATATTTAAGAGGGAGTTAGATGTGGCCCTTGTGGCTAAAGGGATCAGGGGGTATGGAGAGAAGGCAGGTACAGGATACTGAGTTGGATGATCAGCCATGATGATATTGAATGGCGGTGCAGGCTCGAAGGGCCGAATGGCCTGCTCCTGCACCTATTTTCTATGTTTCTATGTTTCTATCTCTGGCGCGCTGTGAGGCAGCAACTCTACCGCTGCATGCTAGCCTTACCATTCGATGTCCTATGTCGCACTAAATATTGCACTCTTTACCCTGTATCAGTGCTCAAAAGCATTCCTGACTACTGTGTTGTACCTCAGTACACGTGACAGCATTACACTACGCTAAACGAAATCAATAGAGCAGCTCGCTGACACGGTTTCCGAGATTCTTGAGCTAGGAACCAGCTCCTTCAGAGAGATGCTACACAGAATTTTCTATTTGTATGGAATAAGCACGTTCTCTCCGTGGGTTTTCTCCGGGTGCTCCGGTTTCCTCCCACATTCCAAAGGCGTACAGGTTTGTAGGTTAATTTGCTTCTGTAAATTGTAAACTGTCCCTAGTGTGTAGGATAGTGCTAGGGTATGGGGTGGTCGCTGGTCGGCACGGACTTGGTGGGCCGAAGGGCCTGTTTCCTCACTGTATCTCTAGCGTCTATAAGTCCAGAGGAAATCCACCGGTACATCGGGTCTTGGCGCCACTGGGTGGCATCACTAGGAGACATCGTCACGGAGACACAACCATGCAGAGAGTGGCGCAGCTGGTAGAGCACTGCCTCACACAGCCAGAGATCCAAGTTCAATCCTGACCTCGGCTGCTGTCCTTGTGGAGTTTGCGTGTTCTCCCTACTAACTTGTGGAATTCCTCCATCCACTCTGGATTCCTCTTCCATAGACATAAAGGATGATGGGTTAATTGGTTCCCGTAGATTACCCCGAATGTGCAAGGAACTAATACAATCTGGGAGTAGCTGATAAGAATATGAGGAACATAAAAAATGGGATTAATATAGGGTCAGTATAAATGGGTGGTGGATGTTGCGCATGGACTCGATGGGCTGAAGGGCCTGTTTCTGTGCCATGAAATATAGACTCACATAGAGTCATAGAGTGATACAGTGTGGAAACAGGTCCTTCAGCCCAACTTGCCCACAGCAGCCAACATGTCCCAGCTACACTGGTCCCGCCTGCCCGCGTTTAGTCCATATCCTTCCAAACCTGTTCTATCCATGTCCCTGTCTAACTGTTTCTTAAATGTTAGGATAGTCCCAGCCTCAACTACATCCTCTGGCAGTTTGTTCCATACACCCACCACCCTTTGTGTGAAAAAGTTACTCCTCAGATTCCCATTTAAGCTTTTCCCCTGCACTGTAAACCTATGTCCCTAAACCTCTAGACATGAGACCCTGTGCACCTACCCAATCTATTCCTTTCATGCTTTTATACAATGGGACAAAAATATATTCTTTAAATTTCAAAAAAGATGTTTTCTAAAAATATACACAGGAAATACAGTACAATCAGTGGACGTCTTTCTTTATATTCATAGTGCCATCAAAACCAACAAATACCGTATACCCATGAATTTTGAAACAATGCGCTGATTTTAGCCACAACACCCCCCTTCCAGTCCCACCGACTGAACTTGAGCAAAGGGCGCAGTCCCTGAGGGAAGCTAAAAGCATCTGACTCTTCCCTCAAAATAGTAACAGGAATAATGACCCACGGAAACGAGACCCGCGCATCTATTGTGAAAATGACAGGGGATTTATGGATGGAGACACGTTGCTCGTGACTGAGTCTGGAGATATCGTTCTGTGCAGCAGGTAGCTGGACTGTGTCCAGGGCCGGATTAAGACCCATAGTGGCCCTAAGCACTTAAAAGATTTAGGTGCCCCCATATATATGTAATACAAAATATAAACAATAATAAACCATAAGAATAAAATTTTATTTTTCAAAATGAAACAAAACTAACAGTAAGATGGAAAATAATGTTTATTTTTGTATACTTCCACTTTATTTATATTTAATTGCAAAGTCTTTGATCAGATTCTCAAAATTAATCTTACGTAATATTATTTTAGCAAGTTTAAAGTGATTTATTTTGTGCTGTAAACCATTTGCCCCCCCTTCCCTTGAAGCTCTAAGCACGTGCTTATTTTGCTTAATGGTTGATCCAGCCCTGACTGTGTCCATCTTAGACAGGGAGAGAAGGGAGGACAAACAAGCCAGCACTGACAATTCGAACCAACACTGACATTTCCTGGGCCTATTTATACCCGGAGAGCAAGCTGGGCCTCCTTGGCTTTCAGGACAAGTCACGACTCCACGTTGGAGGTGGAATTCCCCAGGGTGAATGTACTGGAGACAGGATCGTGGCGGGGCCAAAATAAACAACGATACATACTATTGTCCTGGGGACTCGAGCAGGATTCAGGAAAACAATGAGGAGACGGCAAGATGTTGGTTGAACCGCCCATCTTGACAGTACTGTGACCCCCCCCCCCCCCTCATCTCATTATCCCAGCATCTTCTCTTGGGCAGCGGTAGAGTTGCTGCCTCACAGCGCCGGAGACCCGGGTTCGATCCTGACTACGGGCGCTGTCTGTACGGAGTTTGTACGCTCTCCCCGTGACCTGCGTGGGTTTTTCTCCGGGATCTTCGGTTTCCTCCCACACTCCAAAGACGGACGGGTTTGCAGGTTAATTGGCTCGGGTGTAAAATGTAAGATTGTCCCTAGTTGATTCTGTGCCAGGCTCGAACAGGCCCTTCGGCCCACAATATCTAAACGTGATGCCACTGAGGGGCCATTCGGCCTATCGAGTCCCTTCCACCATTTGATCGTGGCTGATCTATTTTTCCTTCTCAACTCCATTCTCCTGCCTTCTCCCCATAACTTTTGACACCCTTGCTAATTAAGAATCTATCAATCTCTGCTTTAAAAATGCCCGAAGACTTGATCTCACTGACTGTCAATGAATTCCATAGGGAATTCCACTGAAGAAAGGGTCTCGACCCGAAACGTTGCCTATTTCCTTCGGTCCATAGATGCTGCCTCACCCGCTGGTTTCTCCAGCATTTTTGTCTACCTATGAATTCCACAGATTCACCACCCTATGGCTAACAAAATGTCTCCTCATCTCCATTCTACACGTACATCCTTTCATTCTGAGGCTGTACCCTCTGGTTCTAGACTCTCCCTTGACTGGTAACATCCTCTCCACCTCCACTCTCGGGCCTTTCATTGCCTGATAGGTTTCAATGAGATTCCCCCTCATCCTTCGAAACTCCAGTGAGTGCAGGCCCAGTCATTAAGTTTAAGAAGGAACTGCAGATGCTGGAAAATCGGAGGTAGACAAAAATGCTGGAGAAACTCAGCGGGTGCGGCAGCTTCTATGGAGCGAAGGAAACAGGCAACGTTTCGGCCTATTTCCTTCGCTCCACAGATATTGCCGCACCCGCTGAGTTTCTCCAGCATTTTTGTCTACCCTCAAAGATTAACCCAATTTTCCCCAGGGATAATTCTCCTCTGGACAACACAACCTTCCTCGGACTCTCCGACAGAGTGACACGCCATTTATCAGCCCTTTCTGTATATGTCCTTTTAAACTGAGGCTGTGTTCTCTGATTCTAGACTCTCCCATTATTTTCCACTGGAACTCCGGCCCGACCAGATCCGTTCCCATTGCCGGCTTCCGAGGACGGCTTTGCAGGCCCGTATCTCGGCGGCCCGTCCCGGTACCATAGGACTCCTCTCGGAAGCCGTGACCTCTGTTGGTCCGACAAAACGGGTAATCCAGACTGGCTCTGGAACCTAGGGTGCCAGAAAATCGGCGGTGGACCTGTGTATCTGTCTGTGTGTTGTCTGACTCACTGTGCCCGCAATGTTGCTGCGAGCAAGATTCTTCATTGTGCATTTGATTCAAGAGGCCTGGTCAGAAGGAAATACGGAAAATATTGACACAAATGAAGTGTCTGCAAGATACAAGGGGTCACAGTTTAAGGATAAAGGGGAAGTCTTTTTGGACCGAGATGAGAAAAACATTTTTCACACAGAGAGTGGTGAGTCTGTGGAATTCTCTGCCACAGAAGGTAGTTGAGGCCAGTTCATTGGCTATATTTAAGAGGGAGTTAGATGCGGCCCTTGTGGCTAAAGGGATCAGGGGGTATGGAGAGAAGGCAGGTACAGGATACTGAGTTGGATGATCAGCCATGATCATATTGAATGGCGGTGCAGGCTCGAAGGGCCGAATGGCCTACTCCTGCACCTATTGTCTATGTTTCTATATGTCCCACGGCACGATGGCGCAGTGCCAGAGACCCGGGTTGGATCCTGACCTCCGGTGCTGTCTGTACAGAATTTGTCCGTTCTCCCCGTGAGTGTGCGTGGGTTTTCTCAGAGAACGTTGGTTCCCTCACACACTCCAAAGACCTACAGGTAAGTAGGTTAGTTGGTGTAAAACATGTACAAATCGTCGCTAGTGTAGGATGGTGGTAGTGCGGACAGTGGGCCAAAGGGCCTGTTTCTAGGCCTTTCTAAAACTTGAAGCAAAGATATGGGATCCACTGTGATGTTGAATAACTGCTTGGGTCACAGCCATTCCCATTGAAAGATGCGGATTTAATAGGAGTTTTAGACTTTAGAGATCGCCGATTAGCGATCACCCTGTCCCACTTTCACGACCTCTGCCACGTTTGCCCTTGACTCACACTCGCATCATGGCCGTCGCGAGGGCGTTGGAGGTCGTAGGTAGGTCGAGATGCTCTTTGTAGCTTCTCGTGGCATCAAGTGGGTCGGGGCGTTTTTCTAGCCTGATGGAAAATGTCCACGAGTAGAAAAGGTCGTGAATTAGGTACAGAAGCCAATTAACCTACAAACCTGTTTGCCTCTGGTGTGTGGGGGAAACCAGAGCACCCGGGGAAAGCCCACATGGTCACAGGGAGAACGTGCAAACTCCACACCGACGGCACCCGTGTTCGGGATCGAACCTGCGTCCCCGGCGCTGTCCACCGCCGCGCCTCTCAAGACCCTCGCGTCCCAGCGCATAGAACCAGACGGCACAGGAAAGGGGTGAGCATTCTTTCGTCTTTATTACCATTCATGGTTAAAATGATTCATTAAAAATATATTCCACACAAGTTTACATGTTACAATCACAAGATCAAAATATATCAGTAGATGGTATCAAGGGGTATCTAATTCTCCACGGTCATATCGACGTAGCCAGAGCGCACAGCTGGCTTCTCACCTCCAGATGTTATAAAGTAGCTTACTTTCAAAACCTTTACACGCACTGGGGACATTAGCACAAAGATGCCTGGAGTTATGTCTTGCATTATGAATGTAATAATGTGAGAGAGAGAGAGAGAGAGAGAGAGAGAGAGAGAGAGAGAGAGAGAGAGAGAGAGAGAGAGAGAGAGAGAGAGAGAGAGAGAGAGAGAGAGAGAGAGAGAGAGAGAGAGAGAGAGAGAGAGAGAGAGAGAGAGAGAGAGATGAGAGAGAGACACAGAGAGAGAGAGAGAGAGAGAGAGAGAGAGAGAGAGAGAGAGAGAGAGAGAGAGAGAGAGATTAAAGGAATAAGTGATAATGAGAGAAAGTGTCTGGAAGTTGTCTGAGAGTGGAAAGGCCGCATGCATGTGTGTATGAATGTGTGAGCGTGTGTATGGAGGAGGTGGTGTCTGAAAGTGGGACAGGTTGTGTGTGTGTGTGGGCGATAAACTACAATCATCAGTTCCCCTACACCCCCCCCCCCCCCCATCGGAAGCAAGATAAATAATGTGATATTATATCTGGAAATGAGACCACATCTGGAAATGATATCACATCTGGAAATTATATTACATCTGGAAATGATGTTACACCTGGAAATGAGACCACATCTGGAATGAGACCACATCTGGAAATGATATTACATCTGGAAATGAGACCACATCTGGAAATGATATTACATCTGGAAATGAGACCACATCTGGAAATGAGACCACGTCTTTAAGCTTGGAGAATTAAATACCTCTTAAACAATTGCTAGAACGTATCTATAAAGAAGGCACTTAAAATCATTTCAACACTTCAGAAGTGGTTAACTTTTTTTGCACGGGGAATATTAAAAGCGGGAAGCCATCTCGGTGAATTTGCAGAGGAGAGGACACTGCAAATTGCTGCATTCTGCAAAGATAAATCCTTCACTCTCTCCCGGCAGACAACGTCAGAGCAGCTTTAGTGCATTATTCCAGTATCAATTAGCTTTAATCACGCGGCTTCCGGAGGAGCGTTGCTAATGGACACTGCATAAAAGGAAGGGGAGAATTAAGATTTGCTAAATAGCAGGTAGGAGCGAGATCCATAGAGAGAGTCATTTTCACTGCCTTGACTGGCTAACCCACCTCACTGTCCTAACTTACTGAACCCTACCTTCATCGGCAAGCTTTAGAGGATGGAATCTAATTCTATTTCTGAACCTCTTTTAACACAATAATCTCTGCTGTGAAAAAACCCATACAGTGTAATTCAAACCTGCCACATTTATGATTTTGGGGTAGAAATTCATCCTTGGTTATATGTGTGCACAATCCGGCATTGGCCATACATTAAACTCGAGTTTTTTTTTGTTTTAGAGAGACAGCGCGGAAACAGGCCCTTCGACCCACCGTGTCCCCACCGACCATATGAACACTACCCTGCACACACCAGGGACAATACACAATGATACCAAGCCAATTAACCTACAACCCTGTACCCCTTTGGCGTGTGGTCGGAGAACTGGAGATCCGGGAGAAAACCCATGCAGGTCACGGGGAGAACGTGCAAACTCCACACATACAGCACCCGCTGTCAGGATCGAACCCGCGTCTCTGGCTCTGTGAGGCAGCAACTCTACCGCTGCGCCATGTATTTAGTGTTTGTTGCACTGAAGGTGTTGAGGACTGGGACGGATCAGCAATGATTATATTGTGGTGGGATAGGCTTGAGGGGCCGAATGGCCGCCCCCTATTGTGTTCCTCATTGACTGAGGACTCATGTCTCAGTGACTCTCTGGGCTGTTCATTTGAACTGATTGAGAGACACAGCATAGAAACAGGCCCACAGATCCGTACAGAGCATCGATCACCCATTCACACTAGTTCCACATTATCCCCCCTTCTCGCCCATTCCCTACACAATAGGGGTAATTTTACAGAGGGACTTTCCAGAGAGAGCTAGATAGGGCTCTTAAAGATAGCGGAGTCAGGGGATATGGGGAGAAGGCAGGAACGGGGTACTGATTGTGGATTATCAGCCATGATCACATTGAATGGCGGTGCTGGCTCGAAGGGCTGAATGGCCTCCTCCTGCACCTATTGTCTATTGTCACTCCTGCACCTCATTCCCCACTCCCCAGCTCACTCCCCCAACAGTTCACTCCTGAACCCAGCTCACGCCCTCCTGCTTATTCTCCAACCCACTTGCCCACCCCAACCCTGCTCACACCCCCAGCTCATTCCCCCACAACTCACTGCCCCGCCCCCCCCACCAGCTCACTCCCGCCGACCTCTTTACACCTACATTCATGATAAGGGGTGATTACTATTTCTTCAATGGGGCAAGATAACTGCAGGTAAACACTAGAGCAGATAAGGACGAGGGGTCACCAAAGGCCAGTGACATGGTGTCCAAGGTCCAATGGATCACTGTGGCATCTGTTCACCCCTCGCATTCATCTTCAATCACCTCATGGAATCTACTCACCCTCGGTCATCTCATGCCAGCTACTCTTGGGATTTATTCACTCCCCAATCACTTTATGGGATCGGTTGATCCTTTTCACCCAGAGAGTTGTGAACCTGTGGAATTCTCTGCCACGGAAGGCAGTGGAGGCCAATTCACTGGATGTTTTCAAGAGCGAGTTAGATTTAGCTCTTAGGGCTAATGGAATCAAGGGATATGGGGAGAAGGCAGGAACGGGGTACTGATTATGGATGATCAGCCATGATCATATTGAATGGTGGCGCTGGCTCGAAGGGCCGATTGGCCTACTCCTGCACCTATTTTCCATGTTTCTATGATCACCTGATCACCACTTGGGATCTATTCATTATCCAATTACATCATGGAATCCAGTCATGCTGATTGCCTCACACAACAGATTCACAAATATCCACTCATAAGATCCATTCTATCGCGAGTCATTTCCTAGGAGGTGTATGGGTGCATGGAACGAGCTGCCAGAGGAGGTAGTTGAGGCAGGGACTATTCCAGTGTTTAAGGAACAGACAGGTAGTTGTTTAAGAAGGAACTGCAGATGCTGGAAAATCGAAGGTGGATTAAAATGTTGGAGAAACTCAGCGGGAGAGGCAGCATTTATGGAGCGAAGGAAATAGGCAACGTTTAGGGTCGAAACCCTTCTTCAGACTTCAGTCTGAAGAAGGGTTTCGACCCGAAACGTTGCCTATTTCCTAGGTACATGGATAGGACAGGTTTATAGGGATATGGGCCAAACGCGGGTAGTTGGGACTAGTGTAGCTGAGACATGTTGGCCGGTGTGGGCAAGTTGGGCCGAAGGGCCTGTTTCCACACTGTATCACTCTATAACTCAATGCCCCATTCACTCCTGATCTCCACATGGGGACCCTGTCACTCACCAACTACTTCATGGGACCTATTGACCCTCAACCGCCACACGTGGCCCACCCCTCCCCTCCTCCAGTCGCCGCATCTCGCTGTAAAATTACTTCATCTGACTCGCTGTGTGGGATTCCCACTGCCTCATCCTTCCTCAAGACTCTGCTCCCCGACACCTCTCAACGCAAACACACAGAGGCACGTCTGTGTCCCCCTCACTCTTTAATTTCAAAGCTCACTCACTTATTGTAATCCCTGCGTAACATAGTGAGACCATGATTGGGTTGGAGGCAGCAGACGAGAGGCAGTTGTCTGTGGGCTGGGGGGCACGTTGGTAAGTGTCACATCACAGTTGCCTCTGCCACCTCTGCTGCACCTTGTTAGTGGGACTACCTTGTGGGGTAGTCCAGCTTCAAACATCTTTCAATTCCTACATATTAAAACCTTTCTCTGGCAATGCTTAAAATGCAAGAATGCCGTTAATGCAGTCCATGTGTGTGTGTATGTGTGTGTGTGTGTGTGTGCGTGTGTGTGTGTGTTTATGTGTGTGTGAGTTTATAAGTGTGTGCATTTGTGTGTGTTTATAAATATGTGTATAAATGTGTGTTAGTTTATATGTGCGTGTTAATGAGTGTGCATTTGTATGTATGAATATGTGCGTGTGTGTGTGTGTTTTTGTGTGTGTGTGTGTGTGTGTGTGTGTGTGTGTGTGTGTGTGTGTGTGTGTGTGTGTGAATTTATATGTGCAGGAAGGAACTTCAGATGCTGGTTTAAACCGAAGATAGACGCAAAAAGCTGGAGTTACTCAGCGGGACAGGCACCATCTCTGGAGAGAAACGTCACCCATTCCTTCTCTCCAGAGATGCTGCCTGTCCTGCTGAGTAACTCCAGCTTTTTGCGTCTATCTTGTGTTTATATGTATGTGTTATATATATATATATATATGTATATATATATATATGTATGTGTGTGTATACTTATATATATGTGTGTGTGTATGCTCATATATATGTGTGTGTATGTGTGTGTGTACTTATATATATATATAAGTGTGTGTATGCTTATATATGTATGTGTGTACTTATATATATGTGTGTGTGTATGCTTGTGTGTGTGTGTATATTTGTTTAAATATATGTATGTTTATACAATATATATGTGTGTGTGTATGTTTATATATATGTGTGTGTGTGTTTGTTTATATATATATATGTGTGTGTTTATATATACGTATGTTTATACAGTGTGTGTGCGTGCGTGCGTGCGTGCGTGTGTGTGTGCGTGCATGCGTGTGCGCGTGTGCGTGTGCGTGTGTGCGTGCGTGTGTGTGTGCGTGTGTGTGTGTGTGTGTGTGTGCGTGTGTGTGTGTGTGTGTGTGTGTGTGTGGGTGTTGGTGAGTTGGGTGAAGCCACGTAAACCAGTCCAGTCTCTGACCCTTCTCTCCAGGCCGCTCCTAGGTGCTGGCCTTCTCCTGCTTCCTGCCCTTGGACACAGTCACGGAGGCAATCTGGCCCACCATCTCCTCCTGCTGCTCCTGGGTGGTGGCGGTGAAGCCCACCCGGGGCATCTGCAGCTTAAAGTGCCGCGGCGCGCCGTCCTCGCCCTCATCCTCCCAGCCGATGTTGTTCTCGTACTCCCCGCTGGCGGACTTGGTGCCCAGCGACACCGCCGGCAGCTTGAATTTCCCCGACTTGTCCTTGCCGTCTGACTCTCGGTCGCTCTTCGCTTTGGACTCCTTGCCCGGGACCGGCTCCTTGGATTTACCCGAAGTGAAGCCTAGAAGGCTTTTGGACTTCGAGTGACCGGAGTCCACCCTTGAATCCAGCAGAACTAACTCCGTCCTGGCCTTGGAAGTGACCAGGGTGGGCACCTCCGTCTCCTCGTCAGACGGCCCCTTATCGCCGCCTTTCTTTCTGAAGCCGGAGAAGGTTATTTTAGGTCCTTTCATCTTCGACCCTTTGGCTTCCCCTCGGTCAGTGCGAGGAGATGAGGTCTCGAAGGACTGGTCGGAATGGGGCCGGCGGCCGGCGTCGTCTTTGGAAGCGGACACCTCCGTTTTGACCAGTTGAAGGTTGAGTTCGGCATCGCTGTCTCGGACCTTCTGGTAGGGCGAGGTGAACTCGACTTTTGGAAGCTTTATCTTGACCATCTTGCCGGGGCTTCCCGACCCCTCGCTATCCCCGTTGACATGAACCCCTGGACTCTCCCCGCTCATTATATTGACCGAGGGAGATTTGACCGGCGTGAAACTAACTCGTGGCAATTTTAGCTTCATTTTGGACCTCCCCTCTGGGCTATCCGGGCTCTCGACCTCCTCGTTTTTTGTGCCCTTTTTCCGAGGGCTTTGGATCTCCCAATCTCCTCTCCTTGTTGAGTCGTCCGCCTCTCCGTTCTCCATGGTCTTAGACTTGGGCCAGGAAATTCCGAAGCTGGGCATCTTCACCCTGGCCAATCTCAGCTTGGTCTCTGAGGAGGAGTCCATCTCCGGAGAACTTCCCCCGGGCTTCCCCTTCGCCGCCGGAGATCGGCTGCGGTCCCTGGCCTTAGGAGACGAGGCTTCCAAGCGCCCTTCTGGACTCCTCAACTTTGGGACAGAGAAGCCAAACATCCTGGTTTTCCCACTCTTCGATTCGGGATCGGAGCCCTCAAGGCCAATGGACAAGCCCACCTCCTCTTGCTGCGCAACTTTGGGCAACTCCACTCCCACCTTGGACATCTTGTCCTTCAGCTTGCTCAGCATGCCGTCTGATTCACCCACCACGTCCACTTGAACCTGTGGACCTTTCATGTCTACTTTGGCCCCAGCGCTGGTCCGGTCTCTGGGTGCCTCTTGGCTCTTCTCCTTGGAGGTCCCAAATAAAGGCATAAGGACCTTGGGCACATTCAGCTCAAGGTCCCCACTATCAATCTCCCTCAGACCCGCTCTGCCCTCGGCCGAGCGCATCTCAATGTCCCCGTCTCTCATATCCCCCGCGGCGGAAAGATCACCGGTTTTTGGTGACGAGATCTCCACGCTGGGCATCTTGAAGGATATTATTGTGGACATCGCTCCTGAGCTGACCGCATCTCCACCGGACTTCCGACCGTCACCGTCCTCGGCTCCTTCTCCCGTGTCTTTGGACAAGCCAATCTCGACTTTGGGCATCATCCCCTTTAACATCTGGAACTTGCCCTCCACGTCCGCCCCTGGACCTTCCACACCTGCCTCAACCTTCGACCTTCGCACCTCCGTTCCCGCCACCTTGGCCTTGGCCGCCAATTTTCCATCCTCCTCTTTCCCGCAGCTCCCGGAGATGCCAAAATCGGGCATGGTCAACTTGGGCATTTTAAACCCGTCGGTGCTTGTAACCTGAACCTGGCTTTCGCCTTTTGCTTTTGCATCCTTCTTCTCACCTTTAGCTCCAGGGTCGATGGAAGTGACCTTGCCTTTTGGGAAACTGATGTCCACGTCAACATCTGGTCCTTTCATCTTTGGGGTTGCAATGGAAACTGATGGAATCTTCACCTTGAACCCATCTCCTGCGCCCATGTCCTGCTCTATCTGCCCAGATCCCACCACTCCATCCTTTTGCTCTTTCCCCAGAGAAAGACCGAACATGGACATTTTCAATTTGGATTCTTTGACCTTTCCATCAGATCCTTCCTTCCCCAGGTCAGCTTCCGTCTCAGTCGACTTTGATGAAATCCCAAATTTTGGTAGCTTCAGTTTCAACTTGCTACCTTCTGTTTCTGTATCAGATTTAGCCGCTTTGGCTGCATCCTCTCCCAACTTGTCCTTTGTCATCATCCGAAACTTTGGCAGCTGAATCATCCCTCCCATGAACTTATCTTCGTGCCCCTCCACATCCCCTCCTCCACCTCCCTCCAGTTGAGTTTTCACTTCTGCTTTCAACTTGGCCTTCGATTTCTCCGCTGGAAGAAGATCGGCATCTGGGGCTGTCCCTGTACCCGGTGAAGACAAACCAAAACTGGGCAAGGACACCTGAGGCATCTTCAGCTTAAACTCAGCCTCCGGTCCCTCAGCCTCAACTTTGGTGTCACCCGAAGCCTTCTTGTCTTTGGAGACATTGAATTCAATATCGAGTTGTGGCGCTTTCAGTTTTGGTGGCGAGATCTTTGGTAAGGTGAAACTGGGCATCTTAAACTTTCCCTCTGATCCCTCCACCTCAATGAGGGAAGCGTCCATATCGATGTCAGCATCCGATTGTTTAACCTTGGGCATAGAAATGTCAACTTTGGGTAATCTTGCCGTGAAACTTGCTGCCTTGCCATCCGCATCGTCCAGGTGGTAACCAGGGCTGGAAGCGTCGGCCCCTGGTTCCTTGTCCTTCGACGTCCCAAATTTAGGCATTCCCACCTTGGGCATCTTCAGCCTGAAGGCCCCATCGTCAGCCTCAGAGCCGATGAGCGCGGCTTCACCCTCGCGCACGGAGAAAGTCAGGTCAACCTCGGGTGCCTTCACCTTTGGCATCGAGATGTCAATGGCCGGCATTTTCACCGACGGCATCTTCATCCTTCCCTCGGCATCGGTCCCCACCGCCTCGCCTCTCACTTTGGGAATCTTCAACTCCCCACCATACGTCTTCAGATCCGTTTCTGACACGTCAACCTCTGCCCTGGGCAGTAACCCCTCCGTCACCGAAATCCCAATGGATGGCATCATCACCTTGGGCATTTTCAGCTTACCGCCAGATCCATCCACACCAGCATCCAAAGATCCGGGTTTGACCTTGGTTTCAGGGACTTTTACACTCAGCGTAGCTCCAGGGATCTCAATGTCCTCTTCGTATTTCTTGGAGGTCCCAAAGGTTGGCATTTTGATCTTTGGCATCTTAAACCTGCCTTCTTTCCCTTTGATCTTTATATCATCCACATCTGCATCTACACCTTTGGCACCGGAGTCAAGGGCCTTCCCTTTAGCCTTCCCTTCTGGATGGGTCACTTTTAGCTCAACCTTTCCCATGCTGCCATGCACCTCCATCTCCTCTTTACCCTTGGAACCAAATTTCGGGAGTGATAATTTGGGCATTTTGTCTTTAGCATCCGGCCCTTTAACCTTAGGATGACCTTGGATGTCAACCTTGGAGTCTCCTTCGGCAGAGAAAGGCAGTTTCATTGAAGGCAGGCTGATATCAACTCCTGGCACCTTGGCCTGTAGAACTGACACATCAATCAAAGGCAGTTTCACTTCCATTTCCTCACTTTGACCTTTTTTCTTTGAAGGTTTTGTTTCCTTTTTGATATCCGTCTTAACGGTTGGGCCAGACATCTCAACATCAACCGATCCCACTTTGGGCAGTGTGACCTCAAATTTGGGCATCTTAAGTTTCAGCCCATTATCCGTGTCCTGGGCTGCCTTCAGCTCAACATCTTCTCCATCCTCCTTACTCCTCATCGAGATATCAAACTTTGGGAGTGATACCTTTGGTATGTGGAATGCGACATCGGCTCCCTGAATACCTGCTGCAGTTATCTGGCCATCTACTCCAGCCTTGGGCGACTTGGTGGCATCACCTTCAGAAGAGCCCGCTTTTCCTTTAGGAAGGCGGACATCAATGTTGACTTCTGGCATTTTCATCTTGAGTACTGACAAGTCGATGGTTGGCATCTTACCGTCCACTTTGGCCTCGCTAGCGCTCAGATCAGATTTGGCCTCTTTCCCGCCGGCCGACATGCCAAATGTGGGCAGCGTCACCTTGGGCATTTTGAATTGCAAATCAAACCCTTCCGAGCTTGATTCAGCCGTTTGCCCGGCAGCTTTTGGCCCTCCAACCTTCGGAGCCTTGGCACCAAGATCAGCGGCCGGAACCTCTGCTTGACCCGACGGGAAGAGAACGTTGATATCTGGGATCTTCACCTTGGGCGCAGATATATCAAAGGTTGGCATCTTAACACTCGGCAACTTACCAAGACTGAAGCCCGGGTCTCTCTCTTCAGCTCCCACGGAGAGTCCAGTCTCGGCGTCGGCACCTTTCAATCCGGGCAGGGCAATTTCAAATTTGGGCATGGACATTACGGGGTGCTTGGTTTTGGCATCGCCACCGGCTGTACCCACCTCGTCTTCCTTCCCACAGGATGGCAAACTTGGCAGTGACACCTTTGGCATTTTCAGCTGCAGGTCGAAGCCCTCGGCGCTCAGTTCGGCCGCTTGGTCCCCGATCCCCAGCTTTCCCACCGATACCTTCGTTGTCTTCCCATCGGGTGTAACGCCTGGCCCGGATACCTCCGCTCTGCCTGTCGGAAGCCGAATATCTGGGAGTGTGACCTTGGGCATGGCAATGTCAATGGTCGGCATTTTCACCGATGGCAGTTCCAGCGGAGGACCCTTAATGTCCACGTTAACCTTCGAGACGTGCCGCCCAGATACCGCCGCATCTTTCTCTGTTGGTGGGGAAGCGTCGCCCAGCCTCAATTTGGGCAGGAACACCTCGAACGTTGGCATCTTCAACAGAGGTTCTGAAACATCTGCAGCCACCTCCACCTCTTTCCCCTTGGCCAACATGCCAAATTCGGGCAGAGATACCTTGGGCATCTTCATCTTTGCTTCCGACCCTTCGGTGATGATTTTAGACGATTGGATGTCAGCTTTTCCAGTCTGGGCCTCCCGTTGTCCAGGTCCTGCTGCAGAGACTTCCACCGTCGCCTTCGGGAGATTGATACCAACATCTGGGATCTTAGGGGCTGAAATGTCAAACGTCGTTGCCTTTTGCGCAAGTTCTTTAATCCTTCCTTCCAAACACAATGTTTTAAGACTGCCAACCGCAACCTCGACTCCTGAAACCATCACATCCTCCTCCGCCGGTTTCATTTTTGGCACAGCAATGTCAATGGTGGGCATTGCTATCTGGGCCATTTTAAACTTGCCCTCCGGTCCTTCCACCTCATCTCCCGCTGCCTTGCCTCCTGCCTTGACTTTTGCGTCAACGACATCCGGTGCCTCCGCACCCTTCATTGCAAACGAGGGCATTTTAATTTTAAAGCTTGGTCCTTTTGCGCTGACCTCCCCTTCAGCCGATTGTCCATGGGCATCACCCTCTGCTTTGGATAAACCAAGATCGAGCTCCACCTTTGGTGCTTGCAATGGGAGTCCCAACACTAACTTGCTCTCTGCTGCTTCTCCATCAGCAGATACTTTCACTTTCCCAGAGTCTTTCAACCCGCCCTTGGCTTTTGGACTTGGAGTCTCTCTTTTGGCCAGGTCAAACGAAGGCATCTTCATTTTCGTCTTTGCGCTTTTCGCGTCCTTCGTTGCGACGACCCGCGGCGGCTTCACCGAGACGGTGGACTTCTCCTTGGGATCCACGCCGGCCTCAACCTTGACCTTGCCGGACTCACTCGCCCGGAAACCAGGGAACTTGAGCCGTTTCTTCTTGCCTTTGCCGTGCCCCTCACCCAGGGAAAGCTCGGCCTCAACCTCGGGGTGTCTCAGCGTGCCTTCACCTTTCATGGCCTCCGCGTCTTTGGGAGACGTGATACTCAGCCGCTTAAACCTGGAGAACTTGGGAAACGCAAACTCCACGTCCACTGGCACGTCTAGTTCCAGAGCCGCCTCTTCCTTGCCGAGGATCTTTCCCTTCATCAGCTGCTTGGTCTTTTTAGCAGGTGCGACGCTCTTGACAGTCTAAGTACAGACACAATATCCATTGTCAGAAATCTCCTGCTGTTATGCTCAATAACGTTAACACCAGGGACAATTTACAATTTTACCAAAGCCAATTAACCTACAAACCTGCACGTCTTTGGAGTGTGGGAGGAAACCGACGCACCCGGAGAAAACCCACGCAGGTCACGGGGAGAACGTACAAACTCCGCGCAGACAGCACCCGCAGTCAGGACTCAATCTGGGTCTCCGTGGCTGGGAGGCAGCAACTCTACCAGTGGTGACATCTTACCAGCTTTGTCTTTTTGGCTTCTGGTCCTTTCAGTTCGAGGTTCCCAGTCGCAGATGAAACGGCCACGTCGGCACTGGGCACTGTGCGCTTGAGACGGAAGGCGACTTTGTACGACTCGGCGCTCTGCAGGATCTTCACCACGTCCTCGTACTTGGCATTGTCGAAGAAGACCTGGGCACAGAGGATCTGATCGCCTGCCCAACACAACCAGAGCAACAGTCAGCAGGAGGTGGTGTGAGAGGGGAGCGGAAAGCAGAGAGGAGGAGAGGGGGGGGAGGGCTTCAAACACCAGCAGGATCCCATCGTGGGACGAGAGAAGAAATTGATCCCATCCAACAGGGGAAGCACATAGAAGGGAATGATAATGGAAAGTAATCAATGGTGTTTTATCATTAATGTTTTATTATTATTAATGTTTAGTGTTTTCCGAGTCATTCGTAACTGTCACTGCATGTCATGTTGTTACTTGTTGGCGGAGCACCAAGGCAAATTCCTTGTATGTGAACACTTGGCCAATAAACTTACTTACTTACTTAAAACACTCAGAGGATAAGGCATAGAGTGGGCAAAACTCATCTCTGTTCTATATTGCCGGCCTCTTATTCTTAAATTGTGCCCCCTGGTTCTGGACTCTCCCACCATCGGGAACATGTTTCCTGCCTGTAGCGTGTCCAAAACCTTAATAATCTTATACGTTTCAATAAGATCCCCTCTCATCCTTCTAAATTCAAGAGTAGAACAATTAAACTAAACTGTATAATTGTATACTTTTAGTTTACAGTATAAAACTAAAAGATTTTAGCCGCCTCATCAGACATATGACATTCCCGCCATCCCAGGAATTAACCTTGTAAACCTACCCTGCACTCCCTCAATGGCATGAATGTCCTTCCTCAAATTTGGAGACCAAAACTGTACACAATACTCCAGGTGTGGTCTCACGAGGGCCCTGTACAACTGCAGAAGGACCTCTTTGCTCCTATACGCAACTCCTCGTGTTATGAAGGCCATAAGTTTAGCTTAGTTTAATTGTCACGTGTAGCGAGGTACATTGAAAAGCATTTGCTGCGTGCTATCCTACACATGAGGGACAATTTACAATTTTACCAAAGCTAATTAACGTACAAACCTGCACATCTTTGGATCCCAGAGAAAATCCACGCGGTCATAGGGGGATTGTATAAAAGTCCGTACAGACAGCACCCGTAGTCAGGATCAAACCTGGGTCTCGGGCGCTGTAAGGCAGCAACTCTACCGCTGCGCCACCGTGCCGCCCCTAATCAGGCACGGAAATCGATGTCAAAACATGGGGGGGACACAAATTCTTGGCAAGCGCACACGAGGCTTCAGCCGTGGGCCCTGTCCGGTATCTTTGCTGTGGACGGTAACATCGGGAGCTGACCTGGTTGGTGGCCGACTCCGAACTCCAGCAACAGCAGCTTTGTCCGCCCCAAATCGTGGGGCTTGAATCAGCCCGTTCACGGGGCCTTTCATCCCCTGGCGGGGGCTTCAACATTGGGAGCCTCGATCGCCTCGACGCAGCAATTTGACCGCGGGGTGCTGGAAGATCCCGGCTGCGCCAGGCCGGGCGATGAAAAGCCCCGCGAACGGGCCAATTCAAGCTCCGCTCTATGACCTTTGCTCCACGGACGTCTCCCTCCTCCAATCACCGCGTTCTATCCTCAGTCCCACCCCCCCTACTTTAGCTTCTGCCGACACCTCCCTCCTCCAATCATCACGCTGAATCATCATGGTCCCCACCCCCCCCCCCCCCCCATTGCCTGCTGACTGACATCTCTCACGTCCAATCGGCGTCCTCGATCATCAGTCCCACCCTCACTGACTCTTGGAAAGCGAAGATTTCACCAAGTTTTAAAATCCGGATCGTCCCCACCTCTCAAAATGGGGGGGGGGGGGCGTGTCCCCCCTGTCCCCCCCCGTGATTTCCACCCCCTGCTAATGTACATGTATTCCTCATGTCATGTGCCCCATGTTACAAGTCTGCAATGCTGTCCCCACAAGACACAGCTTACCCTCCTTCAGGTTCAATGCCTTTACGGCCCGGGAATCCTTCAGCACCTCCTTGATGAAGATCCCTTCCTTCCCTCCACCAGTCACGCTGAATCCCGATGCACCAACCTCAGGCTCCGTCTCCACAATCAAATCCACCATCTCCGGCATCTTCCGCTCCTGGTGGAGACAGAGGGGTTAGGATGTGCAGAAGGCTCCCATGCAGCTTGCTTGGGGCAAAGAGGGGTTTAGACTTTCGATGTTAGAGATACAGTGTGGAAACAGACCCTTCGGCCCATCGAGTTCCTGCCAGCCAACGATCGCCCTGTACACTTGCACTATCCTACACCACTAGGGACAATTTACAATGTCACCAAAGTCAATTAAGTTACAAACCTGTATGTCCTTGGGAAGAAACCGGAGCACTCGGAGAAATCCCACGTAGTGACAGGGAGAACATGCAAACTATGTACCCGTAGTCAGGATCGAACCTGGGCCTCTGGTGCTGTAAGGCAGCAACTCTACCGCTGCGCCAACCCAATTTCTACAGATGTCCACGGGTTTAGTTTAGTTTATTACTGACACATGTATCGAGTACCTGTATCCTGTACATTCACAGTACAGGATACAGGTGCAGGATAAGGGGAATAACATTCAGTGCACGATTAAGTCCAGTAAAGTCCCTTTAAAGATAGTCCGAGGGTCTCCAATGAAGTAGAAACATAGAAACATAGAAAATAGGTGCAGGAGTAGGCCATTCGGCCCTTCGAGCCTGCACCGCCATTCAATATGATCATGGCTGATCATCCAACTCAGTATCCTGTACCTGCCTTCTCTCCATACCCCCTGATCCCTTTAGCCACAAGGGCCACATCTAACTCCCTCTTAAATATAGCCAATGCACTGGCCTCAACTACTTTCTGTGGCAGAGAATTCCACAGACTCACCACTCTTTGTGTGAAAAAAAAAATTCTCATCTCGGTCCTAAAAGACTTCCCCCTTATCCTTAAACTGTGACCCCTTGTTCTGGACTTCCCCAACATCAGGAACAATCTTCCTGCATCTAGCCTGTCCAACCCCTTAAGAATTTTGTAAGTTTCTATAACATCCCTCCTATAAGATATAAGGTAGATGGTAGGTCAGGTCTACGGTCTAGTTGGTGGTAGGGTGGTTCAGTTGCCTGATAACAGCAGGGTGGAAGCCCTGAGATGGAGACAGGTGAATCGTACTACCAGTCATGGGAATGGTACAACATCCCAGAGACATCACAGCGCCAACAGGCACCAGGGCCTCAAGAAACAGCCCTCAGAGTCCACGTTACCTTGGCGACCTGGCCTTGACCCACGGTCTCCATGTCAGCCTCAGGCAGTAAATCGGCGTGGCGACTCTTCTTAATCCGCAGAAATTGTTTTAACTCTTCATGGAGCAGCTCCTTGTGAATCTGTAATGCAGAAAACCGAAGATAGACACAAAACGCTGGAGTAACTCAGCGGGACAGGCAGCATCTCTGGAGAGAAGGGATGGGTGACGTTTCAGGTCGAGACCCTTCCTCCGACTTTGATCGGTGCAAACTCCTCACGGACAGCGGCCGAGGTCAGGATCGAACCTGGGCCTCTGGTGCAGTGAGGCAGCTGCTCCACCGACTGTGTCATCTTTCTTTTCTCCCAAACAGCAGCCACTCAGTTTACTGCAAAAACACCACTGGACTCACCAATAACAGCAAATATCAAAGTGCTGGTGCAGCGAAAGTTGTGAAGAACTCCAAAAGTTCTTCGAGTTTCAGTGCCTTCATTCTCTGGTATAGATTTAGTTTAGTTTAGTTTAGTTTAGTTTAGTTTAGTTTAGTTTAGTTTAGTTTAGTTTAGAGATACAGCATGGAAACAGACCCTTCGGTCCTCCGAGTCCATGCCGACCAGCGATCCCCGCACATTAAGGTCTGGCCAGGGGGCGTTCCCCCCGCCACGGGTACCACGTAATCCCGCGCTACCCGCTCCATGGTCGGGTGGTCTCCCCCACCTGGTTTGCCAGGTGAGGAGGGGGCTGAGGACCAAAAACAAGACCTGCCAAAGGGCGGATGAGCTTCTAGCGAGCCAACGGCCATCCACACACTTCAGTAGACGTTGCGATCACTGTCGTACACAGCATTGTAAGGAACGATGATAAACAACGCACACACACCAAAATCCGATACTTCCAGCGGCGGAAGTCCGCAGGAACTGGAGGACGGAGATGTGCGGTGCGTCCGTCACCGTTCCCGTTGGAAACCAGCACCACTGCGTCGCTAATGTTATCAACGATGAATGGATCCGCACACTAGGGACAACGTTTACATATATACCGAGCCAATTAACCTACAAACCCGCACGTCTTTGGAGTGTGGGAGGAGACCGAAGACCTCGGAGAAAACCCACGCGGGTCACGGGGAGAACGTACAAACTCCGTACAGACAAGCAGCTGTAACCAGGATGTAACCAGGCTGCAAGCACTATAAGGCAGGAACTCTACAGAGAGACAAGCAAAGTATTTGTGGTAAAAAGCAATTGAGATTCTCTGGCTGGCCAATGCCCCTGCAGCTCTACCCCCTGCGCCACAAGTGCCACGCCTGCCCCTGTTGCAATACCTAAAGGGGCTGCTCCTTGCCCTCTGGCTGCGCTTCACGCCCACCACCCTCATCTTTGGACCCCCTGTGCGTAGGGGAGAGGGTAGGGGCTGAAGATGTCCTGGCTGGGTGGCCGCTCCTGGGCCTGGCCAAGCTGGCCATCCGCGAGTCACGGCGGCAGGCGGAAGAGCTGCCCGAGCCCCTTTTCCGGGGTTACATCCGTGCCCGGGTGGTGTTAGAGAGGGACTACGCGCTGTTCACGGGCATCCTGGGGGGATTTCCGGAACCGCTGAGCACTGCGGGGGGGTGGGGGGGGGGGGGGGGGGGGGGGAATGTATCCTCAGCAAGAATGGAGAAATAATTATTTAATATTCAGAATTTAGGAATATTTGTTTTTACTTTGTAAGATGGTGGTGAGTGTGTTTGTATCGTTTTGTATTGTACGTATCAGTTTTGGAAATAATTGATTTAAAGTATTTTTGGTTCAGTTCAAACGGTGTTGCGGAAGCCTCTTACCTCGGTACTCGGGCTGATTGCTTTGTCTGGCGGCTGGATGCAGGGGGCCTGGAGGTCTGGCTGGATCGTGGAGGGGCTGTGGGCATCCTCCTCTATCACAGGAACCTGAGGAGACAGGAGTCTAGAGTCAGGCCCTCGCCTTCTCTGGAGAGAGAAGGCAAGGGCCTGGCATGCTGGTGCAGGGAGAACCTATCTCTCTCTCTCTCTCTCTTTCTCTCTCTCTCTCTCTCTCTCTCCCCACCCCTGTGGGTCGGGCCACACTGGGTAGAATAGCACAGCGCAGTGTGTCTGTAGGAAGGAACTTTGTGCTAAACCCATACCCTGTATCTGGCTTCACTCAGATAGGCACAAAAAGCTGGAGTAACTCAGCGGGTCAGGCAGCATCTCTGGAGAATATGGATAGGTGACGTTTCACAGAGTGCTGGAGTAACTCAGCGGGACGGGCAGCATCTCTGGAGAGAAAGAATGGGCGATGTTTCGAATCAAGACCCTTCCTTCTCTCCAGAGATGCTGCATGTCCCGCTGAGTTACTCCAGCTTTTTGTGTCTATCTTCGGATTAAACCAGCACCTGCAGTTCCTTTTTTTTTTTTTTGTAAAATATTTTAATTAGAAGTAATTACATATTAAGAAGAAATATAAATTCCAATTAAAATATTATTGTCACATACATTCTTAATATTTTTAAAATTTACAATCAATCTTACTTGTACTTCTATAATTTTCTTTTTATTTTATATCAGTAGGAAATAAAAAAAGAAAAAGAGGAAAAAAAAGAGAGATAAACTAATTGAGTGGAGTATTAAACAAGATATTCTTCAATGGAGATATATTTATGAACTATTGTCTATAATTCTTCATCCATTCATACATTCAGGCTTCCGTCATGGCTTCGAACCGGACCATCTTGACCCTTTAAATATTCAATAGATGGAGACCATATTCCTCTGAATTGGTCCAGCCTGTCCATCAGGGCAAGCCTTAATCGTTCCAAGTGTAACGTCTCCGACATTTCTGTAATCCACATTTTAGTTGCAGGGGAAGTAGGACCTTTCCAAAATCTTAGTATTAATTTTTTACCAATTATTAAACTATAACCGATAAAAATTATTTGTTGTGTTGTTAATATCTCATTTGTTTCCAGTATTCCCAATATAATTAGTTTTGAGTCTGGAGTTAACTTTGCATTAACTACAATTGAGATTATCTTAAAAATTTCTATCCAAAAATTAGTGATTTTTTTGTGAATGAATGCGTTAAATTAGCTTCTAATTGTTGACACTTATTACATATTGCGGACACATTTGAGAAAATTCTATTTAATTTGGACTTTGAGAGATGTAATCTATGTATAACTTTAAATTGTACCAAGGAGTGTCTAGCATTTAATGAACAATGATGTATATATTGTAAACTTTCATTCCATACTTCTCTACTGATTACTTGATCTAGTTCATTTTCCCATGCTTGTCTATATTTATCCGTATTTGGTAAATCATTTTCCAATAAAATATTATAAATATATGCAGTTCCTTCTTACACATTTCCTTCTTACACATTTACTCAGACAGGCGCAGGCACAATATAAACCAGCTTGCAGATCAGTGGCGAGTCTATCGAACAAGTCGGTTTGTTGAAGGTCTTAACAGTGAAACACTTTGGGGAGAAAGCACACGCAGGTCACGGGGAGAACGTACAAACTCCGTACAGACAGCACCCGTCGTCAGGATCGAACCCGGGTCTCTGGCGCTGTGAGGCAGCAACTCTACCGCTGCGCCTCCGTGCCGCCTGGCCATATATGACCATTAAAGATGACTGGAATTGATAATTAATTAATTGATGATTATTATTGTGGGCTGGGCTGTGGGAGGAAATGTTCCCGATGTTGGGGGAGTCCGGATCCAGGGCTCACAGTTTAAGAATAAGGGGCAGGCCATTTGGGACTGAGATGAGGGGAATTTTTTTTACCCAGAGAGCTGTGAATCCGTGGAATTCTCTGCCACTGAAGGCAGTGGAGGCCAATTCACTGGATGTTTTCAAGAGAGAGTTAGATTTAGTCTTAGGGCTAACGGAATTAAGGGATATGGGGAGAAAGCAGGAACGGGATACTGATTTTTCCATGATCAGCCATGATCATATTGAATGGCGGTGCTGGCTCGAAGAGCCGAATGGGCTACTCCTGCACCTATTTTTCTATGTTTCTGTGAAACCAAGACCATGGGAGCAAGACCACGCCGTCTGAGGGAGATGAATGGTGCATTCTGTACTCACGTTTGGCGGTTCAGATGTAGAGGTGTCACCATTGTCCGACAACCGTACAATGCCTGAAAGAGAAAAGGAAATGCAGCAACAAGGTTCATTCGATTGAACTCCTCTACAATGGCCAACGGTGGGCAAGGTCGATGCACCTTACCAACACACAGTGCTGCCCCATCACTGAAGATAGACACAAGTCACACGAGTAGCTCAGTGGAAGATCGACACAAAATGCTGGCTTAACTCAGCGGGACAGGCAGCATCTCTGGAGAGAAGGAATGGGCGACGTTTCGGGTCGAGACCCTGAGCCAGTGGGTTTATAACATGTGTCAGTTGATATTTTGTCTCCTGTGATGGAGACGCTGAGATCAAGAAACGGTACGGAGATGTCGGAGATGAGTTTGAAGAAGGGTCTCGACCCGAAACGTCACCCAGTCTGAAGAAGGGTCTCGACCCGAAACGTCACCCATTTCTCCTCTCCAGAGATGTGCGATTACAGACTTCTATGCATTTTCCCGATGGGATGGGGGAGAAGAGGGAGTGGCTGGGGTGCGACTCGACCTTGATTATGCTGCTGGCCTTGAGTCAGCAACGAAGGCAGCTGGAGGTACGAAAAGGTACAGAACAAAGCAGAATCGGCTCCCATAGCCAAGGAGCCCACAATGGTCCATTGTTGGCCGAGGAGATGTAAACGAAAGGTTAAGAACAGTGACACTAGCATTGGAGAGGATGCTTGCATTCAGAGTAATAAGTTACATTCAAGTTTAATTACACGCGTTTATCGTGAGTTTGCAAGCCCAGCAGAACAGGCAGCTTAAGACTTCAGCTCCAGCTCCATGCTGAAGCTGAGAAAGGTGGCGCAGCGGTAGAGTTGCTGCCTCAAACGTCAGGGACCCGGGTTCGATCCCGACTACGGGTGCTGTCTATATGGAGTTTGCACGTTCTCCCCGTGACTACATAGGTTTTCTCCGGGTGTTCCGGCTTCCTCCCACACTCCAAAGACGTGCAGGTTTGTAGGTGGGAAGGAAAAGGTGAGGGGGCGGGTGGGGGGGAATAGGGGGGGGGTGAGGGGGGGTGAGGGGGGTGGGGGGGGATGAGGGGGGGTGGGGGCTAAGGGGGGGGGGTGAGGGGGGTGAGGGGGGGTGGGGGGGATGAGGGGGGATGGGGGCTAAGGGGGGGGGTGAGGGGGGGTGAGGGGGGGTGTGAGGGGGGGGTGGGGGGGATGAGGGGGGGTGGGGGCTAAGGGGGGGGGTGAGGGGGGGGTGAGGGGGGGGTGAGGGGGGGTGAGGGTGAGTATGAGGGGGGTGAGAGGGGGGTGAGGGGGGGTGTGAGGGGGGGTGGGGGGGGGGGTATGAGGGGGAGTATGAGGGGGAGTGTGAGAGGGGGGTGAGAGGGGGGGTGAGAGGGGGGTGAGGGGGGGTGAGGGGGCGGGTGGGGGGGGTGAGGGGGGGTGAGGGGGGAGTGAGGGGGGGGTGAGGAGGGGGTTGGGGGGGTGATGGGAGGATGAGAGGGGGTGAGGGGGGGTGTGAGGGGGGGTGGGGGGGATGAGGGGGGGTGAGGGGGCGGGTGGGGGGGTGAGGGGGGAGTGAGGGGGGGTGAGGAGGGGGTTGGGGGGTGATGGGAGGATGAGAGGGGGGTATGAGGGGGGTGAGGGGGGGTGAGGGGGGGCTGAGGGGGGGTGATGGGGCGGGTGGGGGGTGAGGGGGGTTGAGGGGGTTTGAGGGGGAGGTGGGGGGTGATGGGAGGATGAGGGGGAGGTGAGGGTGGGGAGGGAGGGAGAGAGTGTGTGTGTGCGCGCGTGTGTGCAGGATAGTGTTAGTGTACAGGGATCGCTGGTCGGCAGGGATTTGGTGGGCCGAAGGGCCTGCTTCTGCTCTGTATCTCTAAACTTAAAATACAAAAACCACAAAAGCCTAGCAATATATTTTCAACGTGGAGCAAGGCATAAACAGCGCGTGTGAAGCAAGCACTCATCACATTCCCCTGCGCCACCCCATTGCCAGCGAGGCTGAGATGGCCAGAGAGGGTCGTGTGTGTGTGTGATTCACTGCTCCCAATCTCACCCCTCGCCCTCCCCGACAGAATGTTTGGACACAAAGCACCAGTTCACATCAGCAGTCTCTGCCGCCCACTCCCAAATACTCAGCATTACTGGGCCTGGAGGATTACATGACAAACAGTGCCCACGGCCCGGCACTGAGCTGCAGACTCACAACACAGAGCAAGCCTGTTCCTCTCTCTGCTGGCTGCAAGGCAGCATCTGGTCCTTGGTTACAGTCACACCAAAGTGATGCACACCTCAGCGCACGTCTTTGCACACCTCCGCCACGGGGCCCTCCCCGCACCTCCGCCACGGGGCCCTCCCCGCACCTCCATCACAGGGCTCTCTCCACACCTCCATCACAGGGCTCTCTCCACACCTCCATCACAGGGCTCTCTCCACACCTCCATCACAGGGCTCTCTCCACACCTCCGTCACGGGGCTCTCTCCACACCTCCGTCACGGGGCTCTCTCCACACCTCCATCACAGGGCTCTCTCCACACCTCCGCCACGGGGCCCTCCCCGCACCTCCGTCACAGGGCCCTCTCCGCACCTCCGCCACGGGGCTCTCTCCGCACCTCCGTCACAGGGCCCTCTCCGCACCTCCGTCACAGGGCCCTCCCCGCACCTCCGTCACGGGGCTCTCTCCGCACCTCCGTCACAGGGCCCTCTCCGCACCTCCGCCACAGGGCCCTCCCCTCACCTCCGCCACAGGGCCCTCCCCGCACCTCCATCACAGGGCTCTCTCCACACCTCCGTCACGGGGCTCTCTCCACACCTCCGCCACAGGGCCCTCCCCGCACCTCCGCCACAGGGCCCTCCCCGCACCTCCGTCACAGGGCCCTCTCCGCACCTCCGTCACAGGGCCCTCCCCGCACCTCCGCCACAGGGCCCTCCCCGCACCTCCGTCACGGGGCCCTCCCCGCACCCCGTACAACTCCGTCACAGGGCCCTGTCCACCTCCGCCACAGGGGCCCTTTCTGCACCTCCGCCACAGGACCCCTGTACATCTCTACCACGGGGCCCTCTCCATCTCTACCACGGGGCCCTTGCATAACCACTACAGGCCCCTCCACATCTCCTCCACAAACTGTTGCACCACTCGAGTCAAGTCATGGATGGCACAGTGGCACAGCTGGCAGAGCTGCCGCCTCACACCGCCGGAGACCCGGGTTCGATCCTGACCTCGGGCGCAGTCTGTGTGGAATTTGTACGTTCTCCCCGTGACCGCATGGGTTTCCTCCGGGTGCTTCGGTTTCCTCTCACATCCCAAAGGCGTGTGGGTGTGTAGATTAATTGGCCCTCTGTAAATTGTCCCGAGTGTGTAGGAAATGGATGAAAAAGTGAGATAAGTACTAGTGTGAACGGGGACTCAGTGGGCCAAAGGGCCTATTTCCATGCTGTATCTCTCAACTAAACCAAATCAACTCACGTTTCTTGTCATATGCCCTGGTTATAGTGAACTAGCTTCATACTAGGTACATAGACTCAGACAACACACAAAAACTTAAATTACATAAAACAGTGAAAATAAAAAGAATGCTGTTAGGTACTTCCCCCCCCTCTGGTGAATGCTATGTACGTAACTCTTCTGTTTCCCTCCTGAGTGCAGGCCCCGTGGCTGGGAGTCAGGAATCAAGGGGTTAAGGGCTCCTGTACCCAATTTGACTATGTTATGTTATGCGGCTCTGAAGTACCTGCATTCGGGAGTTGTAACAAAATGGGGGCTCGTCCGAAGCTTTGAGGGCCCTAGACAGTTTGGGGTTTTTTTTTTGGTAGGCTTCTGGTGACTGAGGAATTCTGTGTTGTGAGGAGATTGTTTTTTCTCGTCCGTTTGTGGTGACATTGGTGCCCAGGGTTTGGCTGGTGGTTTGGTCCTACATTTGACATGGAGTTTAAAGTACAGCAATTTACTGAGGCTCCTAGTCGGGAGTTGTTTGATAAATGTACCAAGGAGCATTTGTGTATGCTGGCAGAGACCTATAAGGTACCTATTGATAAGCATTTGAAGAAAGGGGCTATAAAGTCGGAGTTATGGTCTGCGTTGGTGAGGAATGGGGTATTGCCTGCTGGTGCCGACAGTCCTCTATCTTCTACACAGCCCAGTCAGGAAATGGGGGACCCCATTCGATTGAAGGAGTTAGAGCTTGAAATGAAAAAGATGGAGTTAGAGCTTGAAATGAAAAAGGAGGAGAGAGCCTTAAGAGAGAAAGAGCATGAAATGAGAGAGAAAGAGCTCATGCTCCAATCAGAGCTTGAAATGAAAAAGGAGGAGAGGGCCTTAAGAGAGAAAGAGCTCATGCTTGAAATGAAACGCCTTGAGCTGCAGGAGAAGGAATTGAATGCCTCCCGAGTTTCTTCGAGGGAACGGGAGTTTGATATGAGCAAGAACATCCGCCTGGTTCCCCCGTTTAATGAGAAGGATGTGGACAAGTATTTCGCAGTGTTTGAACGGACGGCTTCGTCCGTGAAGTGGCCTAGGGACATGTGGTCCTTGCTGTTGCAGAGTGCCCTTGTGGGTAAAGCACAGGAGGTGTACTCGTCGTTGTCTGTTGACAACAGTCGGGACTATGAGTGTGTGAAGTCTACGGTTTTAAGGGCTTATGAATTAGTTCCAGAGGCGTACCGGTAGAAGTTCCGGCGCTTTGGGAAGTTTGATAGTCAGACTTATGTGGAGTTTGCTTGGGAGAAGGAGGCACTTTTTGACAGGTGGTGCGCTTCTCAAGGAGTGAAGGATTTTGAGCCGCTGCGGGCCTTGTTGATTATGGAAGACTTTAAGAACTGTCTCCCTGAGACGATTGCTACTTACCTTAATGAGCACAAAGTGACGTAGGTGTCTAAGGCCGCGGTGTTAGCAGATGAGTATGTATTGATGCATAAAACTGAGTTTGCTGGGCGATCCTATAGTTTTGGTGCACGGCCGTTTAATCGTGGTGGTATCACCGGTGGCAGTGCCAAAGCTGTTTCTGTGCCTGCAAGGGTCAGCTCATTAATACAGGGGGAGGTCCGAGCTGATAAGGTTGACGGAGATTTCAGGACTAAGGAAGGGCCTGTGTGCTACTATTGTAAAGGGAGCGGGCACATCTTAAAGTCGTGTCCCGTCCTGCAAAGGAAAAATGCAAAGCCTGTGGCTTTGGTGGGTACACAAAGAGCACCTGTGGTTCCTGGGATGCCTGCGTCTGATGAGTGTAGGAATTATTCTGCGTTCATCATGAAAGGTTTTGTTTCTCTAGAGGATGGGGGTCATAGAGTTCCAGTATCCAGCTTGCGTGATACTGGTGCTACTCAGTCCTTTATATTGGATAGTGTACCGCCGTTTTCTGGGGAGTCATCGGTTGGGTCCAGTGTCCCTGTGGTAAGATTCGGGTTGGAGGACATGGTAGTGCCTTTGCATACCGTGAGTCTCGAGTCCGAGTTGGTTTCAGGCCGGGTAATTGATGGGTTACGGCCGTGTTTTCCCGTTGCGGGAGTTTCTGTGATTTTGGGGAATGACTTGGCAGGAGGTAGAGTTTTCATTACTCCTGAGGTGACGGCTGTTCCGATGGTGCAGAGTCCTGATATATTGGCTATGCAGCATCCGACGGTCTTCACAGCTTGTGCTGTCACAAGGGCTATGGCTAAGAGCCAGGCAAAGTTTGAAGATGTAGTTGACCTGAGTGAGAGCATTTTTGGGGATCAGGATGATGGATCCTGTGTTGTGGAGGGTGTTTCTACATCTCAAGATGGGGTCTTGTCTGAAAATGTGCCCGTGTCGCTGTCATGTGACCGGCTGGTTGAGGAGCAAATGAGTGATCCAGGTTTATCGGATCTGTTCGACTGCGCTGTACCTGAGGGGGATATGGATTCCACAGCAAAGGGCTATTTTCTGAGCAATGACTTGCTGATGCGAAAGTGGTCTCCCTTGGATATGTCAGGGCATGATGATTGGAGCGTGGTTGATCAGATTGTGATACCTCGTCGGTATAGGGACGAGATACTCTGTTTGGTTCACGATGGACCTCTGGGTGGACATTTGGGGGTCAATAAGACGTATGACCGTATCTTACGGATTTTGTTTTGGCCAGGGTTGAAAAAGGACGTGAAGCAGCACTGCAGGTGTTGTCACATTTGCCAGGTGGCAGGAAAGCCGAACCAATCGATTGTTCCTGCGCCTTTATATCCAATCCCTGTGGTCGGGGAGCCGTTTGAACGGATTCTAGTTGATTGTGTGGGTCCTCTACCTCGGACAAGGGTGGGCTACAAGTTTTTATTGACAATTATGTGTGCGTCTACCCGCTTTCCAGAGTGTTTTAGTACTGAATAGTTTCTTCCGAAGCTTATTCAGTATCTTTGGGTGGGGGTGTTAAGTACTCCCCCCCCCCCCCCCCCCCACTGGTGAATGCTATGTACGTAACTCTTTTGTTTCTCTCCTGAGTGCAGGCCCCGTGGCTGGGAGTCAGGAATCAAGGGGTTAAGGGCTCCTGTACCCGATTGGCCAAGCAGCGTCAGGTGACGGGTGACTCATCGGAAGCTTAAATACCAGAATCTCCCAGATTTCTCTCTCTCTTCGTCAACCCTAACTCGTGAACAGGTGGCTGGTGTGAGCTGCAGGAGGCCTGGCCACATGGCGTGGAAATTTGTGTATTATTACCTACATTTGTTAATTAATATTGAATTGGGACGGATAAGGGCTGACCTGAGGGTTTTCGTGTATTTTGTTTCAGGGTTATTTCCATTTAGGCAGGTTAGAGACTCTAGTTCGATGGCCCATTGCGAGGCTGGCTGGAGCACTGTTATCTTTGTTTATTAGTTTATTCTTGTCCTTGTCTGGGTTGTTTATATCAGGTTTGGGTTTTAACAAAATAAAAGACTATTTTCTTGAACTTGAGCCTGCTTTTTGACTATGTTACGCGGCTCTGAAGTACCTGCATTCGGGAGTCGTAACAAATGCAGAAACAAGACATTAGTGCATAAACACAATTAAGAAAACCAGTCTATGGTAGCGCAAGAGGTGTTATACAGGTGACATAAAATGCTGGAGTAACTCAGCGGGTGAGGCAGCATCTCTGGAGAGAAGGAATGGGCCTCACCTGCAGAGATGCTGCCTCACCTGCTGAGTTACTCCAGCATTTTGGGCCTACCTTAGATTTAAACCAACATCTGCAGTTCTTTCTTACACAGGTGGTATGCAGTGTTCCTTTGCCGAGTTGTGCAGTTGCTTCAAGAACCTGATAGTTGTAGGAAAGTATCTGTTCCTGAACCTGGTGGTGTGGGACCTCATGCTCTGTACCTCCTGCCCAGTGGTAGCAGCGAGAAGAGGGCATGGTCCAGATGGTGGGCATCCTTGATGATAGTTTTTATCCATTGCTCTACTCAACAGTCAAAAATCTGCAGCCTCCCTTTGATCTGGTATTTTGTTGGTTCACATGCTTGATCAATCGTGTTTTATCATTAATGTCTTATCATTATTAATGTTTAGTGTTTTCTGAGTCATTCGTAACTGTCACTGTATGTCGTGTTGTTACTTGTGGGCGGAGCACCAAGGCAAATTCCTTGTATGTCGAATACTTGGCCAATAAACTGACTTACTTACATGCCGTCTCATGTAGATGCTATTAATGGTGGTGGGGGCTATTCGTTTGATGGGCTGGGCTGGGTCCAGCACTGTCCGCAGACTCTTGTGGAGGCCATTTGGCCCACTGAGTCTATGCTGGCTCTCCCATCACTCCTATTCCTCATCTATTTCCATGTAACCTATTCCTTACCCAGCCCCACCCCCAATTCCTCTGCCACACATCCACACTGGAGACAAGGAATAGGTGACATTTTGGGTCAGAACCCTTCTTCAGAGTCAAATGTTTCAACTCGAAATGTCACATAGAAACATAGAAAATAGGTGCAGGAGTAGGCCATTTGGCCCTTCGAGCCTGTACCGCCATTCAATATGATCATGGCTGATCATCCAACTCAGTATCCCGTACCTGCCTTCTCTCCATACCCCCTGGTCCCTTTAGCCACAAGGGCCACATCTAACTCCCTCTTAAATATAGCCAATGCACTGGCCTCAACTACCTCCTGTGACAGAGAATTCCACAGATTCACCACTCTCTGTGTGAAATATGTTTTTCTCATCTCGTTCCTAAAAGACTTCCCCCTTATCCTTAAACTGTGACCCCGTGTTCTGGACTTCCCCAACATCGGGAACAATCTTCCTGCATCTAGCCTGTCCAACCCCTTAAGAATTTTGCAAGTTTCTATAAGATCCCCCTTCAATCTTCTAAATTCTAGCGAGTACAAACCAAGTCTTTCCAGTGTTTCTTCATATGAAAGTCCTGCCATCACCTATTCATTTTCTCCAGAGATGCTGCCCATCCCGCTGAGTTACTCCAGCTTTTCGTGTCTATTTTTGGTGAAAATCAGCATCTGCAGTTCCTTCCTACATAGGTTAACCAGGATATTGCCTGGATCGAGAGTATAGGTATAAGGAGAGGCTGGAGGAGCTTGGGTTGTTTTCTTTGGAGTATTGGAAGTTGAGGAATGGCCTGTTAGAAGTATATACAATAATGTGAGTGATAGACAGATAGGGTGAATAGTCAAGGACCTGTCCCACTTACGCGATTTTCTCAGCGACTGCCAGCACCTGTCATAAGTTGCCGAAAATTTTCAACATGTTGTTAGATGCTACGATTCTTTGGATGACTGGGAGACTATTCACGACCATACAGGCGACACCCTGGCGACATGTCGCGGGGTGTTGCCCCAAAGAGTCGTACCTTGTTCTGGTCGCCGCTGGATTTTCAACATTGAAAATTTTCCGCGACCTGTCGACCTATGACGGGCACCGGCACTTGGCGAAAAAGTCGCGTAAGCGGGACAGGCCTTCAGTCTTTTCCCAACATGGAAGTGTCAAATACGAGATGCGTAACTTCAAGGTGAGGGACAGAAGGTTTAGAGGAGATTTACGAGAAAGGGAAAGTAGTAGGTGCCAGCAACACGCTGCCAGGAGAGTTAGTGGAAGCAGTTATCATCGCAGGAGAATGGGGCCGAGAGGGGAAAATGGATCAGCCATGATTGAATGGCGGAGCAGAGTCGATGGGCCGAATGGTCAAATTCTTCACCTTTGTCTTATGGCCATTTAGGTTTAGTTTATAGTTATTGAGTATTACAGCATGGAAATAGGCCCTTCGGCCCAGCTTTCCCATGCCGACCAACATGCCCCACCCACACTGGTCCCACCTGCCAGCGTTTGGCCCATATCCCAGTAAACCTATCCGTGGACCTGTCTGAATGTTTCTTAAACATTGCAATAGTAACTGCCTCAACGACATCCTCCAGCAGCATGTGACATACACCCACCAACCACCCTTTGTGTAAAAATAACCTTCAGAATCCCATCTCTGTCTGGAGACATAATGGGGTGATGGAAGGCTGTGGACCACGGGCAGATGGGATTGATATAAATGGCCTTCATGGTCAGTGCAGACATCAAGTCTGGAGGGCAAGTTTCTATGTTGTCCTGTTCTCTGCTCTAAGTATATCTAGTGATCGAGCTTCACCAACCTCCTGGGGACAGAGAATTCCAGAAATTCACTGTGGAAAATTGGAAGGCCAAGAGTCAACAGTATTTGTTTTTCAGAAGCACCATATATGACCTGGAAGAGTGAAATTCCTCCTTTAGTTTAGTTTAGTTGAGATACAGCGCAGAAACGGGTCCTTCAGGTCCGCGCCGACTATCGATCCCTGCACGCTAACACTATTCTACACCAACTTGAGACGATTTTTATTTTTGCAATTACCAAGCCAATTAACCTACACACCTGTACTGTACGTATTAGGGGTACGGGTGGAATCCGAAGATCTCGGGGTAAACCAACACGGATCACGGGGAGATCGTGCACACTCCGCACAGACAGCGCCCGTAGTCAGGATCGAACCCGGGTCTCCGGCGCTGCACTCGCTGTAAGGCAGCGACTCTACCGCTGCGCCACCATGTATCTGTACTCTGTGGATAGCTCGATTAGTTTCGTTTAGAGATACAGCGTGGAAGACAGGCCTTTCGGGCCCAACGAGTCCTCGCCGACCAGCGATCCCCGTACACTAGCTCTATCCTACACACACCGGGGACAATTTGCAATTTTACCGGAGCCAATTAACCTACAAACCTGTACAGCTTTGGCGTGTAGGAGGAAACCGGAGCACCCGGAGAAAGCCCACGCAGTTTCACGGGGAGAACGTACAAACTCCGTACAGACAGCACCTGCACAGAAGCCACAAATCCCTGGATCAGATCACGCATCTATCCCCATTCCTGAACCCACCCCCCCCCCCCCCCGATGTTTCTCTCAAGTTCTGGTCACAGACAAACCACCTCCCTTCCAAACCAACCTCCTTTCCATTGACTCCATCTACACCTCACGCTGCCTCGGCAAGGCCAGCAGCATCATCAAGGACCAGTCGCACCCCGGCCACTCCCGCTTCTCCCCTCTCCCATCGGGCAAAAGGTACAGAGGTGTCAAAACGTACACCTCCAGATTCAGGGACAGTTTCTTCCCAGCTGTTATCAGGCAACTGAACCATCCTACCTCAACCAGAGTTCAGTCTTGAACTACTATCTACCCCTTTGTTGACACTCGGACTATCCTTGATCGGACTTTGCTGGCTTTACCTTGCACCAAACGTTATTCCCTTATCAGGTATCTGTACACTGTAAATGGATCGATTGTAATCATGTATTGTCTTTCTGCTGACTGGTTAGCACGCAACAAAAAGCTTTTCACTGTACCTCGGGACACGTGACAATAAACTAAACAAAACTAAACCACTTGCTAATACAAGGTGTCACATGTAATCTATCTCACGTCATAGAGGGTTCACCAGATTCTACGGGAGAGGGATCTGGAAGACATACACTGTTTACCAATACTCCCATAGCACGCAGGTGGTCTCAGGAGCAAGTGAGCACATAATGGACTCTGCGATAGACACGAACTGCTGGAGAAACTCAGCGGGTCAGGCATCTCTGGAGAGTCGGGAATAGGTGATGTTTCGAGTCAGGACCCTTCGCCAGACTGAAGGGCCTGTCCCACTGTACGAGGTAATTCAAGAGTTCTCCCGAGTTTTCCCCTGATTCGAACTCGGAGAATGTCCGTAGGCGTTCGTGGATGTCCCGTAGCGGCTCGTACGAATAAAAAGTAAACATTTTTTTCATCACGAGTATTTTTTTTTACTCGTGGACATTTTTCACAGTGTTGAAAAAACGTCGCGAGTTTACCGGATTTTCCGAGTGCCGACCGTTACTCGTGCGAGCCGCTACGTGACATCCACGAACCCCGACGGACCCGCTACGGACATTCTCCGAGTTCGAATCAGGGGAAAACTCGGGAGAACTCGTGAATTACCTGGTACAGTGGGACAGGCCCTTGAGAGAACAGTCCGACACGAAACGTGTTTTTTCTCCAGAGTTACTGCTGCCTCACCTGCTGAATTACTCCAGCACTCGGCGCCTATCCTCAGTATTAACTGGCATCTGCAGTTCCTTCCTACACACCATTTGTACTCGATTGGCCGACATTTTGCTCACCCACTAACTTGTCATCATCTGCCCCTCCCCAACCATGAACAATTTTGCCCTCCACATCTCTTGCCTTCCCATCTCGGTATTGTCTCGTCCACTAGTTTAAAGCAAAACACTCATTTCCTTTCTCCGAGACTATTAAAGATATTGGTTGAGATATAGTGACAAACTCTGTTTTGTGTGCTAACCAGGCAAATTATACCGTACATGATTGCAATCTTATTTTTAGAAATAGAGTGAGGAAACAGGCCCTCCTGTCCACGCCGACCAGCCCTTAAGGGCCTGTCTCACTTTCACGAGGTAATTCACGAATTCTCCCGAGTTTTGCCCTGATTCAAGCTCGCAGAATGTTCGTAACGAGTCCATAGGAGTTCGTAGATATATCGTAGCGGCCCGTTTTGCCAGACATAGGTACTCGGGGCATCAGGTAAGTCGGGACGTTTTATCCAGCCGGATAAAAAATGTCCACGAGTAAAATAAATGGTCGGGATGAAAGAATTAAGTCGTGAAAGTAGGACAGGCCCTTTACACTAACACTATCCTACACACACCAGGGAGACAATCTACATTTTTACTGAAGCCAATTAACCTACAAACCTGCACGTCTTTGGAGTGTGGGAGGAATCCGGAGCACCGGGAGAAAACCCACGCGGTCACGGGGAGAACGTGCAAACTCCTTACAGACTGCACCCGCAGTCAGGATCGAACCCGGGTCTCTGGCGCTGTGATTATTTTCTCACATAATGGCGTTTGTGCTCAAGTCTTCCAGGTATAAATGGAAGGGCTGGATGAGGAATATCCCGGCCACTGACTCCGAGGGCAGGCGGGCAGAAGGTCAGACGTGCCAGCAACCAGCTAATGTTAGGGTCGCTGAGGCTTAACGGATGTGGGTGTCTGAGAGCTGGCTGTTCCCTGCCGTACTGCTGGCTGCGTTTAGCTTAGAGATACAGCATGGTAACAGGCCCTTCGACCCACCTTGTCCATGCCGACCCGTTCACACGTAGGTCTATGTTGTCCCACTTTCTCGTCCACTCTCCTGAACACGAGAGGCAATTTACAGAGGGGTAGTTAATCTACAAACCCGCCGTCTTTGGGATGTGGGAGGAAACCGGAGCATCCGGAGGAAACGCATGCGGTCACAGGGAGAACGTGCAAACTCCACGCACGGACAGCATCCAAGGTCTGGATCGGACCCGGGTCTCCGATGTCGGCTATAAATAGCATGATTTAACCTTCACCTCAGGTCAAAGGCAATGCTGCACTCCCTTGGTATATCACAAGGCATACTCACCCTGGGGTATCGGCAGTGGGAGGTGAACCTACGACCTTCTAACATAGCCAGGCAGCTCCCACAGAGCTAAGGCTCAGGCTGTATCCTCCCCATTCCAAAGTGATGCCTGCACTCATTCTTACAGTTAGACCCCTTCATCACCACCGCCTATACCTGGTCTCAGGGATAGCTGAAGTGAAGCTCGGTCAGTCCAGAGAAAGACAATGGAGATTGAAAATATTAATCGCTGGTCGGCATGGACAAGGTGGGCTGAAGGGCCTGTTTCCACGCTGCATTGGTGAACCATACTAAATAAAAGGAGTATGTGTAGGAAGGAATGGCAGATGCTGGTTTAAACCAAAGATAGACACAAAAAGCTGGAGTAACTCAGCGGGACAGGCAGCATCTCTTGAGAGAAGGAATGGGTGACGTTTCGGGTCGAAACGCTGCTTCAGACTCCATTTTCCAGCCAAGCCCCAAAGCGAGGCAGAAATGAGACAACGCCGGCTGTTTCAGGAATAAACCACAAAATTGGCCAAAATTATGTCCGCCTGAGGAAGCACAACCTCCAGGCAGGGATTTACAAGGATGTTGCCAGGACTCGAGAGTCTGTGCTATTGGGAGTGGTTGAGCAGGCTGGGACTCTATTCCTTGGAGCGCAGGAGAATGAGGGCTGATCTTATAGAGGTGTACAAAATCATGAGAGGAATAGATCGGGTAGACGCACAAAGTCCCTTGCCCAGAGTAGGTGAATCGAGGACCAGAGGACATAGGTTAAGGTGAAGGGGAAAAAGATTTAATTGGACATTACTCCAGGTTGTAATTGTAGGTTAAACGGCTTCGATAAAAATTGTAAATTGTCCCTAGCGTGTGGGATAAAGCAAATGTACGGGGTGATTGCTGGTCGGCACGGACTCGGTGGGCCGAAGGGCCTCTTTCCGCGCTGAATCTTGAGGGCACTAAAGTAAATAAGCTGTTACAGGGTATTAGGTCTCCGAGTGAGGACACCGTGGGAGAATTGACCCTTGCTTTATACTGCTTACAATTTCACTCTGCTGGCCAGTCCTTCTGCAATAAACATTATACTGTAAATACTAATTTGTAGCCCAAATACTTGAAACATTTACAAGCTGTTTGGGCCGCTCTCACTCTCCCACTCGCAAACGGGAGGAATTTGATTCCTCTCTTGGTGCCAATCAGCCAAAAGAACGAACGTTATTCAATTTTCAGGGCTGTTTTCGGAGAGAAAATATGCACTAATTTCCCACACTCAGTGTTGATAGCCCACACTCGCTCCTCGCTAAAGGTCGACCATTGTAATTGCGCAGACCCTTGCTCCTGGACCTCAGTTGTAGTCTGCCACCGACATTCTTCTTGTGCGCTGGAATGTGCTGTGGCCGAGGGTTAGACATGCCCTGCACGGAACCTCCGGCTGACAATCCCAGCGGCACACTGTACCAAACCAACCCTGGTGCAATCTCACCTGGAGCAGATGTGCAGTTACATGCACAGGTACAGGTAGACTTGAGGTGCAGTCTCACCTGGATCGCGCAGGTATTTTACCTGGTGAGATGCAGGGGGAGCCGGGCCCGGAATCACCCCAGTAGAGCCCGAAGCTTGCAAGTGGCGCAACTAGTCCCTCGGAGCAGTTCTCTGGAGAAGGTTTGAGTCAAATGGCCTCAGGCCTGCAAGACGGCAGTCTGGCATCAGTTCGACAAGGACATCGACCAGGTGCTAGAAGCAACGGCGAAGGAAGACGTGGACCGAAGGCTGCGGACGGTGATGACAACCATCATCAGCCTAGCTGTGGAAAGGTTTGGAGCAGTGGCCAGAAGTAGCCGGCCAGAACTTCTGGCCAGAACCATGTTGGCCCTGAACCAACATGCCCCTTTTTGAACTAATATTTGGGTTTATAGTTTATTGGAGTTTTTTTTTTAATGTTTATTATGTTATAGTCATAGAAAGTTATGTTATAGCATAGAAACAGGCCCTTTGGCCCACCTAGCCCATGCTGACCAACATGCCCCTTTTTGAACTAATATTTGGGTTTTTAGTTCATTGGATTAAAAGAAAAAAGTTTATTATGTTATAGTCATAGAAAGTTATGTTATAGCATAGAAACAGGCCCTTTGGCCCACCTAGCTCATGCTGACCAACATGCCCCTTTTTGAACTAATATTTGGGTTTTTAGTTTATTGGATTAAAAGAAAAAAGTTTATTATGTTATAGTCATAGAAAATGACGTTGCAGCAGAGAAACAGGCCCTTCGGCCCAACTAGCCCATGCTGACCAACATGCCCCATCTACACTAGCCCCACCTGCCTGCGTTTGGCCCATATCCCTCCTGCGGCAGCTTGTTTACATGTAGACCTGCAGCTACAGGTAGAGAGATCTGGTACAGTCACGAAGATAGACACAAAGTGCTGGAGTAACTCAGCGAGTCGGGCAGCGTCTCTGGAGAAAAGGATGGGTGACGTTTCAGGTCAGAACCCTTCTTCAGACTGAAAGTAGAGGGATGGAACTGTCGCTAGACAAGGCCGGAGCAAATTCAGGCCAGCAACAGATGACCAAGAAAGGGTGCGGCCACAATGGTCCATTGATGGCTGGGTAGAGGTGATAACAAACGGGTACAAGGATGTGAACAGTGGGACTAGTGGGATGACTAGGGTGGGAGGGGGGGGGGGGGGGAGAGAGGGAATGCTGGAGTTACTTGAAATGAGAGGAATCAACGTTCAGACCGCAGCGTTGTAAGCTTTCTAGTGCAACCCTGGAGCTGGTCGGTCATTCCTGGACCTGTTCCAGCTCACCTTTCCTGCACACTCTCTTTCATATCCTCCCTCAAGTGTGGAGGCCAGAATTAGACCCAATGCTCCAGCTGTGAGCCCACCAGTATTTTCCACAATCTCTCTGCTTTTATATTCTGTCTCTTTATGAATCCCAGCATCCTATATCCTCAGTAAATACACCCTCAACAAGTCCCTGCCCTGACCAGGATTAATCCACCCGTGCACTCTGGCTTCTGTTCTTTGCACGCCCTTTAGAACTGTGCCTTGTGCCCAAATGGTACACAAAAGTGCTGGAGAAACTCAGCGGGTGCAGCTGCATCTATGGAGCGAAGGAAATAGGCAACGTTTCGGGCCGAAACCCTTCTTCAGTATCACAATTTCCTTCACTCCATAGATGCTGCCGCACCCGCTGAGTTTCTCCAGCACTTTTGTCTACCTTCGATTTTCCAGCATCTGCAGTTCCCTCTTGTACCCAAATACCCAATGATGGCCTCCACTGTCATCTGTGGCCATGAATCCCACAGATTCACCGCCCTCTGGTTTTACTATCGCAACGTGGAAGAAACATTTAGGCAGGTACATGGATTGGACAGGTTTAGTGGGATATGGGCCAAACGTAGGCAGGTAGGACTAGCTGGGTCGTGTTGGTCAGTGTGGGCAAGTTAGGCCGAAGGCCGCGTTTCCACTCTGTATGACTATAATTCTATGACTATAGAAATTCCTCCTTATCGCCTTTCTAAAGGTAGGATGCTGGGGGCACAAATGGCAAGGCCTAATGAGTGTAGTTAGAGGGGACACAGGCTTGGGAGAGCACCGACCCGTTTGCCTCCAGTGAATTTGGAAGATATTGTCCAGACTCCATTAGTGGGATCACCCAGTGTCTGGATATACCTGCTGAAGCGAGTCCAGATCTCAGAAGCATATAAGAGGGCAGGAATAAGTTCATAAATTCTCGGAGCAGAATGAGCCCATCAAGTCTACTCCGCCACTCAATCATGACTGATCTGTCCTACCCTCCCAACCCCAGTCTCCTGCCTTCTCCCCACAACCCCTCTCTCCCGTACTAATCAAGAACCTGTTAATCTCCGCATTAAAAATATCCATTGACTTGGCCTCCAGTCTTCTGTGGCAAATGAATTCCACAGATTCACCAACCTCCGACTGAAGAAATTCCTCCTCATCTCCTTTCTAAAGGTACCTCCTTTAATTCTGAGGTTATGACCTCTGGTCCAAGAGTCTCCCACGAGTGGAAACATCCTTTCCACAAACACTCCATCCAAGCTTCTCACTATTCAGTCTCATCCTTCGAAACTGCAGCGAGTACAGGCCCCGCGCCGTCAAACGCTCATCATATGTTAACCCACTCATTCCTGGGATCATTCTTGTAAACCTCCTCTGGACCCTCTCCAGAGCCGGCACATCCTTCCTCAGATATGGTGCCCAAAACTGCTCACAATACTCTAAAAGCGGTCCGACCAGCTCCTTATAGAGCCTCAGCGTTACATCCCAGTTCTCGTATATTCTAGCCCTCTCTAACCAAATCCCAGCATTGCATTTGCCTTCCTCACCAGCGGTTCAATTTTCAAATTAACTTTTTGGGAATCCTACACCAGAACTCCCAAGTCCCAGGAGGAAGAAGGAAATTGTTAGGAAGAAGCTATTCTTGAACCTGGTGGTCTAGATTTTCAGATTCCTGAATCTGTCTTCCCAAGATCCGGGGTGAAATGGGAGTGTGTTCAGGCTGGTGTGGGTCTTTGACGATGCTGGCTGCCTTTTTTCAGGCAGTGCCTCCAATACATCCCTTTGATGGTGGGGGAGGTCAGTTCCCGTGATGGACCGGGCAGTGTTCACTACGTTTCGCAATCTCCTTCGTTCCTGGTGGTCAAGTTGCTGAAGTAGGCCGTGATGTAATGGGTCAATATGCTCTCAACTGTACACCTGCAGAAGGTCAAGAGTATTTGTCGACATACCAAGTCTCCTCAACCTTCTCGGGAAGTAGATGCATCGATGGGTTCAATGTTGAGTGGGATACAGGGGGGTATACAACACTGCCTCTCACATTTTCGCATCATCCTAAACAATGCAACACAGAAATACATCCTGACCTCTCCACCTTGCACACCTCTGAGGATCTCTCCTGGTCCGAGAACACTGATGCAGTTATAAAGAAAGCTCATCAGCGCCTCTACTTCCCGAGAAGATTACGGAGAGTCGGTTTGTCAAGGAGGACTCTCTCGAACTTCTACAGGTGCACAGCTGAGAGCTTGCCGACCGGTTGCATCGTGGCTTGGTTCGGCAACTTGAGCGCCCTGGAGCGGAAAAGACTACAAAAAGTAGTAAACACTGCCCAGTCCATCATCGGCTCTGACCTCCCCACCATCGAGGGGATCTATCGCAGTCGCTGCCTCAATAAGGCTGACAGCATCATCAAGGACCCACACCATCCTGGCCACACACTCATCTCCCCGCTACCTTCAGGTAGAAGGTACAGGAGCCTGAAATCTGCAACATCCAGGTTCAGGAATAGATTCTTCCCCACAGCCATCAGGCTATTAAACTCAACTAAAAAAAAAAAACTCTGAACATTAATAGCCCATTGCACTTTATCTGTTTATTGATGTGTGTATATATGTATATTCAATGGTATATGGACACGCTGATCTGTTCTGTATTCATGCCTACTATGTCCTGTTGTGCGGAAGCAAAGCAGGAATGTCATTGACCTATCTGGGACACACGACAATAAACTCTCTTGAATCTTGAATCTTGCTGCCACACTGGCACTGATTAGACGCAAGGACATCGTTAATGACCGTTGCTGTGATACAGGTAGTCCAGAAATGATTATTCTGATGCTGGGACTGAATTATCCACTCTCAACATGATGAGCACACTGTATGAATATTTTTTGCAATCTCCTTGGGTATTCAAGTCGCTGAGCCAGGCCGAGATGCAACCAGTCAATACGCTCTCTACCGTACACCTGTAGAAGTTCGTCGACAAACTGAATCTCCTCAATCTCTTGATGAAGTAGAGGCAAACTAAACATTATTTCTTGCACTAAACGTTGTTCCCTTTATCGTGCATCTGTACACGGCTTGGTTGTATAGTCTTTCCATTGGCTGGTTAGCACATAAAAGCTTTTCACTGTACCTCAGTCCACTTGACTAGAAACTGAACTAAAGAAGGGTCTTAACCTGAAAACGTCACCATATAACCATATAACCATATAACAATTACAGCACGGAAACAGGCCCTCTCTGGCCCTTCCAGTCCGTGCCGACCATTTGTTTTCCCCTAGTCCTTATATCCAGAGATGCTTTTCTGGATATAAGCAGAGTTATATGCTGAGTTACCCAGGCATCTGCACTAAATTAAATATTTTTCGTACCGTGACCAAGAGATGCATGCACGTCCCTAGACACAGGTAAGACATGGTTACTATGACATGGACACTAATACCAAACCAATTTACTAGCATCTGGTTCGCCTACGTGTATACATTGGCGATTCAAGTGCTCATCCAAATACCTCGTGACTGTTGTGAGAATCTCTGCCTCCACCCTCTCAGGCTCTGGCGTTCCAGATTCCAGCTTCTCTCCGGGCGAGAGAAATTCTTCCTCACATTTCCCAAAGGGGTAGGACAGGTCCGGAGGAAAATGGGCCAAATGCAGGCAGGTGGGATTAGTGTAGACGGGACATGTTGTTGATCGGTGTGAGCAAGTTGGGCCGAAGGGCCCGTTTCTACTCTGTACGACTCTATAATCCCTTAAAAACACCTTACTTTTTTACTGAAGACGGGTTTTGACCCGAAACGTTGCCTATTTCCTTCGCTCCATAGATGCCGCCTCACCCGCTGAGTTTCTCCAGCATTTTTGTCTACCTTACTTTTTTACTATCCATTATGCACTCTGATTTTACAAATCCCTAGTTTATCCCGTCGAAGGGCGCGGTCGTTGCATTGTCCTTGTTTAGATCCACGCTTTACCAAGGGCACATTATTCTGTAACAAAGACACTATCACACCGAGTGCATCGGAAGGAAGTGCAGATGATACAGAAATAGCTGGAGTCGTTCAGCGGGACAGGCAGCATCTCTGGAGAGAAGGAATGGGTGACGTTTCGGGCCTCCTCCTTTTCTCCATAGATGCTGCCTCACCCGCTGACTTTCTCCAGCATTTTTTGTCTGCTCTCGGTTTTTCCAGCATCTGCAATCCCTTCTTAAAAATAAGACATTGCTTTCAGTGACAGAGGGGGTAGTTTTAATGTGTGAGGTGATGCAAGTCATTTGGACTTGTTAAGGTCAAAATCGGGAAACTTTAATTTAGTTTAGTTTAGAGATACAGCGCGGAAACAGGCCCTTCGGCCCACCGAGTCCGCCCCGACCAGCGATCCCCTCATGACACTACCCTACACACACCAGGGACAATTTACAATTCTACCAGGCAAATTACAATTTTTCGCCCACACAATTTTTCACACAGAGAGTGGTGAATCTGTGGAATTCTCTGCCACAGAAGGTAGTTGAGGCCAGTTCATTGGCTATATTTAAGAGGGAGTTAGATGTGGCCCTTGTGGCTGAAGGGATCAGGGGGTATGGAGAGAAGGCAGGTACGGGATACTGAGTTGGATGATCAGCCATGATCATATTGAATGGCGGTGCAGGCTCGAAGGGCCGAATGGCCTGCTCCTGCACCTATTTTCTATGTTTCCATGTTTCTATGAAGTTACAAACCTTCTGAATCTTCTGAATTTTGTAGTCGGCAGGGCAGTACTCTGCATATCGCCAGCTTGGACAATTTAACATTTTATGAAGCCAATTTGCTTCGGCACAACAGAATAATAGAAGGCTTGAATACAGAACAGATCAGTGAGCCCATATACCATTGTATAAATATATACACTTTGGCGAATTCCTCCCACTCCCCCCTCCCACTTTCACCCACCCCCCGCACTCCCCATCCGCAGCGATTTCCCGAGGAGAACAGGCGGAAGGAAAGGTGTGTGCGTGTGTGTGTCCTGACAGAAGTCCTGACCTCTGTCAAGCACGGAGACGGCACATCCTGCTTCTTTGTGTTGGGCGCTCCACGTACAAACTGCTGAGAGAGGGACTTACCTCCCCGCACCCTGCCCCTGGCAAAGGACCGTCACCGATCGACCATCCCTCGCTGTCAATGGGAAGGTGGTGGTGAATGGTCCACTGAAACCTCTGCCCCGCTTTTGTGGTTTAGTTTAGAGATACAGCGTGGAAACGGACCCTGCCTTCAGCCCACTGAATCTAAATTACAAAACCTGGATGATCAGCCATGATCATATTGATCACACCGACCATCATCGGCTCTGGCCTCCCCACCATCGAGGGGATCGATCGCAGTCGCTGCCTCAAAAAGGCTGGCAGCATCATCAAGGACCCACACCATCCTGGCCACTCACTCATCTCCCCGCTACCTTCCGGTAGAAGGTACAGGAGCCTGAAGACTGCAACGACCAGGTTCAGGAATGGTAACTTCCCCTCAGCTAAACTCAACTCAAACAAAAACCTGAACTTTAATAGCCTACTGCACTTCATATGCTTATTTGTGTGTGTGTGTGTGTGTGTGTGTGTGTGTGTGTGTGTGTGTGTGTGTGTGTGTGTGTGTGTGTGTGTGTGTGTGTGTGTGTGTGTGTGTATGTATATATGTATGTGTATATGTATATGTGTGTGTATATGTATATGTGTGTATGTATATATGTATGTGTATATGTGTGTATGTATATATGTATGTGTATATGTATATGTGCGTGTATATGTATATGTGTGTATGTATATATGTATGTGTATATGTGTGTATGTATATATGTATGTGTATATGTATATGTATAGATGTGTGTATGTGTGTATATATATATGTGTGTGTGTGTGTATATGTATATGTGTATATATATGTGTGTGTATATATGTGTGTGTGTATGTATGTATATATGTATGCGTATATGTATATATGTGTGTATATATATGTATGTGTATATATGTGTATGTATATATATGTGTATGTGTATAGATTGAATATATATATATATACAATGGTATATGGACACGCTGATCTGTTCTGTATTCATGCCGACTATATTCTGTTTTGCTGAAGCAAAGCAAGATTTTCATTGTCCTATCTGGAACACAAGACAATAAACTCTCTTGAATCTTGAATCTTGGCGGTGCTGGGTCGAAGGGCCAAATGGCCTACTCCTGCACCTATTTACAATGTTTCTGTGCTAAATGGTGATGCAAGTCACTGGGCATTCGGGCTTGTTACGGGTAAAAACCAGGGAACTTTAATTTCATTTAGTTTAGACACAGTACGGATACAGGCTCTTTGACTTTGCTCCCCGCACTAACACTATCCTACACTATGGAATGTCAGAGAGTGTGGGTATTTGGAACGAGCTGCCAGAGGCGGTTTAGTTTTAGTTTAGAGATACAGCGTGGAAACAGTCTAGGAAGGAACTGCAGATGCTGATTTGCATCAAAGACAGACACAAAATGCTGGCATACATAACTCAACGGGACATGCAGCATCTCTGGAGAGAAGGAAAAGGTGACGTTTCAGACTGAAGAAGGGTCTCAACGCGAAACGTTGCCCATTCCTTCTCTCCAGAGATGCTACCTGTCCCGCTGAGTTACTCCAGCATTTTGTGTCTCTCTTCAGCGTGGAAACAGGCCATTTGTCCCAGCGAGTCTGCACCGACCAACAATGACCTCACACTGTCACCTCTCCCACACACAAGGAACAATTTAGAATTTATTTACCGAAGCCAAATAACCTACAAACATGCACGTCTTTGGAGTGTCGGGGGAAACCGGAGCGCCTGGAGAAAAAACACGCGGTCACAGGGAGAGCGTGCAAACACCGTACAGACAGTGCCTGGAGTCAGGATCGAACCCGGGCTTCTGACGCCACGAGGCAGCAACTCCACCGCTGTGCTGCCCCCGTGAAAGTGCTCCTGGGACAGGGAATGCGATGCTGGGAGGGAATGCCAGGATTTTGACCCTTGTAACAAGAATTATTTCAGGCCAGGGGGCATCCTTGGCGACGTTTCCATACCCCTTTACTATTTTCTCTGGTGAGGGAACTCTAAACCAGGGCCTGTAATATGAACCAGGACCACTCCCAGGCCGAGGATACTGCATGGGCTATCTTTTCTTTCTCGCCCGCAGATCATGGGGGCTAGAACGTAGATCTATTACAGTACAAAACCAGGCCCTTCGGCCCACATTGTCTGTGCCGAACTTGACGGTTCTTGAGGTACAGCGTAGTAACAGGCCCCTTCGATCCACCGAGTCGAGGCCAACCATGCATCACCCGTTCACTCTCGTGAAGAAACAGGTCCATCAGCCAGCTGCGTCTACTCCTTACACATTAGGGGCACTTTACAGAGGCCAGTTATCCCACAAGCCCGCACGTCTTTGGAAGTGGGAGGAAACCGGAGCACCCGGAGGAAACCCACGCGGTCCCTCACGGGGAGAACGTACAAACTCCGTAACAGTGTGTGTGCGTGTGACAGGGATTGCGTTCTTCGGCAGGCAGTGGCTGGGCAGAGCTGGGCAGAGTGGTAGAACAGACAGGCTGGCGCGGGAGTAGAGTCCCACCCCGAGCCTCCTCCCTCACCCCCTCTGCCACAAGGCACTACATCAGAGTAGTGGGCCGCTGATATCTCGTTCACCCCGACACCGAACGCCTTACCTTTCCTGGACCTGCGGCCAATAATCACCCATTTGCCGTCCTGTTACATGTCACAACGATTCATCTCCCAGGCACTAGACATCATCACTCATAGAGGGACGGGTCCCACACACTGACCCCCACTCACTGGGAGACGGTCACACACTCACACAAGCTGACCCTCGCTGGGGTACAGGTCCCACACACACACACACACACACACACCGACCCTCACTGTGGGAAGGGTCACACTCACGCGCACTGACCCTCACTCACTGGGGTACAGATCCCACACACACTCACACTGACCCTCACTGGGGTACAGATCCCACACACACTCACACTGACCCTCACTGGGGTACAGATCCCACACACACTCACACTGACCCTCACTGGGGTACAGATCCCACACACACTCACACTGACCCTCACTGGGGTACAGATCCCACACACACTCACACTGACCCTCACTGGGGTACAGATCCCACACACACTCACACTGACCCTCACTGGGGTACAGATCCCACACACACTCACACTGACCCTCGCTGGGGTACAGATCCCACACACACTCACACTGACCCTCACTGGGGTACAGATCCCACACACACTCACACTGACCCTCACTGGGGTACAGGTCCCACACACACTCACACTGACCCTCACTGGGGTACAGATCCCACACACACTCACACTGACCCTCACTGGGGTACAGATCCCACACACACTCACACTGACCCTCACTGGGGTACAGATCCCACACACACTCACACTGACCCTCACTGGGGTACAGATCCCACACACACTCACACTGACCCTCACTGGGGTACAGGTCCCACACACACACTCACACTGACCCTCACTGGGGTACAGGTCCCACACACACTCACACTGACCCTCACTGGGGTACAGGTCCCACACACACACTCACACTGACCCTCACTGGGGTACAGATCCCACACACACTCACACTGACCCTCACTGGGGTACAGATCCCACACACACTCACACTGACCCTCACTGGGGTACAGGTCCCACACACACACTCACACTGACCCTCACTGGGGTACAGGTCCCACACACACACTCACACTGACCCTCACTGGGGTACAGGTCCCACACACACTCACACTGACCCTCACTGGGGTACAGGTCCCACACACGCACTCACACTGGAGGAAGGGTCCCACATACACTCACGGGGGAGTGGTTACACACTCACTGGGGAAAGGATCCCACACACACACACGCGCACGCACACGCACACACACACACACACAGGGGGAAGGGTCCCACGCACTCACACTCACACTGGGGTCCAGGTCCATACACACCCTCACTGGGGAAAGGATCACACACACACACACTGACACTCACTGGGGTACAGGTCCCACTCACACCCACACTATGGGAAGGGTCTCCAGTTACAGACTGCACTGTAATAGTATATTTACACATTGCACCACTCGTTCTGGGAGAGTTTCTCAGAGGGGTTAATTTAGACAATCCCAACACCCACTTTGATGCCCTTTACAGTAAAAACAAAAAGAAGATGAACAATTAGTCTCCTGCAACTGGTACACGGGACTGCAGGACAGTGAGCAAACAGCAAGTGCCGGCACCAGAGACAACAATAAGCACCTCACAAGTTCAAAGCGAAACGTCAACAACAGTCAAACTAAAACAGATGCCAGTTCATTAAAACTTTCACTTAAAACTTAAAATGACTGGAGTGGAAATCAGACAAACACAACAGAGACACAGAGCCAGTCCAGTCCCAGTCTGAAGAAGGGTCCCGACCCGAAACGTCACCCATTCCTTCTCTCCAGAGATGCTGCCCGTCCCGCTGAGTTACTCCAGCTTTTTGTGTCTGTCCTCGGTCTTAGACTAACTGCACAGGATGTTTTCCCCTCTCAGTCCGGTTGCACTTTACAATGGTAAAGCGTGTGTGAGCAAGCTAAGTGGGGAGCCTTGGTTTACCTTTGGGTTAGTCCCTCGTTGGATCCCTTGTGTGAGGAGGGTCAGAGCAGCGAACGCCGTGTGCTGGATGGAGTTGTGGTCGGGACACAATCAGCCTGGAATAAGTGAAGTGGCGACGCTGCTCACACACGCACCCAGTGTGGGCTGGCCTGCCCGACTATTGGCTTGAGGCTGGACTGATATCAAAGCTGTGTGAGGCTGCAGGGGACGTCAATCCTGGTCAGACACTTGGGGCAGTTTCGGGAACCCTGACTGGTGCATCTGGTGCATCTCAGCTGCTGCCGAAGCCTGCTGTGAGGTTAACCATTGCATTGCCCTGCTCTCCAGGGGGAGAGGGAGAGCAGTACTGAAGATAGACGCAAAATGCTGGAGTATTAATGCCCCTGTCCCACTTAGGAAACCTGAACGGAAACCTCTGGAGACTTTTGCGCCCCACCCAAGGTTTCCGTGCGGTTCCCGGAGGTTCCCGGAGGTTTTTGTCAGTCTCCCCAATGGTCGAAAGTGGTTTCCGTTTTAAAAATCGGTAATTTTTTAGTCGAAGCCGGTTGCGATGCTAGTTGAAGGTGGTTGCCGGAGGACAAAAACCTCCGGGAACCGCACGGAAACCTTGGGTGGGGCGCAAAGTCTCCAGAGGTTGCCGTTCAGGTTTCCTAAGTGGGACAGGGGCAGCGGGACAGGCAGCATCTCTGGAGAGAAGGAATCTCTGAAATGGGTCTCGAGCCGAAACGTCACCCATTCCGTCTCTCCACAGATGCTGCCTGTCCCGCTGGGTTAGTGTCTATCTTCGGTGTAATCCAGTATCTCCAGTTGATTACAATCCAGCCGTCCAGAGTGTATAGATGCAGAATAAAGGGAATTATGTTTAGTGCAAGATAAAGTCCAGTAAAATCTGATTAGAGATAGTCTGAGGAGCTGTGCTGTATCTGCACTAGAAGATCCGACCCAGAACAGACCCATCGTACCTCGGTACACATGACAATAACAAACTAAACTAAACTAATAAGGTCACAAGGAATAGGAGCAGAATTAGGCCATTCAGCCCATCAAGTCTACTTCGCCATTCAATCGTGGAATTCCCTGCCACAGAGGGCAGTGGAGGCCAAATCACTGGATGGATTTAAGAGAGAGTTAGATAGAGCTCCAGAGGCTAGTGGAGTCAAGGGATATGGGGAGAAGGCAGGCACGGGTTATTGATTGGGGACGATCAGCCAGGATCGCAAGGGCCGATGGCCTCCTCTTGCACCTATTTTCTATGTTTCTATGGCTGATCTACCTCTCCGTCCTAACCCCATTCTCCTGCCTTCTCCCCATAACCTCTGACACCTGTACTGATCAGGAATCTATCTGTCTCTGCCTTAAATATATCCACTGACTGCCTCCACAGCCTTCTGTGGCAGAGAATTCCACAGATTCACCATCTATGATCTTCTTGTACGTTAACCTACACACACTCGGGCCTACATTTGGCCCATGTCCCTCGAGAACTTTCCTATCCATGTACTTATCCAAATATCCTTCAAACGTTGTAATTCACCCAATCTCCCAGCTCCACGAGCAGGCTCGTTCCATACAGCCACCACCCTCTGTGTGAAAAACATTTCATGAGCGACGCAGTGGTGCTGGTTTCCGACGGGAACGGTGACGGACACACCACACATCTCCGTCCTCCGGTTCCTGCGGACTTCCGCCGCTGGAAGTATCGGATTTTGGTGTATGTGCGTTGTTTATCATCGTTCCTTACAATGCTGTGTGCGACAGTGATCGCAACGTCTACTGAAGTGTGTGGATGGCCGTTGGCTCGCCAGAAGCTCATCCGCCCTTTGGCAGGTCTTGTTTTTGGTCCTCAGCCCCCTCCTCACCTGGCAAACCAGGTGGGGGAGACGGTTTAGTCATGGAGCGGGTAGCACGGGATTACAAGGTACCCGTGGCGGGGGGAACTCCCCCTGACCTGACCCGCAGACGTTCAATAACATGGATAATTGTGGTCCTTCGCAGGGGAATGACCAAATATGCCACACGTGAGGAGATGTTCGGGGAGATGATCAAAGAAGAGGGTCTTGCAAAAGCCTTGAACCCCCTCCCCTATGCTTTCCCCATCCTCCGTAGCTCACTGTGAATTGCTGCTGACACATTGGCCATCTAGTTTAGTCTAGTTTAGTTTAGTTTAGTTTAGAGATACAGCACGGAACAAGACCCTTCGGCCCACCGAGTCCGCACCAACCAGCGATCCCCTCACACTGACATGACACCATCCTACACACACGAGGAATAGGTCACATTTATACCAAGCCAATTAACCTACAACCCCGCACCGTCTTTGGAGTGTGGGGGGAAACCAGAGATCCCGGAGAAAACTCACGCAGGTAGCGGGCAGAACAGTCAAAATCCATACAGACTGTGGTCAGGTTTGAACCCATGTCTCTGGTGCTAAACGCCAGCAGCTCTACCCCGCGCCACGGTGCTGCCCTCTGCTCCACCCCTCCCGCCTGCACCCTCGTGGCATTTCTGATCGCAGTTGCTTATTCATAAGGTCATATGTTCTAGGAGCATTCAGCCCATCAAGTCCACTCCATCATTCAATCAATTATGGCTAGACACAAAAAGCTGGAGTAACTCAGCGGGACAGGCAGCATCTCTGGAGAGAAGGAATGGGTGACGTTTCGGGTCGAGACCCTTCTTCAGACATGGCTGATTGAATCATTTCCAGCACTTGACCCAGGGGGTTACTGCCATGTTGTTTCTGGTACATATTCGACATGAGGTGCTGTTCCTCCAATTTGTGTGAAATCGTACTCTGGCAATGACTTAGAGCACATATTCATCTGATCGGAATACATGGGCCTTCTGCAGGTTGTTCCATCATTGCAAGCTTTTCCCCCGATAACCTGCCAACTAACAGTGGTACAGCGAGGCAGCGGGTAGTTGTGCTGCCTCACATCTCTCAGCACCCTTCCTGCAATGGGGCAACGAGATTTTATAAACTTTTCAGCCTCCCTCACCCCTGGGAAAACACTCTCTACTTATCTCTGGTTATCACTAAAGTTGAAGGAGAAAAGATTTAATAGGAATCTGAGCGGTGACCTTTTCCACACAAAGGGTGGTGGGCGTATGGAACAGGCTACCAGAGGAGGTAGTTGAGGCTGGGACTATCCCAATGATTAAGAAACAGTTAGACAGGTACAGGTTTAGAGTGATACGGGCTAAACGCTGGCAGGTGGGATGGATGTAGATGGGACATGTTGGCTGGTGTGGGCAAGTTGGGCCGAAGGGCCGGTTTCCAGCCTGGATCACTCTATGACTCTATGAACTCAAGCCCCCCAGTCCTGGCAACGCCCTGTGGATCTTTTCCACACCTTTCTCGCTCCTTCGGGTTCCCACTATGAACGACATCCTCTTACACTCAGTCACTTCCTCCATGTAAAAGATGTTGCCACGAGAACTGGCATAAGGCCTGGCTAAGTTTGATTTTTCACAGGATGAACATCACATCCTTTATTTCAGCCCCCCCCTCCCCCCTCCCCGCCCGCCCGTCAGCCACTCCCTCCTCAATCCCAGTTTTCTGACCACAGTGAGAAGTAATTTCCTGCTGAAAAATTCCATCAACAGGTTTCAGGTTTTCACCCTTTCCTCATCTCCCAGTCACTCTGCCTGGTCACATCCACCCTCTCCACACTCCTACATGGGCGCAGCCGTAGATCTACTGCCTTACAACGCTGGAGTCCCAGGTTCGATCCTGACTAGGTGTGCTTGTCAGCACGGAGTTTGTACGATCTCCCCGTGGCCCCGTGGATTTTCTCCGGGTGCTCCCGTTTTCCACCCACACTCCAAAGAGGTACAGGTTTGTAGGTTAATTGGCCTGGGATAAATGTATAAATGTCAAATTGTCCCCAGTGTGTGTAGTCTGGTGTTAATGGTGTTCACACAGAGAGTGGTGAGTCTCTGGAATTCTCTGCCACAGAAGGTAGTTGAGGCCAGTTCATTGGCTATATTTAAGAGGGAGTTAGATGTGGCTAAAGGGATCAGGGGGTATGGAGAGAAGGCAGGTACAGGATACTGAGTTGAAATGATCAAATTGAATGGCGGTGCAGGCTCGAAGGGCCGAATGGCCTACTCCTGCACCTATTTTCTATGTTTCAATGTTTCTAATGCTCTGCCCAGGACATGAAGGCTCTGCAGAGAGTAGTGCGTTCGGCCGAAGGCACTGTGGGAACTACACTCGCCCCCCCTGCAGGACCTATACACCAGGAGGTGCAGATCCAGAGCCAGCAACATTAAGGGGGACCCCTTCCCCCCCAGCAACGGACTGTTCCAGCTGCTACAGGCAGGCAAACGCCTCCGCTGTCACGCTGTGAGAACAGAGAGGATGAGACGGAGTTTCTTCCCACAGGCCGTCAGGACTTAAGCCTTATCTCACCAGGGACTAATTTACTGTTGTGTTGCGTCTTTTTAAAATTGCTGTTTTTTTCTATTATGTAAATACCGATTCTGTTCTGTTCTGTTCTGTAGTTTTTGCACAAACCTCAGGCATTGCCACTTTCATTACACAGCACATCCTGTACGCGTGTGTGACAAATAAACGTGACTTGACTTGATGTGCGGGGATCGCTGGTCGGTGTGGACTCGATGGGCCAAAGGGCATTTTCCCACGCCTTATCTCGAAAGTAAACTAAACTACATCTTCAGTTTTTTTGTTGAGAGATACAGCATGGAAACAGGCCCTTTGGCCCACCGAGTCTACCCCGATCATGTCCATTCTAATCATCTGGTACCTAACTAGTTCAGTTTAGTTTAGATTCGCTTAGAGATACAGCGTGGAAACAGGCCCTTCGGCCCATCGAGTCCACACTGACCAATGATCCTCCATTCACACTAGTTCTATCCCACACACTAACAACAGCTTACAGAAGCCGATTAACCTACAAAACTGGATCGTGGGAGGAGGCCGGAGCACGCAGAGAAAAACAACGCGGTCGCTAACTAAACTAAAAAAACTAAACAGATACCCCTGGCCTAGCGAACACACGTGTCATAGAGCAAAGGAGATAGAAAAGTACAACACAGGAACAGGCCCTTCCATCCACAATATCCACAATATGTGTTGAAGATTAGGCCAAGATAAACTAAGCTCATTTACTGTCCATGATCCGATGCCTCCATTCTGATTGAGAAGCTAACAGAGGAACATGTTGACAAATTGTGTAGGAAGGAACTGCAGATGCGGGTTTGAACCAAAGATAGACACAAAAAAGCTGGAGTAGCTCAGCGGGACAGGCGGCATCTCAGGAGAGAAGGAATGGGTGACAATTCAGATCGAGACCCTTCTTCAGCCTCCTTATCTGGTCGGCGTGGGCTCGCTGGGCCTGTTTGCGCGCTGTATCTTTAAAGTCAAACCCAGGGCCCATCGACACAATGGAACACTCGAGTGGATGTTTCCGATCTGGTCTGTTGTTGTAACAGTCTGAAGAAGGGCCTCGACCCGAAACGTCACCCATTCCTTCTCTCCAGAGATGCTGCCTGTCCCGCTGAGTTTCTCCAGCTTTGTGTGTCTAAGTTGATAGTCTTTGCTCATCCCCTGTACCTCATCTACTGTATCCGCTGTTCAAGATCAACTTAAAGTTCAAGAGAGTTTATTGTCGTGTGTCCCTGATAGGACAATGACATTCTTGCTTTGCTTCAGCACAACAGAACATAGTAGGCATTGACTACAGAACAGATCAGCGTGTCCATAGACCATTATATAAATATATACACACACAGGGATAAATAAACTGATAAAGTGCAAATAACAGATAATGGTTTATTAATGTTCAGAGTTTTGTCAGAGCCAGGTTTAATAGCCTGATGGCTGTGGGGAAGCAGCTATTCCTGAACCTGGATGTTGCAGATTTCAGGCTCCTGTACCTTCTACCTGAAGGTAGCGGGGAGATGAGTGCGTGGCCAGGATGGTGTGGGTCCTTGATGATGCTGCCAGCCTTTTTGAGGCAGCGACTGCGATAGATCCCCTCGATGGTGGGGAGGTCAGAGCCGATGATGGACTGGGCAGTGTTTACCTTTTTTTGTAGTCTTTTCCTCTCCAGGGCGCTCAAGTTGCTGAACCAAGCCACGATGCAACCGGTCAGCAAGCTCTCTACTGTGCACCTGTAGAAGTTAGAGAGAGTCCTCCTTGACATACCGACTCTCCGTAATCCTCACAGGAAGTAGAGGCACTGATGTGCTTTCTTTACAATTGCATCAGTATTCACGGACCAGGAAAGGACTCTCGCACATCGGCGAGACCAAACGCAGACTGGGCGATCGTTTCGGGGAACACCTTCGCTCAGCCCGCCTGAACCAACCTGATCTCCCGGCTGCCAAACACTTTAATTCTCCTTCCCATTCCCACACAGACCTTTCTGTCCTAGGCCTCCTCCATTGTCAGAGTGAGGCTAAACACAAATTGGAAGAACAGCATCTCATATTTCGCTTGGGCAACTTACAGCCCATTGGTATGAACATTGATGTCTCTCGCTTCAGGTAGCCCCGGCATTCCCTCTCTCTCTCTATCCCTCCCCCACCCAAGTCGCACCAGCTTCTTGTTCTCACCTAGCAAACAGCTGTTTCCTTTATCATCGTTACTTTTTTGCATATCTTTCAGTCATTGTTCTTTATCTCTCGAGATCACCGTCTATATCTCTCGTTTCCCTTGTCCCTAACCACTGAAGGAGTGTCTCGACCCGACACGTCACCCATTCCTTCTCTCCAGAGATGCTGCCTGTCTCCAGCTTCTTGTGTCTATCTCAAGTAGTCTGTTTGATTGTTGATCCTGTCTGATTGTACTTCTGTTGACAATGCCCCTATTTATGTCCTTCCCTTCATTTCCATGCTCCCGACTCCCACACCGTCATCACAAGCGGGCCTGTGTGAGGTAATTCCAACATAAAACGGTCTGTTGTTCTTGCCTTTTGCAAACACCCATCCTAAACTGCCCCGTTTGCAATTATTTTCGACGTTCTGGCATTCTTGCCGTGACATTCATCCGATCGCTCCATGCCCCGCGCTTCACTGAAATGCAACTGCGTGGCAGCGTTGAGTGGCTTTTCGGCCTTGCTGTTTACAGTGGGAACGCAAAGGTCGGCCTTTCCAACGAAAATGCGTCGACACAAGATTTTCTGCATTCCCGGGCTGGCGGACAGCTGCAATTCTTGCTGGAGAATGCAGCGATCGCAGTCCCCCTCAGCTCCAGCGCTGGCCTCCCTTGTTTAACTTTGCCCGGTCGTCTTTGTGAAGAATTACCAGTTGCATCATAAATATTTTGATGTGTCTGAATTCCAGAGAATCCCAGAGAAATGACTTTCTCCACTTCAAATGAGTCGCCTTTTATTTACTGCTCGTTCAGTAAGTGGGCCTTGCTGTTAAGGGGAAGGTTTATCGTCCCACACACCAACTCCTCAAATCTACCCACACACACACTCTCAAATGATGCACCCCAAAGCCCACACCCACCATAGCCGGTGAGACCAAGCGGAGGCTTGGCGATCGTTTCGCCGAACACCTCCGCTCGGTCCGCAATAACCAAGCCGACCTCCCGGTGGCTCAGCACTTCAACTCCCCCTCCCATTCCACATCCGACCTCTCGGTCCTGGGCCTCCTCCACGGCCAGAGTGAGCAACACCGCAAGTTGGAGGAACAGCACCTCATATTCCGCTTGGGGAGTCTGCATCCTCTGGGCTTGAACATTGAATTTTCTCAATTCTGTTAACCCTTGCTGTCTCCGCCCCTTCCCACCTCTCCCTCAGCCCTCGGGCCCTGGCATTCCCTCTCTCTCCATTTCCCTCCCCCACCCTAGTCGCACTAGCTTCTCATTTTCACACCACAAACAGCTTACAATGGCTTGTTCCCTTTATCATCGATACATTTTTGCATATCTTTCATTCATTGTTCTTTATCTCTCCCCATCACCGTTTCCCTGATCCCTGACCAGTTGAAGAAGGGTCTCGACCCGAAACGTTGCCTATTTCCTTCGCTCCATAGATGCTGCCGCACCCGCTGAGTTTCTCCAGCAATTTTGTCTACCCATTTTCTTGATTCCAGCCTAACCTGTCCACCCAAACCCAAACTTGCCATTGAAAAGACACAAAATGCAGGAGTAACTCAGCGGGCCAGGCAGCATCTCTGGAGAACGTGGATAGGTGACATTTCGTATCTCTGATGAAAATGTCACCGATCTTTGTTCTCCAGAGATGCTGCCTGTACCCATCTATGGGATCCATGTTCTCCAGAGATGCTGCTTGACCTGCCGAGTTACTCCAGCACTTTGTGTCTTTTTTCTTTGTAAACCAGCGCCTGCAGTTCCTTGTTTCCACACTTACCATTCCTGCTCCTCTATAAGTTCGGCAAATCCACGATCCTACGTTCCATGTCCATGACCTTTGGCCCTTCTCTTAAAGCGCCAACCTTATTTAACTCCAGACGTCTCTCACATGTTTCCTACCAAATGCTTCAAATCCCTGCCCCTCCCTCTCCCTTGTCACTTTTAAGGTTGAACTTGATCACCGTTGCCCCTGTTACATCCTGATTTATAACCACAGACTTGTCCAAACACCAATACTTGGCCTTTGCTCTGAGGGCACCTCCCATAGCAGCACTGGTACTCAGAAACACATCTCTTTAGTCTTTACTTTACACCTGAGAGATACAGCGCGGAAACAGGCTCTTCGGCCCACACCGAGTCCTCGCCAACCAGCGATCATTCTTTCATTAGTAATTGTGTCAGGAGTTATGAGGAAAAGGCAAGAAAATGGGGTTGAGAGAGGAAGATAGATCAGCCATGATTGAATGGCGGAGATGGGCCAAATGGCCTAATTCTGTTCCTATCACTTATGATCGTGAACCTCCTCAAATCTACCCACCCGTACCCTCTCAAATTATGCACCGGAAAGCCCACACGCCTCACAGCCCATCCCTCCCACCCTCATCTCCTTGATTCCAGCCAAACCTGTCTACCCAAACCCACGCTTGCCATTGAAAGACCTCCTTCATGTCTACAAAGCCCTTAACGGGCTTGCCCCCACCTATATCTAAAGTCTGCTAACCCAACACACCATCTCCAGGTCCCTCAGATCGGCCGGCTTGGGGTTACTGAACATCTAGGTTGCAGCTCCTAAACTGTGGAACAGCATCCCTCTTCCCATCAGAACTGCCCCCTCCATCGACTCCTTTAAGTCGAGACTAAAAACTCATCTTTACTCTCAAGCCTTTCTTGACGTCCTCTGAGGGAGGGCTATATGTGTGTATTTATGTATGTACTTAATCTATGAACCACTGCTGTATAACGTTAGTACCTCCACCAATGTAAAGCACTTTGGCCAACGAGAGTTGTTTTTTTAAATGTGCTATAGAAATAAAAGTGACTTGATTTGAAAGGACACAAAATGCAAGAGTAACTCAGCGGGCCAGGCAGCATCTCTGGAGAATGAATCGGTGACATTTCGTATCTCTGATGAAAAATCCCGACCCAAAATGTCACTTTAGTTCTATCCTACACACTAGGGAAAATTTACAAATTTTAACACAGCTCATTAACCTACAAAGCGGTACGTCTTTGGAATGTGGGAGGAGACCGGAGCACCCGGAGAAAACCCACGAGGTCACAGGGAAAACGCGCAAACTCCAAAGTGAGAGCAGCCGTAGTCAGGATCGAACACGGGCCTTTGGTGCTGAGAGGCAGCTGCTCTACCTTGCCGCACATCTCCGACGTGGTAAACAGAGGTCCCTGACCCTGCTAAAGCAGGCAGGGTGATCAAGTACGTACCTGGGAGATGGGGTAGGATCCAGGCTGAGCAGAGACCATGGAGGTAGTCACACATCTTCCCTCTCGGGCAATCCCCAGTCCCCCGGACTGCCTGCCCTCAGTCAGAGCTCGAGGGCACAGCCGCCTGTCCCCGCCCGGTCATGTGTGACACGATGTGCGGCCCAGGCGACTGTGTCAGCAGTTCGGGAGCCAGACCCACTCTTTGTCGACCTGTTGTAATAACTTAACCCTTCCAGGCTGCCATGGGACTGTGCGGATGCCCCACTCTGTCTACATACAGTCACTCCTGCCAGATTTGGCAATTTGAGAGGCGAGAGTGCGGTGCAGCAGGTGGAGCTGCTGCCTCACAGTGGCAGAGAACAACATTCGATCCTGACTTTAGACTTTACTTTAGAGATTACAGTGTGGAAACAGGCCCATCGGCCCACTGAGTCCCTGGGACCATGTGGGTTTTCTCCGGGTGCTCCAGTTTTCCTCCACACTCCAAAGACAATAGACAATAGACAATAGACAATAGGTGCGGGAGTAGGCCATTCAGCCCTTCAAGCCAGCACCGCCATTCAATGTGATCACGGCTGATCATCCCCAATCAGTACCCCGTTCCTGCCTTCTCCCCATATCCCCTGACTCCGCTATTTTTAAGAGCCCTATCTAGCTCTCTCTTGAAAACATCTAGAGAACCGGCCTCCACCGCCCTCTGAGGCAGAGAATTCCACAGACTCACCACTCTCTGTGAGAAAAAGTGGTTCCAAAAACATACGGATTTGTAGATTAGTTGACTTTGATAAAACTGTAAATGATCCCTAGTGTGTAGGGTAGTCCTCGTGTGCGAGCTGGTCGCTGGTCGGTGCGGACTCGCTGGGTAGAAGGACCTGTTTCCACACTGTATCTCTGAAGTCTAAAGTCTTTCAAACTGCCCGTATTAATCCATTACCTAGTTTCTCACTGTGGCAACCCTGGACTCACCCTACCAGAGATATTTCCTTTGATCACAAGTTCACCTGTTATACGAGTAGGAACTTCTCCCTAGTAGTATAGAGCTACTCCGCCATTCAATCATGGCTGATCCATCTCTCCCTCCTAACCCCATTCTTCTGCCTTCTCCCCATAACCCCTGACACCCGTACCAATCAAGAATCTATCTGAAGGATCAGTCTGAAGAAGGGTTTCGGCCCGAAACGTTGCCTATTTCCTTCGCTCCTTAGATGCTGCTGCACCCGCTGAGTATCTCCAGCACTTTTGTGTACCAAGGATCTATGATCATCCAACTCTGTACAGGATACTGAGTTGGATGATCAGCCATGATCGTATTGAATGGCGGTGCAGGCTTGAAGGGCCGAATGGCCTACTCCTGCACCTATTTTCGATGTTTCTATGTTTCTATTAATGTCTGCCTTAAAAATATCCATTGGCGGCCTACACAGCCTTCTGTGGCAATGAATTCCACTGATTCACCACCCTCTGTGCATCGCTCCTCTAAGGTCTCCTTCCAACCTAAAACCAACTTGCTTCCTTTCCTCTCCAATTGTAATGAAAGGTCTTTGACCTGAAACTTTAGCTCTCTCTTAATCTCACCGCAGATGCTGCCCGACCTGCTGCGTGTTTCCAACACTTTCTGGTTTTTATTTCGGACTTTCACCATCTGCAGGATTTTTTTTCCCATTTTTTTTTTTTTCTCCTTCTTTCCAACTGTAAGACTACAGCCGTGGAATGTGCCGGAAAGCCAGGCCTGGCCTCTGGGTCTGAACGAGGTGGTTCATGGTCCATCTCTGACTCTGAGGGAAGGGGGCAGCTTCCAGCTGGGAAGGTCCTGTGCTAGTGAAGCCCACAGGGGAGGTGTAGTTAGTCAGATGTATTCAAAAGAGTTAGATTTAGCTCTCAGGGCTAACGGAATCACGGGATATAGGGAGAATGCAGGAACGGGGTACTGATTTTGGATGATCAGCCAAGCTTTTTTTTTCATATGACTATATGGTGCTGGCTCGAAGGGCTGAATGGCCTACTCCTGCATCACTTTTCTATGTTTCTGCATCTGTGGACACGTTGCTATCTCTCTTGGCTGCCTCGTTCCCCCAGAGACAAGAGTTAGCCGTTGGTGCAGAATCTACAACAATGGGGACACCGGCTCAGCTGATGCTTATCTGCTCTGGCAACAATGGGCACATGGAGTGGAAAATAACTGGTACGCAGTGAGACCTGAGAGAGAGGGGGGGGGGAGAGAGATAGGGAGAGGGAGACAGGGAGGGAGAGGGAGAGAGAGGAAGAGAGAGGGAGAGGGAGAGAGAAAGAGAGAGAGAAGAAGAGGGAGGGGGGACAGAGGGAGAGAGAGAGAGAGAGATAGGGAGAGAGAGAGAGAGGGGGAGAGAGAGAGAGAGGGAGAGAGATAGAAAGAGAGAAAGAGCGAGAGAGGGAGAGAGAGAGAGGGGGAGACAGAGATAGAGAGAAGAAGGAGAGGGGGACAGAGAGAGAGAGAGATAGAGAGAGAGAGAGAGAGAGAGAGAGAGAGAAAGAGAGAGAGAAGAAGAGGGAGAGGGGGACAGAGGGAGAGAGAGAGAGAGAGATAGGGAGAGAGAGAGGGGGGGAGAGAGGGGGAGAGAGAGATAGAAAGAGAGAAAGAGCAAGAGAGGGAGAGGAGAGAGAGAGAGAGAGAGAGAGACAGAGAGAAAGGGAGAGAGAGACAGAGAGAGACAGAGGGAGAGAGAGAGAGAGAGAGGGGGAGAGAGAGAGAGAGAGAGACACAGAGGGAGGGAGAGATAGGGAGAGGGAGACAGGGAAAGAGAGAGAGGGAGAGAGAGAGTGATAGAGAGAGGGAAAGGGATAGAGAGAGATAGAAAGAGAGAAAGATCGAGAGAGGGAGAGGGAGAGAGAGAGAGAGGAAGAGAGAGAGGGAGAGGGAGAGAGAGAGAGAGGAAGAGGGAGAGAGAGAAAGAGGGATAGAGAGAGAGAAATAGAGAAAGAGGAAGAGGGAGAGATAGAAAGAAAGAACGAGAGAGCGGGAGAGGAGAGGGAAATAGAGCGAGAGAGAAAAAAAAAAAGAGAAAGAGAGAGAGAGAGAAAGAGAGAGAGAAAGAGAGAAAGAGAGAGAGACCTCAGGCATCGGTGCTGTGCCTATTGCCGTTTGTGGTTTATATCCATGGTTCAGATGGGAGTGTAGAAGGCACGATTAGGAAATTTGCAGATGAAACTAAAGTAGGTGGTATCGTAGGCAGCGAAGAGGGTTATCAAAACTTACAGCAGGATCTGGATCATTTGGACATGAGGGCTGAAGAAGGGCTAATGAAGTTCGATGCAGGTAAGGGTGAGGTGCGGGATTTAGGAAAGTCAGCCCGAGGCAGCATCTTTGCAGTGATGTGACCATGGCGAAGAAGCTCCGTCATTCCTCCTGGGCAGGGGAGCCAAATACTGGAGGGTTTACGGCGAGAGGGCAAGGATTTAAAGATTTAAACCTGAGGAACAAGTGGGTAATGGATAAATGGAGCGGGCTGCCGGAGGAGGTGGTAGAGATTGGCACAATTACAACTTTTGAAGGACGTTCGGCCAGGTTCATGGATAGGAAAAGGTTAGAGGGGTACGGGTAAATGCTGGTAAATGGGGACTATCTCCGATAGTCAGCATGAACGTGCAGGACCGAGGGGTCTGTATGTAAGGATCCGTGACCTGGACTCTGAAGAAGGGTTTCGGCCCGAAACATTGCCTATTTCCTTCGCTCCTCAGATGCTGCTTCCCCCGCTGAGTTTCTCCAGCACGTTTGGCTACTGCCCCGTGACCCGCTTGGGTTTTCTCTGGGTGCTCCCGTTTCTCTTCCACTCTTCTAAGACATACAGGTTTTGTAGGTTAATTGGGTTCGGTATCAATTGTAAACAGGACAGGGTTAGATTAACGTTAAGGTTTCAGTTTCAGTTTCATTTATTGTCACGTGTACTGAGGTACAGTGAAAAGCTTTTGTTGCGTGCTAACCAGTCAGTGGAAAGACAACACATGATTACAATCGATCCGTCCACAGCAAAGATCCTATAACGGAGCAAGATAGACCACTCCTGCTAAATGCAACGGGCTGACGTGTAGTACGCAACGGAGCGGAACGTGGGCCTTTTTTTCATCCATTTCAGTAACCGGACCCGACCCGACCCGACCCAACCCGACCCGACCCGACCCGACCCGCAGTGTAATCAACGTTGCGGGGGAACAGTTTGTGTTAATAAATTATAATTCTGAAAATGAGGAGAAGATTTTTCCCAAATAACTTTGATTTTTACGAGGATGTTCCTGTAACCGGTTTCCGTCTCCGCGCTAGTATCGTTGCTCCGCTACGGGATCTTTGGTGCGGAGACGGAAGCCGGTTACGGAAATGGGGCCGGAAATTTACCCACGAATCTGCCCATGACCGGACTATGTCTTTTTCTTGTTCGCGACAGGATCTTTGATCCACAGATACATGAGAAGGGAATAACGTTCAGATAAAGCCAGTAACATCTGATCAAAGATAGTCCCAGGGTCACCAATGAGGTAGATAGTAATTCAGTGACTACTCTCTAGTTGGGATAAGATGGTTCAGTTGCCTGATAACAGCTGGGAAGAAACTGTTACAGTTAAAGTTTATAATAATGGATCTCGGTCATGCAATGACCCAGTATCCCCCAGTCCAGAGCCTTCCTCACTGTGTCTGAGCACAGGCCTGACACAGTATTTACCAGTGGATGGGCCTGCCTAAGTACCACCAGGTACAGCCTGAGGTTCCAGTAGCTCCCTGGGCAACGCTGCCTCCCTCCGTCCCCTCCCCCTGGCCCTCCAACACTCTGCCTCCCAGCCCCTGGCACCAGAGAGACCAGCTCAGCGCCACCCGTTCAATCCCCCAAACATTCCTGACCCAAACGCCCACGATCGATCCACTCCATTGTTGCCTAAGCTGAGGATTACAGGTCTCTGTGTGTGAACAGACTGGGAACTGGGTCCAGGCATCTGGCATTTTACCCAGGCTGAAAGTCAGAAGGGATGGGGCTGAGGGTGGGGGAGAGAGGACATCAGTCAGAGATGGGCAGAGTGGGGGCAGGAGAGGGGGGGGGTAACACAGGCTAGATGGGATAGACAATAAATAATAGGTGCAGGAGTAGGCCGTTCGGCTATTCGAGCCAGCACCGCCATTCACTGTGATCACGACTGATCATCCCCAATCAGTACCCCAATGATGGTGAGAGGTGGAGAATCACAGATGGGGGGAGGTGGGGAGGGGGGGGGGGGGGGTACAGAGAGGGACTCACACAGAATATTCTCATTATCAGTCTGAAGATGGGTCCCGACCTGAACCACCACCTATCCACGTTCTCCAGAGAAGCTGCCTGACCCGCTGAGTTAGTCAAGAGACAAGAGTGCATTATTGTCATGTGTCCCAGATAGAACAATGAAATTCTTACTTGCAACAGCACAACACAATATGTAACCACAGTAAGTACACTGTATATAATATAATAAGCGGGGGGGGGGGGGGTTGGAGTTGTGTGTGTATATAATCCAGCACACTGTATCTTTTGTTTGGTAAACTAGCATTTGCAGTTCCTTGGATCATCTCATCTTCAGAATAAGATTCTGTTGGGGGGCGGAGAGTGAGGTTAAATAGAGATGATCGATGGAAGAAATGTGTAGGAAGGAACTGCAGATGCTGGTTTAAACTGAAGATAGACACAAAAAGCTGGAGTAACTCAGCGGGACAGGCAGCATCTCTGGAGAGTAGGAAGACGGGTCTCGACCTGAAACGTCGCCCATTCCTTTTCTCCAGAGATGCTGCCTGTCCCGCTGAGTTACTCCAGCTTTTTGTGTCTATCTTCAGTTTAAGACAGCATCTGCGGTTCTGAAGATGGACACAAAAAAAGCTGGAGTAACTCAGCGGGCTGAGTTACTCCAGCTTTTTTTGTGCCTGTCTTCAGCTCAAACCAGCATCTGCAGTTCCTCCCTACTCAAACTCTACTCAAAGATAGACACAAAATGCCGGAGTAACTCAGCGGGACAGGCAGCATTTACCCCTTTTCGTTCAATCGTTCAATTGTGTAATGTTTCTATGAGTCATTTTGCAAACTGGGGGTCACATGTTGCAACCACACAAAGGTCCAGCTGAAAAAACCTTCCCTGGCCGCCCGCCGCCATTGCCAAACACCACGCAGGGTGGCCCGGGGGCGCAGGGGTAGAGTTGCTGCCTCACAGCGCCAGGGCCCCGGGTTCGATCCTGCCCACGGGTGCCGTCCGCACGGCGTTTGTTTGTACGTTCTCCCCGCGACCGCGTGGGTTTTCTCCGGGATCGCCGGTTTCCCCCCACACTCGTAAGACGTACAGTTTGTATTATACTAAGCCATATTGATTATTGATTATACTAATCAATAATAATAGAATAATGAGTATAATTCTAAGTTGCCCCTAGTGTGTGTAGGGTAGCGTTTTGGTGTGCGGGGGTCGGGGGTCGGTCCGGACCCGGTGGGCCGAAGGGCCTGTTTCTGCGCTGTATGTCTAAAACTAAAAGAAGGACCTGCTCCTTGTGCACTTCCCTCAACAGAACGGCACATAAATACCTAAGCGATCTATAAATACTGTACAACTGCTACATGGCCACAGTGCCGTGCATCTGATCCTTCAATGGGTGATTGTAGCAGAGGGAATACAGGATAGGCTCCCTTCCGTTACAAAAATAAGTTTAATTGGGAACTCGGTCGCCTGGCTTCGGCAACAAGGAACAAAGAAAAACTGAGCCCACCAGAATAGAAGCGCACGCTCGCCAATTGCACCTTTTTAAGAGCCTTGACTACTTGTCAAATTCAGCTGCCTCGGAAATGTAATGAAAGACGTGACCCCGTCCCATCCCAGCCACTATTTCTTCTCCCTTCTCCCCGCTCCCGTCCGGCTGAAGATACAGAAGCTTGAAAGCGCGCACCACCAGACTCAGGGACAGCTTCTTCCCCTCTGCTATCAGGCTTCTGAACGGTCCGTCCATAAGCCAGGGTCCTGTCCGATACACCCTTCGGCCCAACTTGAACACGCCGACAGACTAACATGTCCCGTCTGCACCAGTCCCACCTGCCTGCTTTTGTCCCACATTCCTCTAAACCTGTCCTATCCACGTATGATGTTCAACAGGGGCATTGCGGGCCAAAGGGCCTGTTCTAGAGGCATAGAAGATACACAAAATGGTGGAGGAACTCAGCGGGTAAGGCAGCACCTCTGGAGAGAAGGAATGGGCGACGTTTCGGGTCGAGACCCTTCTTCAGGCTCCAGACTCCAGCATTTCATGTCTACCTTCGATTTAAGCATCTGCAGTTCCTTCTTACATATAGAGACATAGAGTCAGACAGCGTGGAAACAGGCCCTTCAGCCCAACTTGCCCATGCTGACCAACATGTCCCATCTACACTAGTCCCACCTGCCTCCATTTGGCCCACACCCCTCTAAACCTATCCTATTCAAGAATAAGGAGTAAGCCATTTAGAACGGAGACGAGGAAACACTTTTTCTCACAGAGAGTGGTGAGTCTGTCGAATTCTCTGCCTCAGAGGGCGGTGGAGGCCGGTTCTCTGGATGCTTTCAAGAGAGAGCTAGATAGGGCTCTTAAAAATAGCGGAGTCAGGGGATATGGGGAAAAGGCAGGAACGGGGTACTGATTGGGGATACACAAAAAGCTGGAGAAACTCAGCGGGTGCAGCAGCATCTAAGGAGCGAAGGAGATAGGCGACGTTTCGGGTCGAGACCCTTCTTCAGACTGGTCAGGGATCAGGGAAACGAGAGATATAGACGGTGATGTGGAGAGATAAGGAACAATGAGTGAAAGATATGCAAAGAAGTATCGGTGATAAAGCGAACAAGCCATTGTAAGCTGTTTGTGGTGTGAAAATGAGAAGCTGGTGCGACTGGGGTGGGGGAGGGAGATAGAGATAGAGGGAATGCCAGGGCCCGAGGGCTGAGGGAGAGGTGGGAGGGGAGGAGACAGCAAGGGTTAACAGAATTGAGAAAATTCAATATTCAAGCCCAAAGGATGCAGACTCCCCAAGCGGAATATGAGGTGCTGTTCCTCCAGCTTGCGGTGTTGCTCACTCTGGCCGTGGAGGAGGCCCAGGACCGAGAGGTCGGATGTGGAATGGGAGGGGGAGTTGAAGTGCTGAGCCACCGGGAGGTCGGGTTGGTTATTGCGGACCGAGCGGAGGTGTTCGGCGAAGCGATCGCCAAGCCTCCGCTTGGTTTCACCGATATAGATCATCTGCATCTGGAGCAGCGGATGCAGTAGATGAGGTTGGAGGAGGTGCAGGTGAACCTCTGTCGGACCTGGAAGGACTGCTTGGGTCCCTGAAAGGAGTGGAGGGGGAGGTGAAGGGACAAGTGTTGCATTTCTTGCGGTTGCAAGGGAAAGTGCCCGGGGAAGGGGTAGAGTGGGAGGGAAGGGAAGAATTGACAAGGGAGTTGCGGAGGGAGCGGTCTTTGCGGAAGGCAGACAGGGGGGGAGATGGGAAGATGTGGCGGGTGGAGGGGTCACGTTGGAGGTGGCGAAACTGGCGGAGGACTATATGTTGTATTTGCCGGCTGGTGGGGTGAAAGGTGAGGACCAGGGGGACTCTGCCCTGTTTGCGAGTGGGGGAATGGGGAGCGAGGGCAGTGTTGCGGGGTATGGAGGAGACCCTGGTGCGAGCCTCATCAATAGTGGGGGAGGGAATCCCCGTTCTCTGAAGAATGAGGCCATTTGTGATGACCTGGTGTAGAACACCTCATCCTGGGAGCAGATGCGGCGTAGACGGAGGAATTGGGAATAGGGGATGGAGTCCTTACAGGGAGCAGGGTGGGAGGAAGAGTAGTCCAGGTAGCTGTGGGAGTCAGTAGGTTTGTAGTGGATGTCGGTCAGGAGCGTATCACCTGCAATAGAGATGGTGAGGTCAAGGAATGGTAGGGAAGTGTCGGAAATGGTCCAAGTGTATTTGAGTGCCGGATGGAAGTTGGTGGTGAAATGAATGAAGTCAGTCAGTTGTGTGGGTGCAGGAGGTGACACCAAAGCAGTCGTCGATGTAACGGAGGTTGAGGTCGGGGATGGGGCCCTGGTACGTCGAGAACAAGGATTGTTCGACGTACCCAACAAAGAGGCAAGCGTAGCTGGGGCCCATGCGTGTGCCCATAGCTACGCCTTGTGTTTGGAGGAAATGGGAGGAATCAAAAGAGAAGTTATTGAGGGTAAGGACCAACTCCGCTAGGCGGAGGAGGGTGTCAGTGGACGGGTGTGGGTTGCTCCTCTGGTCGAGGAAGAACCGGAGGGCTTTGAGACCGTCCTGGTGGGGGATGGAGGTGTAGAGTGACTGGACGTCCATGGTAAAGATGAGAGGATGGGGGCCTGGAGAATGGAATGCACGGAGCCGACGGAGAGTGTCTGAGGTGTCTTGAACATAGGTGGGGAGGGATTTAACAAAGGGGGATAGGATGGAGTCAAGGTATGTGGAAATGTGTTCGGTGGGGCACGAACAGGCAGAGACAATGGGTCTGCCAGGGCAGTCGGGTTTGTGGATTTTGGGGAGAAGGTAAAATCGGGCCGTGCGGGGGCTGGGAAACGATGAGGTCGGAGGCTCGGGAGGGTAAGGAGCCGGAGCTGATGAAGTCGGTTATGGCATCGGTTACTGATTGGGGATGATCAGCCATGATCACATTGAATGGCGGTGCTGGCTCGAAGGGCCGAATGGCCTACTCCTGCACCTATTGTCTATTGTCTATTGTCTATTGTCTATCCATGTCTATTGTCTATCCACGTGCATGTTTCTTAAACGTTGCAACAGTCCCTGCCTCAACTACCTCCTCCGGCAGCTCGTTCCACACGCCCACCATCCTCTGTGTAACCAAGTTGCCCCTCAGGTTCCGATTATATCTTTCTCCCCTCACCTTAAACCTTTGTCCTCTGGATCAGAGACCTCTACTCGTCTCACTGCTCTCTGGAAATTAGAAGGATGAGAGGAGATCTTACAGAAACATATACAATTCTTAAGGGATTGGACAGGCTAGATGCAGGAAAAATGGTCCCGATGTTGGGGGAGTCCAGAACCAGGGATCACAGTTGTGTTTTCAAGAGAGAGTTAGATTTAGCTCTTAGGGCTAACGGAATCAAGAGATATGGGGAAAAAGCAGGAGAGGGCTACTGATTGTGGATGATCAGCCGTGATCATATTGAATGGCGGGTTTCGACCTGAAACGTTGCCTATTTCCTTCGCTCCATAGATGCTGCCTTACCCGCTGAGTTTCTCCAGCATTTTTGGTCTCCCTCCTCTATAGTGTTGCTGGCTATAAGGGCCGAATGGCCTACCTCTGCACCTATTTTCTATGTTTCTATGATTTACATTGGCACATTGTTCCAAAAGAGGGCTCCAGAGAACAAGACGCGAACTCACAGCCAAGACAGGTCCCATTATGCAAGTTAGCTGCAATTATCTAGATGACATAACCTGGATATCTGATAATTGTGCCATAACCGTAGGTGATCATGTATTGTATGCCATTAAACCAGTTGACCCCGCCTAGAGCAATCTATTATTATTACAATTATTGCTGTATTATTTATTAAAATATACCACAAATATTTTGTAACAGAATTCAAGTTCAACTCAAAAAATATATGGGCTAGGTTTCCCACTATCTACCCTACCTGTGCTCGTGATCATTTTGTGTATACTTTGATCAGGTCCACAGAGATACAGGGTGGAAACAGGCCCTTCGGCCCACTGAGTCCATACTGACCAACGATCACACATACACTAGTAATATTGTGCGCACTAGGGACAATTTACATTTTTTACTGAAGCCAATTAACCTACAAACCTGTACGTCTTTGGAGTGTGAGGGGAAACCGGTGCACCCGGTGAAAACCCACGTAGTCACAGGGAGAACGTGTAAACTCCGTACAGACAGCACCCGTAATCAGGAAGGATCCCCAGTCTCTGGGGCATATTCAGATTTGAATCTTAAGATAGATAGATAGATAGATAGATAGATAGATAGATAGATAGATAGATAGATAGATAGATAGATAGATAGATAGATAGATAGATAGATAGATAGATAGATAGATAGATAGATAGATAGATAGATAGATAGATAGATAGATAGATAGATAGATAGATAGATAGATAGATAGATAGATAGATAGATAGATAGATAGATAGATAGATAGATAGATAGATAGATAGATAGATAGATAGATAGATAGATAGATAGATAGATAGATAGATAGATAGATAGATAGATAGATAGATAGATAGATAGATAGATAGATAGATAGATAGATAGATAGATAGATAGATAGATAGATAGATAGATAGATAGATAGATAGATAGATAGATAGATAGATAGATAGATAGATAGATAGATAGATAGATAGATAGATAGATAGATAGATAGATAGATAGATAGATAGATAGATAGATAGATAGATAGATAGATAGATAGATAGATAGATAGATAGATAGATAGATAGATAGATAGATAGATAGATAGATAGATAGATAGATAGATAGATAGATAGATAGATAGATAGATAGATAGATAGATAGATAGATAGATAGATAGATAGATAGATAGATAGATAGATAGATAGATAGATAGATAGATAGATAGATAGATAGATAGATAGATAGATAGATAGATAGATAGATAGATAGATAGATAGATAGATAGATAGATAGATAGATAGATAGATAGATAGATAGATAGATAGATAGATAGATAGATAGATAGATAGATAGATAGATAGATAGATAGATAGATAGATAGATAGATAGATAGATAGATAGATAGATAGATAGATAGATAGATAGATAGATAGATAGATAGATAGATAGATAGATAGATAGATAGATAGATAGATAGATAGATAGATAGATAGATAGATAGATAGATAGATAGATAGATAGATAGATAGATAGATAGATAGATAGATAGATAGATAGATAGATAGATAGATAGATAGATAGATAGATAGATAGATAGATAGATAGATAGATAGATAGATAGATAGATAGATAGATAGATAGACAGACAGACAGACAGACAGACAGACAGACAGACAGACAGACAGACAGACAGACATCTGACGAAGGGTCTCGATCCCGAAACGTCACCCATCCCTTCTCTCCAGAGACGCTGCCCGTCCCGCTGAGTTACTCCAGCTTTTTGTGAATATCTTCAGTTTTAAAAAGCATCTGCAGTTCCTTCCCTACCCAGCACAAGAGAGGTCAGTTAAACAACAGCGGTGATTTGACGGACTGCTCGGTGTTCCCACAGACAGCAGGAAGGGTGGGCTGCCGCTGTGTAGTCAGTGTGTCTTCAGGGCCATTAATAGCCGGGGCCCTGCCCCGCCCGCAGCCCCAGTCACACTCTGCACCCAGGGAGGGTGTGCAAGCTGCACGTTTACCACACCGACACTGATCAAATCAGCCCGGGAGGACAGGACGAACCGCATGGGCGTCCACAGCAATACCAGCGCCAAGTAATAGCCCGAACATAAACAGACTTGCTGCCTCTTGGACGCCAGGTTCGATCCTGGCTACGGGTGCTGTCTGTACAGAGTTTGCACATCTCCCTGTGACCACATGGGTTTTCTCCCGGTGCTCTGGTTTCCTCCCACACTCCAAAGACGTCCAGGTTTGCAGGTTAATTGGCTTGGTATAAATGTAAATTATCTGTGTCTGTGGAATTCTCTGCCTCAGAGGGCGGTGGAGGCCGGTTCTCTGGATGCTTTCAAGAGAGAGCTAGATAGGGCTCTTTAAAAATAGCGGAGTCAGGGGATATGGGGAGAAGGCAGGAACGGGGTACTGATTTGGGATGATCAGCCATGATCACATTGAATGGCAGTGCTGGCTCGAAGGGCCGAATGGCCTACTCCTGCACCTATTGTCTATTGTCCATTTCTATCCCCAGTGTGTGTAGGATAGTTTAAATGTGCGGGGATCACTGGTCGGTGCGGACTTGACGGGCTGAAGGGCCGGTTCCCGCGCTGGATCTCCAAACCAAACAAAAAAAGTCTGAAGAAGGGTTTCGGCCCGAAACGTTGCCTATTTTCTTCGCTCCATAGATGCTGCCTCACCCGCTGAGTTTCTCCAGCATTTTTGTCTACCTAAAAAAATCTAATAGCTGCCAGAGTAGCTCTTGGGCCAGGTCGTTGCTCCAGCAACACAGGGGTTAATATGAACAGCTAGATCAGTGTGGAGAGACTGTAACATGATCTAGTGCCAGTTGGTGGCAGAGGCCAGAACCAGCCCCACTAAACGGTTTAATGTGGAGTTGCGGCCAATTCCCAGCGTTCGCTCGCTCCCTCGCTCCCGTACACATCTCAAGCCCTTGCCTCAGTGAAAGCCTCAGTGAAAGCCTTTACTGATGCTAACCTTCCATATTGGGTTACTTAAGGCGATGAACATGCATCGCTTGTACACAACGATACGTGGAGAGCTCAGCATCGATGGAGCACCCGACCATGGGTGAACAAGGAGGATGACTGGCTGAACTTTGTTGCCTTCCACCACAGTGAAGAATGCAGTGGTGGATATTTGTGTTACATTTTATTGTGTACTAGACCGAGTGGGACCCGTTGGGTCCCGTCCCCTCAACGCACGGTTGGGAGGGGAGGGGGGGGGCACACACACTAACCACCCCCCGACACACACACACACCATCCCCCCCCCTACACACACTAACCACCCCCCGACACACACACACACACACACACACACACACACACACACACACACACACACACACACACACACACACACACACACACACACACACACGAACCACCACACTTGATGTTATATCAATATTATTCATTCACTCCTTTTACCCCATCCCCCGCCCTATCCACTCACGCATAGCCCCCAACTCACAGGCTAGAGAGGGAGGGGGGTAGAAAGGGACACAGAGGCACAGAGAAGGACACAGACAAGGACACAGAGACACAGAGAGGGGCACAGAGGCACAGAGAGGGACACAGAGGCACACAGGGGGACACAGAAGCACAGAGAATGACACAGAGGCACACACAGAGGCACACACAGAGGGACAGAGAGAGGGGCACAGAGAGGGACACAGAGGCGCACAGGGGGAGACAGAGAGGAACACAGGGGCACACACAGAGGGACACAGAGAGGGAGACAGAGGCACAGAGATGGAGACAATAGCATTTCACTAATATATGCACCAACATCAGAACATTGACATTCTTTCTTGCAGCAGCACAACAGGCCTGTGAACACACATTGATAACATTTAAAGAACAAAAAACATATCAATACATGAATAACCCTAATAGTAGTGCAAAAAGTCCTTAGTGAAACCAAGGACAGTCCATAGCTCATAGTTTATGGAAGAGGAAATGTTGGGTTGAATCCATCACTGGCGGGAGGTCCACCTATCCGGCTATGCAGTTGGTCGAGCGGCTGCCTCACAGCACCACACACCCGGGTTTGATCCTGACCTCGGGTGCTGTCTGTGTGGAGTTTGCACGTTTTCCTTGTGACCATGGGGGTTTCCCCCGGATGCTCCGGTTTTTCTCCCACATCCCAAAGATTTGCAGGCTAAACGCAGAACGTGCAGCAGTCTATTGCAGGACGCTGGTTTACCCTGACCGAAGATGGACACAAAATGCTGGAGTAACTCAGCGGGACAGGCAGCATCTCTGGAGAGAGGGAATGGGTGACGTTTCGGGCCGAGACCCTTCTTCAGACTGAGGGGAAAGGGAAAACGAGAGATATAGACGGTGATGTAGAGAGATATAGAATAAATGAATGTAAGATATGCAAAAAAAGTAATGCTGATAATGGAAACAGAATAATGGTCTAGACCAGAAAGGTCATGAGCTCCTTCTATCCAGAGATGCTACCTGTCCCGCTGAGTTACTCGGGCATTTTGTGTCTATCTTCAGCATAAACCAGCATTTATTCTCTACTCCCAAGCATTTTTTGATGTTCTCTGAGCGAGGGCTATATGTATGTGGTGATGTTTGTATTTAATCGATGAACCACTGTTGTATAACGTTAGTACCCCCACCAATGTAAAGCACTTTGGCCAACGAGAGTTGTTTTTTAAATGTGCTATATAAATAAAAGTGACTTGACGTGACTAGACACAAAATGCTGGAGGAACTCAGCGGGACAGGCAGCATCTCTGGAGAGAGGGAATGGGTGACGTTTCGGATCGAGACCCTTCTTCACACTCAAGACCCGAAACGTCACCCACTCCCTCTCTCCAGAGTCCCGCTGAGTTACTCCAGCATTTGTGGCTATTTTCGGTTGAAACCAACGTCTGCAGTTCATTTCCTGCACTGGCCATTAGCTGTGACGGGGTAAACAGGATGCGGCTGATCAAGGGCAGGCTTCCCCTCCCCGCTGTACAAACACGTACCACGCCGCCTGCCCTCGCTCGCAGCCCACCCAGGCCCCGCCGGGGACGCGGGCATTTAAACTAGCGAGGCGCGCAGACATCAGCTGCAGCAACGTGGCAAGAGTTGAGGCACATTCAGCACCAGCCACACGGCGTCCCTTCAGAACTCAGACCCTGGTTAGAAACTCGGTGGGAAGGAAGGGCAATTAAAAGCAGCAGCGTGAATTACAAATGCCATTAGTCAAAAGAGAGTTTCCTTGTCATATACACCGGGGTCAGCCACTTCCCTACAGTCATCAGGCTATTCAACACCACGACAACCTCCAAATAATCTCTGAACTACCGTATATACACCTGGGGGCATTGGCTTTGTCTGTTTGCACTATTATTGTTTGTTCTTATGAATGTGTATGTATACACACACACACACACACACACACACACATACACACACATACACATACACACACACACACACACACACACACACACACACACACACACACACACACACCACACACACACACACATATATACACACACACACACACACACACACACACACACACACATACATACACACACACATATACACACATACATGCATATACACACACACACACACACATATACAAACACACATAAACACACACACACACATATATACATATACACACACACACAAACACGCACACACAGACACACACACACTCCACACAAACACAAACACACACACTCCACACACATATATCTATATATATATAAAGGGGATAGACAGATTAAGTTCTTCTCGGAAAGAAGATAGAGGAATAGATCGGGTAGATGCACAGAGTATCTTGCCCAGAGTAGGTGATTCGAGGACCAGAGGACATTGGTTTAGGGTTTAAGGACATCGGAAGAAGATTTATCAGGAACCTGAGGAGTAACTTTTGCACACAAAGTGGGCGTTTGGAACGAACTGCCAGAGGAGGTAGTTGAGGCTGGGGAGAGAAAGAATTGGTGATGTTTCAGGTCGAGACGCTTCTTCAGAAACATAGATAGGTACATCGACAGAGGTACATAGATTGGGCAGGTTTGGAGGGATATGGGCCAAACACAGGTACGTGGGACGAATGTAGCTGGGACATACTCTTTGGTTTCATCCCACACTCCAGTCGTACAGGTATGTAGGTTAATTGGCTTGGTATAAGTGTAAATTGTCCCTAGTGTGTGTCGGATAGTGTTAATGTGCGGGGATCGCTGGTCGGTGCGGACTCGGTGGGCCGAAGGGCCTGTTTCCGCGCTGTATCTCTAAACTAAACTAAAATAGTGCAAACCGAAATATGCTGTCAACTTAAACAAACATTGAAAGAAAACCTGCACAAATGCAGCCCCAGAACTGCAGACCCTGTTTTACACCGAAGATGGACACAACACAAAATGCTGGAGTAACTCAGCGGGTCAGGCAGCTTCTCTGGAGAAAGGAATAGGTGATGTTTCTGATCTGGACCCCTCATCAGACTCAGATATTAGAATAAGTAGAATATGTCATAGAAACATAGAAACATAGAAAATAGGTGCAGGAGTAGGCCATTCGGCCCTTCGAGCCTGCACCGCCATTCAATATGATCATGGCTGATCATCCAACTCAGTATCCCGTACCTGCCTTCTCTCCATACCCCCTGATCCCTTTAGCCACAAGGGCCACATCCAACTCCCTCTTAAATATAGGCAATGAACTGGCCTCAACTATTTTCTGTGGGAGAGAATTCCACATATTCACCCTTTATTCTGAAGAAGGGTCTCGACCCGAAACGTCGCCCATTTCCTTCGCTCCGTAGATGCTGCCTCACCCGCTGAGTTTCTCCAGCACTTTTGTCTACCTTCGATTTTCCAGCATCTGCAGTTCCTTCTTAAACACATTAGAATAATACATGTTGCAATCACGGGGAGAACACACATGGCCGACACTGACCCCTGCTGGCTGAACCGCGCCACGGCCACCTCGTCGCCGCAGGTACAGCAGGTATTGAGGTTTGAAAACACACACCTCCAGATTCAGGTAGCCAAAAATGTTGGAGAAACTCAGCAGGTTTCCAGATTCAGGGACCAATTGATTTTCATCCCAATTGTTACTAGGCAAATGAACGGTCCTCCCAACCACTTCATTAGAGATCTTCGAACTTTCGTCAGTGTTAGATCTTTGCACTAAAATGTCATATTTGTACCGTGGACAGATTGATTGTATTTATGTATAGTCTTTTTTTTTTAACTGGATAGCATGCAAACAAAATCTTTTCACTGTAACTCTGTACACACTAAACTAAAATAAATGAATTCTGAAGACCTGTATAAACAGAGGTTAACAGGGAAGGTCATGTTTATCTCATCTTTTAGTTAAGTTGGCTTGACATAAGTGTAACTTGTCCCTAGTGGGTGTAGGATCGTGTTAATGTGCGGGAATTTTGCCGAGGAGGCAAGATCGGCTTATCTGAGCTGGAACAGCAGTGGTTCTTGGGTTGGCAATCACCAACAGTAAGATGCCACAGGGATAAGGACCCGGCCGGCCCTCATCCATCTATAGTCTACATTGGGGGTGGGAGATTCACGTGGTCCGCCCTGTTTCGACGAATGCAATTAACCTGGCGTGCATAATCAAATAAGATGAAGGGTCTCAACCCGAAACGTCACCATTTCCTTTTCTCCAGAGATGCTGCCTGACCCGTTGAGTTACTCCAGCATTCTGTGTCTAAATATAATATGGGAACGTGTGAGGCATTAAGAAGGTAATATTAAAGGCTTATATGGATATGGATCACATGCAGACAGAGGAGATCGGCCGGACATAGTGGCCAAATGGCCTGGTCCTGTGCTGTACTGTTCTATGTTCAATCTAAAACGGAAATTGCAGTTGCTAGATTTTAATCAGTATATAGATTGGACTAATCAACTGACATGGTTACCATGGAAACGGAGGGTGTGGATTAGGTTCAGGTACTGATTCCAGCATCATGAAGGACCAGTCCCACCCCGGTCACTCCATCTTCTCCCCTCCCCCATCAGGCAAGAGGTACATAAGTTTGAAAACGCACGCCTGCAGATTCAGAAACAGTTTCTTCCCGGCTGTTATCAGGCAAAGGAACGGTCCTCTCATCAGCTGCTGCCCTCCCATCTACCTCTCTGGAGAGGTTTGAACTCTCTTTTAAGCGGACTTTACGTCGCAGCGTGACGCAGCGTGGTGACATATGACTGCGGGGTTTTTTTTCCGAGTGTCGCAACTTTTTTTTGTCGCCGCTGGGCTTTGAAATGTTCCAAATCTTTTGGCGACACTGATATGATGCTGGAAAAAATCGCCAAGTGGGACAGGCGCTTTATCCTGAAACTCTGCATAGTTGTCACCCTGATTGTATCATGTACTGTCTTTTATTTGACTGCAAAGCACGTGAAAGTTTTTTGCTCTATCTCAGTACATGTGACAATGATAAACTAAAGAACTAAACATCATGTTATGGAACCTACTCAGGAAGAACTATTGTAGGGGATTGACACAAAAATGCTGGAGTAACTCAGCGGGTCAGGCAGCATCTCATGGAGAAAAGGAATAGGTGACGTTTTGGGACTAGACCCTCCTTCAGAGTCAGGGGAAGGGGAAACAAGAGATATAGATGGAAAATAGACTAAATGAATGAAAGATACGCAAAAAGTAATGATGATCCAGGAGAGGTGGAGCCCACAATGGTCCATTGTTGGCGGTGGGGTGGGTGATAATGAGTTACACAGACAGTGAAACTCAACAGAACGACAGTGAACCTAATGTGACAACTAGGGTGGGGGAGGGATAGAAACATAGAAAATAGGTGCAGGAGGCCATTTGGCCCTTCGAGCCAGCACCGCCATTCATTATGATCATGGCTGATTGTCCCAAATCAATAACCCGTGCCTGCCTTCTCCCCATATCTCTTGATTCCACCAGCCCCTAGAGCTCTATCTAACTCTCTCTTAAATCCATCCAGTGATTTGGCCTCCACTGCCCTCTGTGGCAGGGAATTCCACAAATTCACAACTCTCTGGGTGAAAAAGTTTTCTCTCACCTCAGTCTTAAATGCCCCCCCCTTTATTCTAAGACTGTGGCCACATTCGCAGGATGGAGAGAGAGGGGGTGCAAGGTTTACTTGAACTTAGCGAAATCAATGTTCATACCACTGGGTTGGAAGTTGCCCAAGTGACGTGTGAGGTGTTGTTCCTCCAATTTGCGTTGTATGTGTGAAGAGTTGCACGCGTCCTGACGAGAACTCTGGTCACATCCATGCACAATGCGGTGGTCGGTCAGCAACATCTGGCAGGGGCAGCGTCAACGGTTTCCCTTTCACGTAATCTTGGCCTGCGCATCACAGCTTGTTTTTATCAACTGTTACCAGCTGATTATAACCCGACAAAGAGGGAGGTGGTGATTACACAACGAGGTGAACACTGGGGTGGGAAGATTGCAACCTCCGCCCTGTTTCGACTAATGCAATCAACTCGACGTGCACAAACGGAAGATCAAATAGAACAAGTTGTCCGACAACTTTAGGCTGTGCACGCCACACGACAAAAGAAGAAGTGGACACTGCATCTGTACAAGATCATGAGAGGAATAGATCGGGTAAATAAATGTACAGAGTCTTTTGCAGAAGGTAGACAAAAATGCTGGAGAAACTCAGCGGGTGAGGCAGCATCTGTGGAGCGAAGGAAATGGGCGACGTTTCGGGTCGAGACCCTTCCTCAGACTGAACTGTTGCAGGGATGATTTACGAGGATGCTGCCAAGACTCGAGGCCTTGAGCTATAGGGAGCAGTTGAGCAGGTTTGGACTCTATTCCTTGGAGCACAGGAGGATGAGGGGTGATCTCATACAAAATCTACAAAATCGTGCAGGGAATAGATTGGTAAAACCACAGTCTTTTGCCCAGAGTTGGGAAATCATGAACCAGAGGACATAGGTTTAAGGTGTGGGAGATGGGGGGGGGGGGGGGATTTAATAGGAAGCTAATGGGCACCTTTTTCACAAAAAGTGTAGTGGGTGCATGAAATGAGCTGCCGGAGGAGATAGTTGAGGCAGGTACTATTAAGAGACATTTGATTGGATGCAGCGGACTTGGTGGGCCGAAGGGCCTGTTTTCACGCTGTATCTCCAAAGTCTAAAGTCTAAATCTGTGTTGTTCGGGTCAAAATTACTCCAGACTTTACTCGTCTTAATTTGTATTCATTTTTCAAATAAAGTCTTAAAGAGCTTAGAAATCTGGAGTGTACGTTTCCTCTCAGTGGACCAGTGGAACAAAACAATAGTGGTGTAGATTCAAGATTCAAGAGGGTTTATTGTCATGTAGGACAATGAAATTATTGCTTTGCTTCAGCACAACAGAACATAGTAGGCATGAATACAGAACAGATCAGCGTGTCCATATACCATTGTATAAATATATACACACCTGAATAAATAAAGCAGATAAAGTGCAAATAAACAGATAATGGGCTATTCATGTTCTGAGTTTTGTTTGAGTTGAGTTCAATAGCCTGATGGCTGTGGGGAACCTGGACGTTTCAGTCTTCAGGCTCCTGAACCTTCTACCTGAAGGTAGCGGGGAGATGAGTGTGTGGCCAGGATGGTGTGGGTCCTCGATGATGCTGCCAGCCTTTTTGAGGCAGCGACAGCAATAGATCCCCTCGATGGTGGGGAGGTCAGAGCCGATGATGGACAGGGAAGTGTTTACTACATTTTGTAGTCTTTTTTGTAGCAGGGTAGAGCTGCTGCCTCTCAGCTGCAGAGAACCGGGTTCGATCCTGACCTCCAGCTGAAGAAGGGTCCCGACCCGAAACATAACCTATCCATGTTCTCCAGAGATTCTGCCTGATCCGCTTAGTAATTCCAGCACTGTGGCCTGTTTCGTAAACCAGCATCTGCAGTTCTAGCAGCTCATTCCAAGTGCGTACCACCCTCTGAATAGGAACCTGAGGGGCATTTTCACACAATCTTTCTCCTCTCACCTTAAACCTGTGCCCTCTAGTTCTTGATTCCCTTACCCTGGGGAAAAGGACTGCATGCATTCACTCCTTACAAGGCAATGATTTATCTCACACACTCCATTTTACAACTGGTGCTCAAAAATTGTGAAATTCAAATCCAAAAGTGATGGACAGCAGTCTTTAAGAACAGTGGAATTCATTCACTTACAAGGTCCTGACCTTTTAGTTGAGTTGGAGATACAGTGCAGAACAGGCCCTTTGGCACGATCCTACACAAACCAGGGATAATTTACAAGTTTTACCAAGCCAATTAACCTACTAACCGGTGACCCGGCTTTAGAGCTGTGGCGGGGTTCCAGCATTCCGGCGACGATGGTGGCGGCAGCCCGGCTTCGGAGGCTTGGCTGCGGGCCTAGTGGACGACAACATTGGAGGCCTGGATCGCCTCAGCGCAGAGGGAGAAAAAGGAGGGAAGAAGACAAAGACTTTAAGACTTTTGCCTTCCACCACAGTGAGGAGGTGCCTGGTGAACTCACTGTGGTGGATGTTAAATATGTGTTTATTGTGCGTTTTGTTTTTTTATTATGTGTTATGACTGCAAGGCAACAAAATTTCGTTCAGACCGAGAGGTCTGAATGACAATACAGGATACTTTGATTTTGACTTAACCTGTACATCTTTGTGGGAGGAAACCAGAGATCCCGGAGAAAACCCATGCAGGTCACGGGGAGAACGTGCAAACACCATACAAACAGCACCCCAAGTCAAGATCAAACCAGGGCCTCTCGCACTGCAAGGCAGCAACGCTTCCACTGCGCCACTTTGGGTCTGAATTTCATAATTTTCGAGAACCATTTTTAAAAAAATGCAGTGAATGAGAGAAATCGTTACCTTATCCCTGAGTTGGGAGGGTTCGGGTGGCTTAGAAAAATCTAAAAGAACATTGTTGGTGCTCATTAGGAACTTGTTTATCAGAAGTGAACCCATGTGTTTTGTTCTGATTACAACGAGCCAGTCTGATTTCTCCTAACGTCACTTATAAATAGCAATTGCGCATCTAGAAACAGCCTAGTGGCCTTAATTTCTAAAACCTTACCACAGCCAGCTGGCAAAGGAGCAGAGTGGTTGCGTCTGGCGTTGAACGTCAGCTAGGACTCAGATGCTGGTGTCCGTGCATCGGAGAGAATTCAGCGAGACAATTGACCATTGGTCCTCATGAGGCTCTTCTGTCCCCTCTGCTGATCCCAGGGCACTATTGTGAAGGAGGCTGGTGGAATTCACCCAGTGTCCCAGCTGTGGACTCTGGACCAAAGATACTAGAGCGGAGCGGTCGTGAATGAAATGTGGTGGGGGGGGCTGTCGAGAATTGAGTGGGGAACCCAGTGGGGGACGTCAAGAATGATGGAGGGGGGACCTGGCGGGGGGGTGCTGAGAACAAGGAGGGGACCCGGTGGTGTCCATTGAGAACAAGGGGGGGTCCCGTCCGGGACTGTTGTTAAGAAATGGGGACCCAGCTGCGAGCCATCAATAACCAACAGAGCCACAAGCAGATTGTATGCAAGACAAAGAATTTCACCATACCTAGGTACCTATGCCAATAGAATATAATTTAATTGCTGTGGATACAATGACTGGGACATTCCTCATATAAGGTCACCTCACACCAGATTTACCATTCTCGCTGTGACTTATGGTTCAATAGTACTTTGTGGTACTAAAACTGTGGTACTCAGAATAAAAGGACAAACCTTTAGAAAGGAGACGAGGCAAATTTCTTTAGCCAGAAGGTGGTGAATCTGTGGAATTCATTGCCACAGATGTCAATGGTATTTTTAAAGGGGTGTTTGACAGGTCATTTCTGCCCATCTACACTAATCTTACTTAGCCAAATGAGGGCCATATCATCCCATACTCTGCCTATTGGTCTGTCTACATGCCTCTTAAATGTGGCAGGGACGATAGGACAGTTATACCATAGGAAAGTCATGAGAAAAAAATTCAGAGGGGCAAGATTAATCTTACATATACGTTTGTCTTTACCTTACCAAACTTGTATGTCTTTGGAACAATCTCACATCCCACCGTAAGAAGAGATTTGCCCTTCAGTCAACATCACCAATGTTAGTTGTGCTCACATGACTGAACTAAGCAAGCTTGCTTTTCACTTAAATCGGTTTAAGTTTATTCTAAAACTATTTTTTTCCAGTTCCAAAGTCCTTGAGTTTGTGAAAGATGCTACTGAATTATAATTCCCTTCTCTCGTGTGGCTGGCGAGCAGCAGCCAGTAGATTGGGAAGGAGGGCATGGCTGCTGTAGTCACTGAGGTGACTGCTGCACGGAACTCACACTTCCTGATGGCTGGCGATCTCATGCCTGTGGTATTTCACGCACGCTCCTCTGAGCCAGCATCATCTCCACTCCACATTCACAGCACATTGCGGAGGCATTTCCTGGATGAGAGTGCGGTTTGGGATAATTATGTTCTCCTTTCCTTTAATGGAATTGCTTATCAGTAACAGCAGAGGGTAATGTTTGACATTCGTGTCAATGTCCGGATGGTCATCAGTCAAGTTCGACAAGGCTCATTATGTGACCCATTACTTTTTGTAGTGTACACAAAGTAGCTTGTAGCACCGGGTTCCATCCAGACTACGTTCCCCTTTTAAGGATAAAGGGGAAGTCTTTTAGGACCGAGATGAGAAAATCATTTTTCACACAAAGAGTGGTGAACCTATGGAATTCTCTGCCACAGAAGGTAGTTGAGGCTAGTTCATTGGCTATATTTAAGAGGGAGTTAGATGTGGCCCTTGTGGCTAAAGGGATCAGGGGGTATGGAGAGAAGGCAGGTACAGGATACTGAGTTGGATGATCAGCCATGATCATATTGAATGGCGGTGCAGGCACGAAGGGCCAAATGGCCTACTCCTGCACCTATTTTCTATGTTTCTATGTATAAGTGTGAATTGTCACAAGTGTGTGTCAGATAGTGTTAAGGGCCTGTCCCACTTTCACAACCTAATTCACGACCTTTTTTACTCGTGGACATTTTTCATCATGTTGAAACAACGTCCCGACCTACGATGCCACGAGTGACCTATGACTAGCATCACGGCCTACCCACGACCTACCTACAACCTCGTGACGAACATGCTGCGAGTACGAGCCAAGGGCAAACTCGGCAGAGGTCGCGAATTAGATCGTGAAAGTGGGTCAAGCCCTTTAATGTGCAGGGATCACTGGTCGATGCAGACCCAGTTAGAGATACAACACAGAAACAGGCCCTTCGGCCCACCGAGTCCGTGCCAACCAGCGATTACCCCATACATTAGCAACACGCTACACACTAGGGACAATTTACACTATTTACCGAAGCCAATTAACTTACCAATCTGTGTGTCTTTGGCGTGTGGGTGGAAATCAGAGCTCCTGGAGAAAACCCACCCGGTCGGTCACAGGGAGAGCTTGAAAAACTCTGTACACACAGCACCCGTAGTCAGGATTGAACCCGGGTCGCAGAAGCTGCATGGCAGCAGCTCTACTGCTATGCCATGGTGCAGGACCCCCTCCTTGGAGGCCCTCAAACGATAGGAGGACAAATCCGTGAGTCATGGAATGCTTTCCTATATTGAGTGTTGCTAATATACGAGCAGGAAGGTTATGCTGGAACTGTGTACAACACTTGCAGGACGGCAGCTGTGTGTACCGTGTATAGTTTTGTTCACCATCTTACAGGGAAGATGCAAAGGCGCAGGAGGTTTTCCTGGACTGGAAAACTGTAGCCTGGGGCAATATCGGTCAGGATAGTGTTCTTGTATGCGGATCGTTGGTCGGCGCAGACTTGGTGGGCTGAAGGGCCTGTTTCCGCACAGTATTTCTGAACTAAACGGGATTAGTCTCAATCACTTTTTTTCACTGGATGGTTCTGCTCTGCAAAATGTCTACCTTCATTCCTACCTCATCCCACGCTATGCAAATCACTTGCCCAGCACAGAACAGATTTCTGAAGCCCATCTCCTCCAGCTGCCATGACACAGCTGATGTTCTGCCCTCACTCCACATGTATTTGCATAGGATTTTGCTTTTGATTTTCATACTGTTTATCTGTTAATGCTTAAACGCTGCCATTCTTTGCATTTCCACCATTTCCCCTGGCAGCCCAGTACAGCCACCTGCCACAGTGTGAAATAAAAACCTGCCTTGTAAATCTCCTCTAAACATGTTTTCCTTCTCACCATAAAGAAATGTTACTTGCGTGCTTCATAATTGAACACATTTAAAGGTTTCCTCAACCTCCAATGCTCCAGTGAAAATATTCCAAATTTGTCCCATCTCCCCTTATACCTAATACTCCGTAATCCGGGCCTCATCGGGTGAACCTCTTCTGCACCCTTTCAAAAACTTCCTCAACCTTCCTGCCATGTGGTGACCAGAACTGCATGCAATACGATCTCCCGGTTGCCAAACACTAACTCTCCTTCCCTTTCCCATACTGACTTTTCTGTCCTGAGCCTCCACTATCAGAGCGAGGTCAAACGTAAATTGGAGGAACAGCATCTCATATTTTGCTTGGGCAGCTTACACCCCAGCGGCATGAATATTGATTTCTCTAACTTCAAGTAACCCTTGCTTTCCCCCACGACCCTAGTCATCGTACTAATTTAACTGTCGTCCTGCTTAGTTTCACTGTAAGTATCCACTCGTTATCACTTTTTTCCACAGCCAACAATGGACCATTGTGGGCTCCACCTTTCACTGATCACCGGCGCTGGCTTTGAGTTGTTCTTTTCATACCTGTCATACATTCTTTGTATCTTTTCATACCTCTAGTTTCCCTCCTCCCTGAGTCTCAGTCTGAAGGATCTCAACCCGAAATGCCACCTATTTATTTTCTCCAACGATGCTGCCTGACTCGCTGAGTTATTCCAGCATTGTGTGTCTATCTTTGGTGTAAACCAACATCTGCAGTTCCTTCCAACATATATGCAACACCACAGCTGTATTTTTGTACTTAACAATCTGACTAATGAAGACTTCTTCTTCTGTCGTATGTCTTTTAGACCTGCAGCTCCGTTGAGGCGAGCCAGGCCAACGTGTCATCGTCCAGGTCAATCAGACCTCGTTCACCATTCAGTGGCCGGGGTTTTTGGGGCAACTGGTGACGATGTGCTCCACTGTGTGTGTGTTGGGTCCCCACACTCGCAGGAGGCGCTGTCCACGAGGCCCCACCTCTTCATCGCTACTCCATAGCGTCCGACGCCTGTCCTCAAGCAGTTGAGGGTTGTCCACTGCTTTCGGGGCAGGTCCTGGCCAGGGAAGTCCATGGGGTCATCGATGTAATGGTGCAGCCTAGATGGTTCTGCTAATGAAGGCTAGCATGCTGTAACAAAATGTAGACACACGCAACTGCAGATGCTGTTCAACCCCATCACCACCCTTTCTACTTAAGGTTTCCAGCAAGCTATGTATTTACACCCCAAGTTTCCCTGTAAAATTCTCCTAAAAGTCCTGCCATTTACTGTACTTCCCAACCAAAGTGCAACATTTGTGGTTTGTTGCTGATGACGGGAATATGAAACAGACAGGCACAGATGAGTCGATATGTAGAAATCCCCACAGAGGCAGTTTTATTATGACAATGAACCCATTAGATAACATTGTATGGAAATTAACCCAGCAAAGCAATTTTAATGCAATATAAATTAAACATGCAGCTTCCAGTATTTGTCCAGTAGCGGTTCATAAATACATAATGAAAATACAATGAGGGACTGGGTAAACGTTCTTTTAAAAAGATAGCTTTGTAAACAATAGTGTGTATCGAGAGTCAGAAGAGGTGATCTCAAATTTGGGGCCACAATTCAATGTTTTGTAAGGAATAGAATTAAAACTCGTTGAAGGAAAGATTGGACACCAAAGATAGACACAAAATGCTGGAGTAACTCAGTGGGACAGGCAGCATCTCTGGAGAGGAGAGAATTCCTTCTATCCAGAGGTGCTGCCTGCCCCGCTGAATTACTCCAGCATTTTGTGTCTTTCTTCAGAATTAAAACCAAGCGGCTCAGAGAATGGAATAGTGGGTTGCTGGTCAGTTCAGTCACCTCAATAGGGCGACCGGTGTAATTAGGTGACTCGGTGGGATACAGAGCTGCTGGGGAAACTCCTACCTGCGGTACCAGTGAAACTGAGGCAGACATCCCTCAGCGCTGATCACTGCGGCTCCACAATGCAGCTTCCTTCAGCACTGGAACGCTGGGCAAACTGCAATGCACAAGACCGACGCAGCTCCAGCCCCTTCAAACCTTGCAATCTAAACAAATGCTGAGATGACGGAGGCTGGGAAAACCTTCACAGCATGACAAGCTAAATGATACATGAACTGTCAGGTAGCTTCCTCACCTCCTTCCCCTCTGCGCAAGGTTGCAAATCAAGATCACAACACCAGAGCAAGCTAATGACTTATTGTAACTGGAAAGTCTTGCCGCTTTTGAAGGGGGACAAACCAAAGTGGAATGACACATACCCAACTATCAGCTCACTAAAACACCTCACTAGCCCTGCAAAATGGAGTCTGGAGTAGACTCGATGGGCCAAATAATGGACTAAATAATGAGAATAATTCAATTCTCACGCCTTATGGTCTTAAAATGTTTGCAATGATCTAATTTTCAGCATGCTCGGTTTTGATTGTTCCACCTTTGGCCACTTAGTAGGTGAGACGTTGGATTTGGAACTCCTTGTGGTCCAACTCTCTACCCTCTTAAGAAACCTCAATAACTAGGACTTCAGCAAGATTTACATGTCACTTGCCTATGGGGCTTAATTATAATGTTCTGTTTGATAATCCTTCCCGTGAAACAGTGCAGGATGTTAAAAGGCACTTTATAAATACCATTAGATGTCGAAGAAAGAAGCCACAGCTCATTCCAACATGAGCTGCCAAGAGCCCAGGCCCAGAGAATCATTCCCTAACTGTTTCACTACAATGTGTTCACTGATCAGAGTAGAACTGGGTGTTTTCAGGAGAGCCTGGGAAAGGATAAAATAGCAAAATATCCTAATCTTTAAAAAATAAATTCCAGCATTCGACAGGAGCTCTGCTCATTAATGACCCACTCTGAAAACACTCCCTCAGCAATGAAACAGTGTTCAATCTCTGAGACAGAACACACACACACTGCCATAAACATTAAAATACAAACAGCAAAACGTATTTAGCTCAGGCTCATTGCATTTGGGATTCAATTTACAGGTTCCCTATAGTACAGCAGGTATTTATAAGATGGGGGCATCTCTAAACAAGGCAAGAGACCCCAGCTATTTACAATGGCTGAACTACCATCGACAGTCAGCAGGATTATTTTGTTCTGGTACTGCAGGGGCTCTCCTGGGAGTTCAGTGGAGATGCAAGCTGAGCTAACTTCCATCAGTAAAGTTCCAAATTTCCCCTGGGCTTTGCAACTATGGGAGGGAGTTTGCCTTCAAATAGGGACATTTGATGATGGACTGTTATTTGAACTTAAAATTTACTCACTTCCCCAATCATATTTGGGCTGCCTAGCCATTTTTGATTTTGGGAAGTTTTAATGTATTAATACACCGAATGCCAATGTATATCACATTATATTGTTTCACTGTGATTCTCATCACACGCGCCCTTGCAATCCTCCCAATAGTTAGACACCATTGAGTTTAATGTAAAAATGAAGCTTGGAATTTCTGTGGGATCAGTCTGCCTGACATTCAGGTAACCATCAGCAACTGATGGTACAGAGTCTTGATCATTCTTTGCACTACAAGGTCATATGGCAGACACAGTAGCTAATCTGTGCCAACATTGCATGTGTCAAAGAGCAGAACTCCCAATGGGCAAAACTCTCAGATATTGCTCAATCTGGAAAATAAAATCCATTGATTTGCCAAATGAACTTTAACGACTTTATCGACTGCACGCAGATATGTGAATGTGAAGTCAAGATTCAGTTTCAGAACCATCAGCACAGAGGGTGGGAGGACGTGTCTTCACTTCACAATTAAAATTTACTTCAAATTAAAATTACTTTAAAAATTACTATTATTTCTCAGAATAATTATTATGCCAAATAATCGAGAGAATTTAAGGTTTAAAAATTACCATAAAGGGATTAACTAAAATGTGAAATACTCGCCCCACCCCCTCTAACCCAGACTGCAATCTCCAGCTACAGAACTCACTCAAACTACAAGCAGCTAGCCTGTGAAGGAGGAACCTGGAGGTGGGGGAAATCGAGAGCAACTTTATGGTAAAGGTTAAACTTCTCTGGTTAAACACCATGCTGAAGGTTTTCCGGGCTTGAGGACGCACTTTCTCCAACGTTGCTTCTGTAAATCTCCATCTCGAGATTGCTCGGGGCAATTTCTAGTCGTTAGTAAGCCTCGTACACTGCACCAAAATGGGGGCCAGCGTAGCACGTCTTGTCCAAAACCTCCCAACCCCCACTGATGCTGAGCAATTCAGAGAGATGCTGTAGTAACTGAGCCATCTCTAGCTGCAGAATGAGATTGCGATGGAACGGTACATGCAGTCCCTCACTGTGACAAACTGGAAGTCACTCTCTACTCAATGGTTAATATTCAACTTAGGTTTAAAGATTAGCTTGTGTTCAATAAACGTTTTTGAAAAGGCTAAACCCGTTGTTACAGATTTATTACACTATAAAATGTTACACTGTGAATTCCAAGAGTACTAACCTTGGATGATTCCACGTAGCTTCTAGTGCTTTTGACCCTCAACTACCCTGCCCTTGGCTCTCAACACCCACAGTCAGCATCTTTCGCGAGTTTGTCATCAGTGTTCGATGCAGTGGTGAGATCAGCCCCATGGGGGTGGGGAAGGGGAAAGTGTAAGCGAGAGGGGATCAGATTCTATCGGGTCAGAGCATATCGCAGACAAGGCAAATGGAGCAAGACCATTTGGAGGAAAATGTTTCAAATGAATACAAATGCTATCGGCCTCAGTAAACTGTTCTGCAGTACTGTTTTGCGGCTTTAAAAAAATATATATATGATACAAACGGAGGAATGAATCAGAGATAGCTCTGCCTCCCTCCAGTGTTTCATGTGTCAAGAGAAAGTTCACCGACTCAGCCAGTGGAGGACAGCCCGGTCAGCGTTAGCCATCGTCACCGTGGCTTAGAGTTCAAATCCCAGGCCCTCCTCTGGCTTTACTGCAGAGTTCAGGAGCCGGGGCCACAGTGCTCAGGAGTGGCGCCTTCACGAGTTGGCTGCAGCTTTCTTCACCCAGGTTCACATCCGCACCTTCCCCCAATTCCCCCACACGACCCCCCCCCCCCCCTCCCCAGTCTCCCAGCTGCATTGGTTCCCTCGTGCAGCAAGCTTCGCTCCTCCAGGAGTAAAGGGAGAGGGGGTGGAAATCACTTTGCCAGGCAAGAGGCACTTCCCTGTGAGGAGGGCGTGCGACATGGAAAAGGCCAGCTGTGAACGATACAGCCGAGGACTGCTGCAGCGAGTCACTCCTCCACCATCTTACTGATGATACCGATGAGGTTATCAAGCCCCCACAGGTAGCCATCCTCACGGTTGCCCTCCTTCCAGGCCTCCCTGTGGTTCAGTGTCTCTGGGGCAGGCAACATCACCGTCTTTCCAAAGTCGATCATCCAAACTTTGGCCATCTCCGAGTCGTCGTGAACAAAGAGAAGGGAACTGCCCACCACCTGGAAACAAGGGAACAGAGACAATTCCACAACTGCACTCAGAAACACCATGTGTAAGAAAGAACTGCCGATGCTGGAACAATCGAAGGTAGACAAAAAATGCTGGAGAAACTCAGCGGGTGAGGCAGCATCTATGGGGAGAAGGAACAGGCGGCGTTTCGGTCCTGATGATAGTGGACAGCTAGTAACCGGTCACATACGGAATGCCACGAGCAGAACATCAATCTGTTCTCATTGAGCAGCACCTCATATTTCGCTTGGGCAGTTTACACCCCAGCGGTATGAACATTGACTTCTCTAATTTCAGGTAGTCCCTGCTTTCTCCTCCCCTTCCCAGCTCTCCCTCAGCCCACTGTCTCTGCCTCTTCCTTTCTTCTTCCTGCCCCCCACCCCCTCACCCTCACATCAGTCTGAAGAAGGGTCTCGACCCGAAACGTTGCCCATTTCCTTCGCTCCATAGATGCTGCCTCACCCACTGAGTCTCTCCAGCATTTTTGTCTACCTTCGCTTTTCCAGCATCTGCAGTTCCTTCTTTAACATCAAACTGTGGAGAGCTCTACATCTACATGCATGGGATCAGTACAGGCTGCCAACACAGACCCCGTGTTCAGAGGGTGCAAAGAGGCAGGGCAGCACTCAGGGACCCGTCCTACCGCCATTGACCCGCGAAGATCAACATTAAAGTTTACCGAATGGACAGACCACAAACATTTTCCAAAACAAATGGACATGGGAGCAGCGTGAAGGAGAGATGCAAAGCAGCAGCTGTCACTGTACACTGCCAGTGGCTGGGAAGGTTCAAGCTATCCACCTCAAACACATTCAGGAACTGCCATGCACAGCAACCCAACTCAGGATCACAGCAGAAAATGTCGGGGGAAAACTCAGCAGGTCAGGCAGCATCCGTGGAAAGAGAAATAAGTTAGTGTCTTAGGTTGAAGACCTTTGATCAGAACAAACAAAAAGGGGGAGAGCAAGCTTGTCTAAGCAGCAGAGAGGGTGGAATAAAGGGAATGTCAGTAGTGATTGACGTGAGAGCTGGGCCTGATCAGTACAATAAAGAGATGTTGCATCCACAACTGGGCAAACGGCTCGGATTCAAACAATAACGTAAAGATTAATCTTTCGCCTGCAATTGCTGCTGAGATGCCAATTGTTTTAGTTGCGATTAATTTAAGAAGCACGTTGTGGTCCAAGCTCACTGCCTTCTAGCATTAAGCTATGGACAGACACAGCAAATACATTACCTCATGGGTCTTGAAAAACTCCGAGCCCTCCAATGCTATCCTCAATTCTTTCAACCGTGCCAAATACTTTCTCTGCAACAGAACAACAGAAGTGTTAGTGGCCCAGCAACACAACAGACAAGTCACCCACCGCACACAGGCTATGTGAAACAGCAGACTAGTATGCTGGCCCAATGTGTAGCATTCACCCCGTGCAGTAGCCCAGCCCAGCCAGCTCACTGGAGGGGAAGCTGAGGAGCAGTTCACCACATCGCGGGGGAAAGGGGAGACCTAACCCCTGAAGGAGAGGAAGGGAAAGAGCACCCACCAAAAAGGCTGGCAGTAGGAAGGCATGGGGGGAGTAAAGGGTGGGAGGTTCAGCCCATTATGTTAGGAAGGGTATCCGACCATTAGTCCAAACAAGTGCCAGTTGTTTGAAGCACCATCCAGTTTTATTTGTCCTTGTATTCATTCCTGGTAATGCCACCACACACTGCACACTTCCAATACCCTCATGTTGATTGTTGCAAGACCCTTTTAGGAAGCACAACGCTTCTGGTGAAGGTGCTCCTGCCGTGCTGTTGGGAAGGCTACGCCAGGATTTTGACACAGTGGTGATGAAGGATGAACAATACATTCCCAATGCAGGATGCTGGGCGGTTGGAAGGAGAGTCCAAATGTGGTGGTGCCCCCATATGCCAAAGCTCTTGTCCCGATTTGAAAAGTTGCATGATGCTGGGGCAGCCTAGGTAAGTAACTGTGTTACATTTTATAATATAAATACACACTAAAATCACCTCGTGTCAAGGTTAAGGAAATGCATCGTGTACTAACTCAGATGAATTGATTGATTAATTAATTAATCAATCAATCAATGAGTTTATTAGCCAAGTATTCACATACATGGAATTTGCCTTGTTGCTCCACCCACAAGTGACAACATGACATACAGTGACAGTTACGAATGACACATAAAACATTAATAATAAAACATTATCAATTAAACATGTGAATTAAATAAGATATCAGAGCAAAAGGGGGTTATAGATTTTTGGTTAAGAGTAGAGCTACTACTCAATAGACAGTAGGTGCAGGAGTAGGCCATTCGGCCGTTTGAGCCAGCACCGCCATTCAATGTGATCATGGCTGAACATCCCCAATCAGTACCCCGTTCCTGCCTTCTCCCCATATCCCCTGACTCCGCTATTTTTAAGAGCCCTATCTAGCTCTCTCGTGAAAGCATCCAGAGAGCCCGCCTCCACCGCCCTCTGAGGCAGAGAATTCCACAGACTCACCACTCTCTGTGAGAAAAAGTGTTTCCTCGTCTCCGTTCTAAATGGATTACTACTTATTCTTAAACTGTGGCTTCTGGTTCTGGACTCCCCCAACGTCGGGAACATGTTTCCGGCCTCTAGCGTGTCCAAGCCCTTAATAATCTTGTATGCTTACTCGTGGAAAAAAGCTTTGATGCCAAGCTTCTGGGTGGTTATTGGAGATGAAGTCATCTAGGCACACTCTCAAATGTGTCCTGTTGATGAGTTAAAAGGCATTGGGGTGTGAGGAGACGAGTCTGACTGCAGTGCTGCACACACTATTTGGGGTGGTACCCTTGGTGTGTAGATAGGATCATCTCCATTAGGATCCACCCTCACTCTTTGATGGACATCGAAGATCCCACTCAAAATACAACAGCATGTGCCTGTGCTACTTGTATATATATTTGGAGCATTTAAAGAAGCTCTTGGAAAGAGAAATACGTTATGAACTCCGACTGGATACAAAGAACCCTTTGCCCAAAGCACTATTAGAAAAGCTAGTTACCAAGATGTTTTTATTGCAGTCCACAAAATCTTCCAGTGCCACCATAACCTGTTCCTTGAGTTTGGTTTTCTTAAAGTTTGTGTTGCAGGACCCATCGGTCTTCTGGGGGAAACAAAGAGAAACAGAAGCTTGTTAACAATAAGGAGCAGGGCACGCGGGTCACGACAGTCAACAGCAGACAGTACCGCCCCCTGTCCTGTGCTGGCTACCTTACTCAATGCCTGATCTTTGCCGTTACCCAGTCCTGCCCCAGCAAACTCCCGCAAGCTCTGCAGTGACCAACTAGATATACCAACTACAGACTGAAGAAGGGTTTCAGCCGGAAATGTTGCCTATTTTCTTCGCTCCATAGATGCTGCCTCACCCGCTGAGTTTCTCCACCACTTTTGTCTACCTTCGATTTTCCAGCATCTGCAGTTCCTCCTTAAACAACCAACTAGATATAGACTGCCCAAGCTCATTTCTGAGTACCACAGGAGAAAGGATATACAGAGCAGGCAAGGATACATCAGATCTGCTATCTGATTATTTGAGATCCCAAATAATTAGGCCCCGGTCCATCGGGGCCAGGCACACAGCCCACCAACTGTTGGCTAACACGTCCATCCACATCATGGGACGAAAAATCTTCTTCTGAAGATAGCGGAGACAGGGGATATGGTGAGGAGGCAGGAACGGGGTACTGAATGTGGATGATCAGCCGTGATCACAGTGAATGGCGGTGCTGGATTCGGCCCATTATTGTCTATTGACCCGAAACGCCACCCGTTCCTTCTCTCCAGAGATGCTGCCTGTCCCGCTGAGTTACTCCAGCTTTTTGTGTCTATCGTCGGTTTAAACCAGCATGTGCAGTTCCTTTCTACACCCATATCAGGGTGCACCAGGACCCACCCCTCCCACATTTTATCTAGGTTCACCAGCATCCCGCACCCCTCTCCCCATCTTTTTAAATTACTGACCAACATCAAAAATAATGCAATTTTAGTGTTGGGATATTCGCATTAATTTGATCCAATATAAGCCCCAACAGTGCCAGATCATTTAAGTTTACTGTACTTGGATTTTACATGTTAAAATATAAGAAGTTGTATTTAAATGTGGTGGGATCCAGAGGGTTACATTGCCAGGAGTTTGAGGTTGATTTTGAAGCTTCTAAGACTTTATATTTCGGAAATCCTGGACTTGAAGTTACTGAGCTTAAGAGTTTAAGAGGTTGAATTGAAGAGGTTAAGAAGATAATTAAGAGGTTGGCCCTGTGGAAACATAGAAAATAGGTGCAGGGGTAGGCCATTCGGAATTTCGAGCCAGCACCCCCATTCAACGTGATCACGGTTGATCATCCACAATCAGTACCCCGTCCCTGCCGTTGAGGAGTGCGATAGAAAACTATCCGGATAATAGGGAAGCAGAACTCTTCTGGAAATGGCAACTGATGCTGGGTCAGTTATGAACTTTACTTTCTCTAGTCCTTTTATAATTTTATATGTTTCTATAAGATCCTCCCTCATCCTTCTAAACACCAGTGAATCCAAGCCTAGTCTTGACTACATCCAAGACTCAGTAAATAACAGGACTAAATGCCTTTTATGCCTAAATGGTCAATCAGTTTCTTGTCAATGTTGGGATCACCACTCACCCTGATGCCTTCTATCCTGAATCCTAGTGTTGCAGTCGAGCTAAGCGTCTCCCGCCATTGCATGTAACGTGGCTTCAAAATGGCCTTTTGTTGATGTTCCTCTTGGGTGGGTGCATTTGGATCCACCGCTATCATCTTCTCGTACATATCTTTACGCAGTTTGGGTTTCTCTCGAGCTTTGGTTAACTCCTCCTCTAGGTAGGTCCTACAAAAGGAAATTTGTAACCCAGTGAGAAAAGGCCAACGCTACACAGATCCGCCGTGATTTGCAGCGACTGTTCTTGATCCACCTCCAGAGACGTCCGCTCGCAATCTCCAAAGCAACCAGCTTCAACCTCAAGGTAGATAAAATGCTGGAGTAACTCAGCGGGCCAGGCAACATCTCTGGATAAAAGGAATCGGTGACGTTTTTGGTCAAAACCTTTTCCTTTTATCCAGAGATACTAGCTGACCTGTTGAGTTTCTCCGGCATTTTGTGTATCTTCAGTGTTATGAGCATCTGCAGTCCCTTCCTACACATTTTCAACCCCATGGTATCTGCACTCCTTCACGATCACGGTTACTACCTCTGTCCATCGAACACTCTCGTTAAATCTTACTTCGAACCAAATCCATAATGTTGTTCCATTTCATAATTTGGGGCAATATTAAATGATCTGCACCTCAAATACCAAGGCTTTGGAAGTCAAAATCCAGCATAGTTGGACAGAAGGAAGGGCAGGTGTCAGTACTTCCCGCACCTGTCCCATGAGTTAAATACCTGGGTATATGGTAGTAGTAGTAGGCCCCCTCTCGGTCATGACTGACCATGGGTGATGCATCCTGGTCGGATACAAGCCTGGGCGATGTCATATGGAGGACAGGCTGTTGCCCATGCAGCACGTCCCCCCTCTCCACGTCGCTGATCGATCCAAAGGAACAGCAGGGCCGTTACAGTTTGGCACCAGAGCCGTCGCAGGAGCTGCCAGAGCGAGGTTGTAGACAACGACAAACTGCCTTAGGGGCTCCGACTCCGGATTTTCTTGGGGTTTACTCCTGGAGCCTTTTGCATGACTGGATATGGCCACAAGGCAGTGGAGTTTTCCCTCTCCTAGATGGACTGCCTTCCCAGGCTGACGAGCCCCGTGGGGACGGGAGCGTCTACCTTCCCGTGTAGGTCTATAGCACCTGCCCACTGGGTGTATACTGTCCCCATATCCTCGTGACCTCCTGTCCATGCTGTGTCTACAGCCACATAGCATTAATTTCTCTAAAATGCAATTGGCAATATTCCATCTATGAGCTTAAATCTATCTCCTTAATGGTCTTGAAATTTAAGTAATCGGAGGAGAGCATTTGAAATGCCATGGCAAAGAGACAGGCCAAATACTAGACATGTCCTTGATGTTTAAGAAAGAACTGAAGATGCTGGAAAAATCAAAGGCAGACAAAAATGCTGAAGAAACTCAGTGGGTGAGGCAGCATCTATGGAGCGATGGTATAGGTGACATTTGGGGTTGAGACCCTTCTTCAGACTTCAGTCGCTCCACAGACATGTCCTTGATGGTCAGCATGGATATGGTAGGACCAAGGACTTGTTTTTGTGCAGTATGACTCTGATTCTATGCCAGTCAACGGGCAAAACATTAGGTGTTGAGAAACGTCACCCATTCCTTCTCTCCAGAGATGCTGCCTGTCCTGCCGAGTTACTCCAGCATTTTGTGTCTATCTTCGGTTCAAACCAGCACTTGCCGTTCCTTCCTACACCATTACCATACCATATCCTTCTGCCCCATGGTCATTCACTTCAGGCTAGCCATCATTACTGGCTCCTTCAGAACCAATACTGTACACCAGAGTTTCCTAAAGCGTCTGTCCCACTTTCCAGAGTTATTCACAAATTCTCACGAGTTTTCAAACTCGCAGAATGTCCGTAGGAGTCCGTGGATATATCGTAGCGGCTCGTTATGCCAGCCGTAGGGACTCGGGGCATCAGGTAAGTCGGGACGTTTTTTCGGCATGATGAAAAATGTCCACGAGTAAAAATAATAGCCCAGAGTACCTACGGCTGGCATAACGAGCCGCTACGACATATCCACGGCCTCCTACGGACTCGTTACGAACATTCTGCGAGTTTGAAAACTCGGGAGAATTCGTGAATAACTCGGGAGAATTTGTGACTAACTCGGGAAAGTGGGACAGGCCCCTAGCACCATTTGTCTATCATTACCAAACCAAACACAATCGAGACACATTCCATAAATTCCGTACACCTTTACGTCAGAGCCACATTACCCAAGGTGGCGTCTGTTGTCTATGATCATCATCTATTCAGGTAATCACTTACTGCTAAATGCCACAGGCAAACTAATCATTTATTATTGCCCCAAAGTATGAAATAGAACAACATTATGGATACATTTCAAGGTAAAACCAAACAACACATTCCAGACTAAGATCGCTCACTAGTTCTTATGCATTTGAGGTGCATCAAACCCCATTTACTGCTCAAAGTTGCGCACCAAAATTACAAGGGTTGAGATTACAAATATACAAAGAGAGGAACAAACAGCACCACCTCTCATCCTGCAACCCCTTCTCCAAAGCCAATCAATATTATTGAACATACCTCACTCCCATCTTGCAGTCCATGATCGAAGGGGGAGTCAAACTCCGACAGCAAGTCGTCCATCTGGTTGTAGCTGTCTCCATCCTTGCCCACCACACCATAATAGCCCGGCACATAAGGACGCAGCAGAGGATCCTTCATCAGGGACTCCAGACACTGATGCTCACACTCGCAATACTTCTTCAGGATCTTTCCATAATCTCCTGCTTTAAAGTTGCCTGAAGGGAAAAGATGTCTTAATTAGTATTACCCTCAACCTTCCAGTTCACAAACCTGCCTCTCCAATCTCACTATAGCATCTTCCCCAGCAAAGGCAAATGATGTGTCACCGAGGGCATTTCTTCTGCCACATTCCCAGGAAGTGCTAACACTAATGAAAGACAAGCGTTAAGGACAACCACAGTTACATGCACTGGCTGCAAGTAACAGCTTATTTCACGGAATGCAACTGGTTTCTTCCCAGTGAAGGAGCGAACATAGACCACAACAAACGGGAGCAGGAATTTATCTATCCTTGGCCATTCATTGCTGTTTCATATTCATATCTACCCCTCCTTTCCCCACATCCTCCATCAGGTGTCAATTTTGAGTGAATCAAAGACTAACCAAAACCAAACCTCTACAGCGTCAAGCATTGCCAAGGTTGATCACCCTAGGAGGAATGAAATCTCTCCTCATCTCAGTTCTAATTGGCCTGCCCCATGGTTGAGAGAGCGACCCTTAGTTCTAAACTCCCCAATCAGGAACAATCCCCTTCCCATATCTACCCTCTCAGAATTTGGACAACAAACTACTGAAGGAACTCAACGGGTCAGGCACCAACTATGGGGGAAGAGGGACAGGGTATGTTTCAGGTCAGGATCCTTCCTCAGACTGAGTTTTGTATGTTGTAGCGAGGTTACTGCCCATTCTCTGTAACTTTCAGGATGGACGCCTCGCCGATACTATTCCTCATATGACAAAGCTGTCATTCCCAGGGCTGGTTTGAGTGATTGTGGAAAAGAGAGCATAGCAGTGTTGAAATAATGACCAAAATAGTTAGCTCCATGTGTCCAACATGACTTTACCCAAGTGCACAGCATCCTAACAAGTTCCATAGTGCCTTCTTTCTTCCCACAAAGCAGACGGTGGGGTAAGACAATTCATCCACCTTGGGCTAGCCAGATTTTGTGCAGCTCCACACATATAGGAGTCAGTAAACAATGACTGTTCAAGGGATGGCGCAGCGGTTGAGTTGCTACCTTACAGCGCCGGGTTCGATCCTGACTATGGGTGGTGTCTGTAGAGAGTTTGTACGTTCTCCCCATTAACCCCTGGGTTTTCACCGGGGTGTTCCCGTTTCCTCCCACACTCCAAAGACGTACATGTTTGTAGGATAATTGGCATCTGTAAAAATTGTAAATTATCCCTAGCGTGCAGGTTATTGTCAGGGACTGGGATCGCTGCTCCGTGCAGACTCGGTGGGCCAGTTTTTGCGCAGTCTAAACCAAACTAAAGTCCTGGTCTTTGATTTCCAATCTGCTCTCCCATTCCAGACAATCGACCTTCCTGAATGGAACCCACACGGCAATCAGCCGTCAGCAGAACCAACCACACTGCATCGTCACTGCTTACTCAACAGTATGACAGGGTTGAGCAGTCATGAGAGGACCCGGGGCTGCCTTGTCACTACACGGATGGAGAATCGCATGACATGAGTTACCTGCATGTCCCGCTAACTGCACCCACGGATAGCGCTTCTTGAAGGAGACAACGAACGGGGACCAGTGCACCATGGTTTTCAGCTTCTTCCACGACTTATTCTGCAAAGAAAAGCCCAAAATTAGCAAAAGGGAACAACGTAATCTCTGCAATCCCACAATGAATCATTGACTTCCACTTTGCTTTTCCCAGGAGTATGACATTTGATTGAGGATATTGGCCACTGGGAGCTTTAGTAATTGGAGGGTTCGGGGTGGGACTTGATACGGCCGAGTAACTACACCCGAGGTATCGAAGGACAAGCAAGATTCATGCAGAGTAGCAAAGTAGAATTCATTGGGAAGCGTCTTCCAATGAACTTGGCATGGAATTAAAGGCAAACACATTTACAGTAAATACAAGAGTAAGAGGTGCAGAATTCCAGAGGGATCTTAGAGTGCTTGTAGATAGACCTCTGAAGGTAGGAGTACAGCTATACAAGGTAGCCAAGGCAGCACAGCATTATTGCCTTTATTAGTGGGGCATAAAAGGGCAGGGAAAACATGCGAGAACAATACAAGACATTGGTCAGTTGCATCTGGAGCACTGCTTATGACTCCGATTACGGGATGGATCCACTAGCACTCGGGAAGAGGTTTACCTGGGTGTTGGTAGTGCTGAGGAGACACAGGCCAACCTGGCGTTGTTAGTGCCGTGATCATATTACCAGAAGAGCAAACTAGAGAAAAGATCCCCGCCTTCACAATATTTTTTCAACTAAAAATTTAATACTACCACGCAGTATTAAAACTGGAGAGAGACTAGTCCTGACCTGCACTATCACCACTGTTTTTCCACATCTCACTCCTCATTATTTCTTATAATATAGATGCCATTCAGCCTATTAGTTCCCCGCACATGCAAGCCTGTGACGTATTCGCCCACACATACCCATTAACACCCTCTTGATTCTCCTACCACCCACTAGGGGTAATTTACAACAGCCAATTAACCTACCGACCAGCGAATATGAGATGTGGGAGGAAACCAAAGCACACGGGGCAAACGCACGTGGTCAAAAGGAGGTGCAATCTCACAGAGAGTGCCCAGCGTCAAGATTAAACCCAGGGGGAAGTGGCACAACTTGTGCCTCTCACCCACACCAACCGAGGGCGGCACAGAGGTGCAGCGGTAGAGTTGCTGCCTTACAGCGCCAAAGACCTGGGTTTAAACCTGACCTTGGATGCTGTCTGTACGGAGTTTGTACGTTCTCCGTGACCACGGGTTTCCTCCAGGAACTACAGTTTCCTCCCACACTCCAAAGATATATAGGTTTGTAGGTTAATTGACATCAGTAAAATTGTAAATTGTCTCTAGTGTGTAGGATAGTGTAATGCCCCTGTCCCACTTAGGAAACCTGAACGGAAACCTCTGGAGACTTTGCACCCCACCCAAATGTTCTGTGCGGTTCCCGGAGGTTTTTGTCAGTCTCCCTAATGGTCAAAAGTGGTTTCCCTTTTTAAAATCGGTAATTTTTTAGTCAAAGCCGGTTGCGATGCTAGTTGAAGGTGGTTGCCAGAGGACAAAAACCTCCGGGAACCGCACGGAAACATTGGGTGGGGCGCAAAGTCTCCAGAGGTTTCCGTTCAGGTTTCCTAAGTGGGACAGGGGCATTAGTGTGCGGGGTGATCGCTGGTCGGCCCGGACTCAGTGCGCATTCCATGGTGAATCTCTAAAGTCTAAAAACTGCTATCAGAAGAAAATAGAAGCACATCATCAGCCTTTGCAAGCTCGTTCAGCTCGAAGATGTGAACTAAAAACAGTTTGTCACAATCAATACTCAAGTTGGTTATCGTTTAAGATTCTGAGCCAGGATCTAAAACTATAAAAGTTTCATTCTTCTATTTGAAATCACTTAAACCCACAGCTACTTCATTGTAAAATTCTGAATTGCAAAATACAATGTCCATTGTTCTGCTGTCAGTACATATGAGAATTAAAGACTCTTGGCCAGACTCAATCTCCAGTGGAAAAATAAACTTGATGTCCATGTAGTCTCAGTCATGATGGAAATTGAACAAGTAAGCCCGGGTACCAGCAACTTCCCTCGTTAGACTCTCTCACCTGAGTATATGTTGAGAAAATTTACCAAGCAGGTTCGGGCTCCAGTGGCTAGCATTACGGAGCCTGAATGGAACCAAACAGGACTCCCACCTACTTCTGTTCCTCCAAGGGAAAGAATGGGTGACTTTGCAGGTCGCGACAGACTTTGCTGTCTGTCCCGCTGAGTAACTCTAGCATTTTGTGTCTATCTTCGGTTTAAACCAGCATCTGCAGTTCCTTCCTACCACTTCTGAGTTTGAGTTTAGTTTATTGTCACGAGTACCGAGGTACAGTGAAAAGCTTTTGTTGCGTGCTAACCAGTCAACGGAAATCAGTACATGATTACAATGAAGCCGTTCCACAGGTACAGATACATGACAAAGCGTGAAAACGTTTAGTGTGAGATAATGTCCAGTTTATTGTGGTTATTTTGCAAGTTAAATGTGTCAATAATTAAACCACAAGATGGGAGTTAAAATGCATGCAGGAAGAAAAGCCCTCCAACCTGCCTCAAGGGAAAATGGGCGGGGGGGGGGGGGGGGGGGGAAGCAAGCTTCATGGGGAGGGCAGATTGCTGCTCCAATCTCTCTGAACCCAGCAACATCAATGACTTCAGCTCATTAGGTGTCTCTCTGGATCCTCAAACTGAAAAAAAAAAATATTGAACATAGCTCTAGTCAAAACAAACCACACAGTTTGTTATTTTATGCATAGTTTCAACCCTGATGCACAGGTTTAAGACTTTCAGGAACACTGCCAACTCCTGGCTGATGAAACCAGCTAATTCACAGTTCGGTCATCGAGTTCACTCTGAAGCACAGGAGAGAAGCAGATCACTTTATTAATAAGCTTTAACACTTGCCTAGTGAGGTGAATTTGGCTATCAGGAACTCCAAATGTGCTCAACCACTCCATGCATTTATATAGCTCCTTTAGTGCCGTCAAATTTTCAACGGGACTTCACAAGAGTGTTATTTGGAAAAATTAGCATCTTACGCCAAGGAGACACAGGGACTAATATTGTATTAAAGAAGGAACTGCAGATGCTGGAAAATCGAGGGTACACAAAATGCTGGAGAAACTCAGCGGGTGCAGCAGCATCTAAGGAGCGAAGGAGATAGGTAACGTTCCGGGCTGAAACCCTTCTTCAGACTAACATTTGGGACTAATATTGTAGGTAGGCAGTCAAGAGACAAGCTTAGAAGAATAAAAAAGGCAGAGACATTTAAAGAGAAAATACAGGAGTCATAGAGTCAGAGTGTTACAGAGTGGAAACAGCCCCTTCGGCCCAACTTGCCCACATCAACTAACATCCTCCCCCCTTGGCCATCAAAGGAGCAGTAGAAATTGTGGATTGGGAATTTCAGCATTTTTGGTTATTTATATTTTTTGTAACATATAGGCTAGTCAATTTTTGTGTGAAATAGAACTTTCAAGAGAGAGCTAGATAGGGCTCTTAACAATAGCGGAGTCAGGGGATATGGGGAGAAGGCAGGAACGGGGTACTGATTGGGGATGATCAGCCATGATCACATTGAATGGCGGTGCTGGCTCAAAGGGCTGAATGGCCTACTCCTGCACCTATTGTCTATTGTCTAACATGGGTAGATCCCTTACAGCCCTGCGTCCAGTTTTAAATAAGGCACTGTACAGTGCAGCTCGACAACTACCAACCACCGCCAGTCCCCACTGCCCACATTGCACCAAGGTGTGTGGATCGTGGATCGGCCTCTACAGACCCACAAGTAGACGACCCGATGGGGAGGAGAGCCGTACCCGATTCGAGTGACCGCCGATGACAGTGCAGCTAGACTCCAACATGCCCCACGCACACCACAGCCAATAATCTGGCACATGGAAAGATAGGACTCAACAACTGGGGAAAGCACTAAACTCACCCTCCCGTTCCCCTCCCCCCGAACTGTGTGTTTTGCTCAAGATTCCAGCTTCTGCAGTTCCTTCTGTCTCCTTCACTTCACCGTTCCACATGCAAGAATCTGCCGTATTCTGCAGCAGCAGCAGCAAAGGTGCAGACGGACTTTAATCGCTCCTCCCAAACCAGCAGGGCAGACCTGCCCACACTAGCCTCAAAGACCAAGTAGCTACAAACAAAGACATGACTGTTGCGCACAGGGACTGCACCCAGAATTTAAAAAGTCTACAAAACACCGCGTTCTGGCTTATAACAGAGTTAACAATCTCCACAGTGTATTCACCTTCACGGTTACTAGTAATCAAAACACCAGCGGCTGCAGAACTAGACCAGCAATGCTCAAGGTCACAAGGTAAAAAAGCCACCACAGCAATTGTGAAATTAAATTCAATAAAGCCACTCAGTATTAGAGCGCAAGATTCAGACACTCTGCATTTGTGTGGTGTATTCTCCACTAAGTTAAATTAAAACAACCACTGGAACGATCACAATATCCTGCCCGATTCAAGCTTTGTCCGAGAACTTTCCCAGCCCTCCTCCCTTGCTGAATATGGTGCATTCTCAATGCTCGGGGGAGTCACCAAACTTAAACGCAATCGCAGACACAAAGTACAGGAGTAAAGGGCCTGTCCCACGTTCCCGAGTTACTCACGAATTCCCCCGAGTTTTCCCCTTGATTCAAACTCGGAGAATGTCCGTAGCGAGTCCCTAGGAGTCCGTAGATATATCGTAGCGGCTCGTTATGCCAGCCGTAGGTACTCGGGGCATCAGGTAAGTCGGGACGTTTTTTTCAGCATGACAAAAAAAGTCCACGAGTAGAAAGATAGGAGGGAGGAGGAGTTTGTAGATCACAAAAATCTTGATTTTTTTTTTTAAGGTCCTTTTAACTCAGCAGAGGACTCGGGAAAGTGGGACAAACCCTTAACTCAGCATGTTATGCCACTTATGTTATCTCTGGAGAAAATGTGTCGGTGACATTTCAGCTCGGGACCCTTCTTCAGACTAATGTTTTGGCTCGGGACCCTTTCTTACATATGTATCTTACCAACTTTTAATTTTGAAAATAAATATTACAATTTCTCAACTGATCAGGTGCTCTTAGTCACAATACATAGTGTGAGGCAAGGCATAAGCAGCTGATTTTAATGATCGTGATATTAACCTTGATATTATTTAGGATACCAAGCAGGCACGATTCAGAAAGTTGGTTGAACTATAGAATGTGACATCCACTCCACACTGGTAACTGGAATTTGACACACTCAAGAAGAATTTGGATCAAAAACAAAATGGCAAGTGATTTTAAATCCTGGAAGATTTGAATGGGAAATATACTACCGGAAGAGCAAACAGAAAGATTCCAGAATACATTTAAAATTAAAAATTAAATCTGAGAACATTACCTAGGCAGCCACAGGCATCAGAAGTTTCTCCGAGCTAATACTGCAACCGTGGAGTTTGGGCTTTTATTCCAGTTTTTGCGACATCATTCAGACACACCCCCAAATGTGAGACACCACACTGACTGACGCTCACAATGAATAATGAACAATGACGGAAAGCAACCTTGACTAACTCTTTAGGTTTTGCTTCCGATTTAATTCCTGAATCAGGGATTCAAACCTCACTCATTGAGTGGAATTTTTGCCGCAACGCTAACCCCACCCAGTACGGCAAGAAGCAACAATTCCTCAAACAGTCTTCAGAGTTTAATGATAGCTGTACACAAACACAGCACTCTCACCCCCTCCCCCAACTTTGCTTCAGGTTTTAGAGGTGTGGAAACAGGCCCTTCAGCTCACAGAGTCTGCACCGACCTGCGATCACCCGTACACTAGCGCTATCCTACGCAGTCGGGACAATTTACAATTTTTTCCAAAGCCAATTCATCTACAAATCTGTACATCTTTGGAGTGTGGGAGGAAACCGGAGCACCCGGAGAAAACCCACGTGGTCACGGGGAGAAGGTACAAACTCCGTACAGACGGCACCCGAGGTCAGGATCGAACCCGGGTCTCTGGCGCTGTAAGGCAGCAACTCTACCGCTGCGCCCCATGTGCAGCTTAGATACAATTAGTCATTCATTTCAACAGTATGCATCATATCTTATCTGTTGTCACTGTTCGTCACTCATTCACGGAAGGCCATGACATCTAGTTTAGAATGTTGCAATGTGTATGGAGATGACCGATTAGATCAACGGTAGACAAAAGTGCTGGAGAAACTCAGCGGGTGCAGCAGCATCTATGGAGCGAAGGAAATAGGCAACGTTTCGGCCCGAAACGTTGCCTATTTCCTTCGCTCCATAGATGCTGCTGCACCCGCTGAGTTTCCCCAGCACTTTTGTCTACCTTCGATTTTCCAGCATCTGCAGTTCCTTCTTAAAAACTGATTAGGTCAATCAGGGCTTCAACGCAGGAAACAGAGGTGCAGGGATGCTGCACCGATGGCTCTCAATTTGAGATTATTTTTAACACTGCTTCTTCCACTGTAGCTTCCCCGTTTACGAGGGAGCACCACCTTTTATACAGGCGCACCAAACAGAACTCTTTGTTCCCAAGAGTTGGATAGAGCTCTAGGGGCTAGTGGAGTCTAGGGATATGGGGAGAAGGCAGGCGCGGGTTATTGATAGGGCACGATCAGCCATGATCACAATGAATGGCGGTGCTGGCTCGAAGGGCCGAATGGCCTCCTCCTGCACCTATTTTCTATGTTTCTATGTTTCCCAGCGGTGCGTGCCAATGCTGAAACTCTTCACAGATGTTGTAAGACTTTAAAGTCTGTTTTTCTGTGCACCACGTGATCATTTAATCTCAGGTAGATTTTCCAGCATCTGCAGTTCCTTCTTAATCATTTAATCTCAGTCTGCTCACCATGAAGTAGCTGCTTTGGTATTCTGTCAGCAAGCATTCTTCTGACAGAGGGGTTTCGGCCCGAAACGTTGCTTATTTCCTTCGCTCCGTAGATGACAATAGACAATAGGCGTAGGCCATTCAGCCCTTCGAGCCAGCACCACCATTCAATGTGATTATGGCTGATCATCCCCAATCAGTACCCCGTTCCTACCTTCTCCCCATATCCCCCGACTCCACTATTTTTAAGAGCCCTATCTAGCTCTCTCTTGAAAGCATCCAGAGAACCCGCCTCCACCGCCCTCTGAGGCAGCGAATGCCACAGACTCACCACTCTCTGTGAGAAAAAGTGTTTCCTCGTCTCTGTTCAAAATGGCTTACTCCTTATTCTTAAACTGTGGCCCCTGGTTCTGGACTCCCCCAACATCGGGAACACGTTTCCTGCCTCTAGCGTGTCCAAACCCTTAACAATCTTATATGTTTCAATGAGATCTCCTCTCATCCTTCTAAACCTCAGAGTGTACAAGCCAAGCTGCTCCATTCTCTCAGCATATGACAATCCCTCCATCCCGGGAATTAACCTTGTAAACCTACGCTGCACTCCCTCAATAGCAAGACCACAACTGCACACAATACTCCAGGTGCGGTCTCACTAGGGCTCTGTACAACTGCAGAAGATGCTGCTGCACCCGCTGAGTTTCTCCAGCACTTTTGTCTACCTCCCGACATGCCCTGCCTACCTGCTCTGTGATTCTTTCAACAACATGTCAGCTCTGGGGAGATTTGTTTGAAACAGAAGAATGGTGTCTGGAATCCTGTCTTGCCAAGACTAAACGGCAGTGTGAGAGCACAATATTTGTCACGTTGCATAATGCAAACAAAAATACAGCAGGATGATACGCCCAGGAAAAGACAAAGCTAATTCTGTCTTGCCTCAAAAATGTTCTAACTTTGAATCACGAGCCTATGATTGCTCACCGAGTATGCTATTTCTATATCCGATTTAGATTGAATTTGGAAATGTTTACTGAGTCAGACTTAAGTCATCTCTACAGTTTCTGTCGGATTACAGGAATAAAACCATCAAGAGCACATAAAAACGTAATTGTGACCATAACGATGCTCAGACATGCACGTTTCCAACCCTGCTGCCAAGCAGTAAAGATATCACCTCCGGTCACTGTGTGCACGTCTGTCGCAATTTTCAGGACAGGCAGGCATTCCACAAGTACTTTGTAGCGAGTTAGACATTTTTTCAGTGGATTTACTGCCACGATGGTAGAAATACAATAGTACAAAGTCACGCAATAAAGGTTTGGATGAAAGGCTGACCCGAAACAATAACACTTTTGCCTCCACTGATGTTGTCTGACCTGCTGGAAATTTCCAGCATTCTCCAATTTTATTTCAGACTTCAAACCATCTTTGCTTTTGGCCCACTAAACTTGTTTTGGTGAAACTGGACAATAAGCTGCACATTTGTCAGAACAGATGCGGAGATTTCCCTGCTCTTTGAACAATGCCGTGGGATAGATACACAAGTTCAAGAGGACAGTCCAAAGACGTGCTTCCATTTCCCATTCTAAAAGACGAAGGCTTTCACATTCTGCATGAGGTAAATGGGACTGGCTTAGATGTGTTGAAAGGAACTGCAGATGCTGGTATATACCAAAGATAGACGCAGAATGCTACAGCAATCTGAAGAAGGGTCCCGAGCAGAAATGCAGCCATCCTTCTTTTCCAGAGATGCTGCCTGACCAGCTGAGTCACTCCAGTGCGCTGTGTTTATCTTCTAGCTTAGATGGGGCATCTTGGTCAGCATGGATGAGTTAGCCGAAGGGCCTGTCTCCATGCTGTACAATTCTGAATGCTTGACTTTCTCATCGTTGCACGCCGGCACCAACATAGGATACAGAGGGAAAACCACTGAAGGTATCAACTCCCCCAGGTCAGGTTGTGAACCATCCATGCAATCATGCTGCAGGCACACATTACTGCATTGCTGCTGACCAACCAAGCAGTGTGTCCCAACCCAGCTGTGCATGGACTGTTTCCTGCAAGGTAACATGCATCATGTAATTTGCCCCACGGGTCCTACAGTTGACATGGCTGACGGGTCCTACAGTTAACATCCATCCATCCATCCCACAAATACAGGCCTGTTTCCAACTACAGCGACATGCACACATGTTAACCATAACCTCCACTGTCACTGCCTACCCCCGCAAGACTCTGCCACCTCAGGCTAGGTCTTGCCCAAACGTCTAGTGCAAGCCCAGGGTGGGTGGTCCTTCAAAATAGGCATCAAAATCTACGCCCACTGATGCCACCAGCGATTCCCACTGACCTCACTCGGAAAACAAAGGCTCTGGCTTACAGAGTAATCTTTGTGGTGGAATTCCCAGTTAAGGAAGATGAGAACATGCCAGAGATCCTGAAAAGGCTAGTTATGAATCCTGAAAAAGCTAGTTATGAAATAGAGACTCAATTTATGAAATTACAATAACAGAACCAGGATGATAAATGCCCAAGACCATTTGATTTAAAAGGAAATGATCGAGACCATTGTAAGTGGCCCAATAATGATCCACCAAAGTTCTTTTAATTTGGAAAATTACTCAGTATATAAAACAGTACACCACAGGAACACAAGTGATTATGTGTCAACCCAGATGCAAAATTAAAAAAAAAATAAAAATTTAAAAAAAAAAAAAAAATTTAAGGTAGACAAAATTGCTTCTAATAAAAATATTATTAAAAAAAAAAAAAAATTCTGGAGAAACTCAGCGGGTGCAGCAGCATCTATGGAGTGAAGGAAATAGGCGACGTTTCGGGCCAAAACCCTTCTTCGGATAAATTATTGACCTACACAATACATATCCCTCCATTTCCCGCCTGTTCCTGTGCCTGTCTAAATGCCTCTTAAACGTCACTACTGTTTCCTCCACCTTCCCAGGCAGCACGTTTCATGCACCAATCATTGTGTAAAAAGTACAGGAAATATGACTTGCACATCTCCTTTAAATATTTTCCTGATACCTTAAACCACGTCTTCTGGTACCTGGCACTTCTACACTGGGGGGGGGGAGAAGACTGACCATCCACCATTTCTATGTCTCACTTAATTTTATAATCTTCTACCAGGTGTCTGCTCAGCCTCCGTTGCTCCAGAGAAAATACATGGATAGGACAGGTTTGGAGGGATATGGAGACCAAATGAGAGCATCCTGGTAAAACCCCTACACCGTCTTCAAAATCACATTTGTTCCTGCTACAAAAATGCTGGAGTAACTCAGCGGGTGAGGCAGCATCTATGGAGCGAAGGAATAGGTGACATTTCTTCCTCGACGCTTCTTCAGACGGGTCACCTATTCCTTCGCTCCATAGATGCTGCCTCACCCGCTGAGTTTCTCCAGCATTTTTGGCTACCTTTGATTTTTCCAGCATCTGCAGTTCTTTCTTAAACATTTTTATTCCTGCAATGGCCGCCAGAACTGCTCACAATACAGCAAATGTAGCCGAACCAAAGTTTGATACAACTGTAACATGACTTCCTGTCTTTAATACTTAAAGTGCCCTGTTCAATGAATGGTTTATGTCTTCTTTACAACTCCATCTCCTTACATTGCCACAATGCTGCCAAGGCCCTTGCCATGCACTGTATACTTTCCCCGTCTCCCAAATTGCAAAATCTCACAAATGTACGTTTTGATGTCATCTGCCATTTCCCCACTGATATCACCGACGGATCTATATCTGGCTAGATCCTTTTCACTATCCACAACTCCACCAATCAGCACACCTCCCAAATGCCACGACGGATAGCCCTGTCTGTCTGCTTCTGCTCCTGGCCCTGGCCAAGATGGGCATTCGTGGGTCCAAGCAGCGGGCAGTCGACGGCTGCCCCGGGGTCGGCTGCCAGACCCTTTTCCGGACCTACATCCGTTCCCGTGTATCCCTGGAGAGGGAACACGCGGTTTCTACGGGGACTTTGGAGGCCTTCCGCGAGCGCTGGTCGCCGCAGAAGGTTGAGTGTTTTGTTGATAAAGTTGGCGTTATATTAATTTAATGATCGTTTGTTTGTAAAACTGTCAACATAACTGCGTTACAAATTCTCCTTATGTCACTCCTAATTCCCTTCCCCATACTTTCTTATCCATGTAAAAGCCATCTGCAAATTATCTCCTTCCAATGATGAGAGAAGAGCTGTAGAATTTAATCTGATAATGTATATTTTTTCAGGTTCTTACCTTCCCGGAGATGTGATCAATTTTCGGATCACATTCTCCGGGCTCTGCGGCCTTCCATTGATGGAGCTGGAAGCCTCCTCGGACTGTCGTGAGCCCCACCGCGGGGCACGGACTTAACATCGAAAGCTGATCCCTTGCCTGGGATCGCTCCCACCGCGGAACCAACACCAAGGGCTCGCAGTCTCGGGTGAGGCAGAGTCGGGAGCTCCAACGTTGCGGAAGGTTTGACGCGAGGTTCGATCGTCCAGCGTGGGGGAGCTGACATCCCCGATGCGGAGCTTGATCGCCTTGACGCGGAGGGCCCGAACGCCGCCGGCTACGGGAGTCAAGATCATCCCGTCAACGGGGGCTCGATGGCCCATGCCCGAGGAAGAACTAAAGGAAGGATTTGAACTTTATTTCGCCTTCCATCACAGTGAGGAATGTTTAGGAGTCACTGTGGTGGACGTTCATGTTAAAATGTGTTTTGAGTGATCTGTTGCTTTTAATTGTATGACTGACCTGGCCAATGAAATTCCTCGTATGTTGCAAAACATACTTGGCGAATAAAGTGTGATTCTGATTCTGATTATGAATAGCCTCAATAGAATTGAAGAATTTTCCCCAGTTAGAATAAAGATACCAATAAACTACAGGGCCTGTCCCACTTACGTGTCCTTGGCATGCAAATTATGTTGAGGCGTACGGGCATCGTATGGCCACGCGGGGCTGGTCCCACTGAGAATCGCAGAGGGGTATGCTGTTGTGCGTGACATCGCGCGGAGCTCCGAAATTTTGTTAGCGAACTAAATCTTTGCGGCCAAAGTGGGACAGGCCCAAGACCCTGGCGCAACGCAACGTCTCACCTGCAACAGCAGCAGAAGCAGGCAAACGATCGTCGAACTCGGCCTGGGGCTCACGGCCGTTGCGGTCCGGATCCGCCCCCACTTCTACTCCCAGAGCGGAACCAAGAAAATTGAAGATGGACACAAAATGCAGGAGTAACTCAGCGGGACCAGCATCATCTCTGGAGAGAAGCAATGCGTGACGTTTTTGGTCAAGACCCTTCTTTCAGACTGAAGAAGAGTCTCGACCTGAAACCCACTGCTTCTCTCCAGAGATGCTGCCGGTCCCACTGAGTTACTCCAGCTTAGTGTCCATCTTCCAATGACGTCACGCGCTCTAGACGGCTGTGTATACGCATGTAATCGCGCCCGACCATCGCCGGACAATCACGGCTTAACGCGACCACGAGGTCGTGTAATTTGCGTGCCAAGGACACGCAAGTGGGACAGGCCCTTACCAATCACTGCTTTAAATGACTGGGGATTGATTTCAAAGAAAAAATCTTACCACACACTGGTCAGTTCCCTACCAAAGAATACGACAAAATACACATGACACAGTGCTACATTTTCAGTGCATATAAATAACAAGGTTATTGAAATAGAACAAAATCTGCTTGGGGAACTCAGCAGGCCAAGCAGCATCTGTGGAGGGAAATGGACATCGATATTTTGAGCCAGAAAGCCCATCTGGACTTGTGATAGAAGAGACAGAAGAATCTTGCTCCAGATTAATACGTCTCCTACCCAAGTCACAAAGTCGAACAAAAGCACAATTTGCACTCAAGGTTAATGAGCCGTGTCAGAACAGACTCTGATTCCTTTCAATATTGAATACGGTGTACCAGGCATCTGCCATCTCACTGAAGTTTCAATAATTCAACTGTACTTACAGGATGCACAAGTTACAACTTGCAAAGTCACACACCCACTCTAATTGCACGAGCAAAAGTAGGAATAGGTGGAGCGATGCAACAGCAACACAATAAGTCAGGATCAAGTGGCCCATAATGGAGGTAGAAACACTGAAAGGACTGACTAATAGAATATTCCTTACATAATCTCTTCTTTGCAAGAAATTTAGAAATGAAAAGGTCACAACTTTCCACAAGCAAGCAAAAGGTGAACACCAAGGCTCTTGAATTACTTAAACCTTTTTCAGGATAGGCAGACGGAGGCTTTTGCATAGGCATATGGACATGCAGGGAATGGAAGGGCATGGATCGTGTGCTGGCAAATTTGATTAGTTCATGTCTGGCACAGATATTGTGAGCTGAAGAGTCTGTTCTTGTGCTGTTTTGTGTGGAACAGCAAAAAAACCGTCGAACCATAATTGTATAATCGCTGATTACTGCACAAACAAATGTGATAGAATGCAACAGGATATAAACAAGCAGTTTTGCCAAAAACACTGGTGCAGTCTTGGGTGGAGTGTCATGCTCAAATCTGAACACACAACATTATAGGAAGGATGTGAAGGAATTCAAGAGGGAAATGATTTATGAGTTTAGCTTCTGGGAGGAGAGGATCCGGATATAAGGATAATTTAGAGGGGCCGCGACACTTTCTTCAGAAAAAGACAAAGGGTTTTGATGTAACTATATAAAATGAAGGATTTGGATAAAATGTATGGTAAGAGGATATTTAGACTTTATTTTAGACATACAGCAGTGGAAACAGGCCCTTTGGCCCACCAGGTCCAAGCCATCAAGTGATTACACCATCCACGAACACTAAATGACACACTTGGGACAATTAATAGAAGCCGATTAACCTGCAAAACTGTATATCTTTGGAGTGTGCGAGGAAACCGGAGCTCCTGGAGAAAACCCACAGTCACAGGGGGTACGTACAAACTATGTACAGACAGCACCCATAGTTAGGATCGAATCGCGGTCTCTGGCACTCTAAAGGGCCTGTCCCACTTTCATGACCTAATTCAAGACCTCTGCTGAGTTTGCCCTCGACTCATACTCGCAGCATGGTCTTCACGAGGTCGTAGGTAGGTCGTAGCAGTTTGTGATGTTAGTTGTAGGTACTCGTGGCATCAAGTAGGTCGGGGCATTTTTCTAGCCTGATAAAAAATGTCCACGAGTAAAAAAGGTTGTGAATTAGGTCGGGAAAGTGGGACAGGTCCTTAAGGCAGCAACTGTACCACTGTCCTTCATTATACCAGTACATAACATAAATACTATTATATATTTTTTTTAAAAGAGCTTGAAATTGTCACACTGCATCCACAAGAGGTGAAAAACAGTGAAATTCTCTCTCTCTCACTCTCCATCTAGACGCTGCCTGACCTGCTGGATATTTCTATAATTAATTTTTATTTCAGATTTAAAGCCATTTTGCTTTCCAGTTACTGTTCTTATATAATGTGTGTTCCCTGTTTGCCCACTAGCCACATAAACAAAGCGACTGAGCATGTTACATTTTCAAAGCAAGGACTCTGGTCAAACCTCAGTCTGGATCATGGGGTTATTCAGAGAGAAAAAGAGAGCAAAAAACATCACATGAAATTGTGTATTAAAGCACATGACACAGCACCTTGAAACAAATACTGTCTATTCCAGTTGAGGAGGGGAAAGCGTGGAATTAATATGACACCAAAGACTATATGCTCTTTCACTTGTGGAACATGTGATTCAATGAGTTTCCTATGCAGCCTCGCACAAATCTAATGAGCCTCTTGTTTTAGGCAGCAACTTGAAACACGCTGGAGAAAGTTTCCACTGCACTGAAGACAAACGTTAGACTTGTAGTTGTTTCTTTTTTCTTAAACTGCCACGAGCGATTGATGACACACATACAAATTTGCCTTGAAAATAAGAGCCATTTAAATGTTTGCTAATCCACAATTTGAAGAGTTAGAGCATTCATTTCCAAAAATCACACCCTAATCTTTCCGGCACTACATGCTTTTAGATATTTGGAGCCTTCAAGCTCACCGTCTCTGACATGAAGCATAGAATTATCCAAGAGCAGGCCATTCTCTTCAAAAGAACCTTTGCAAGCACAGTCAAAAAAAGTTATCCACAAGGCACGAGGACTGCAGATGCTGGAATCCTGAGGAAAACAGCTGGAGCATGTGGCACAGTAGAGTTGCTGCCTTACAGAGCCAGAGACCCGGATTCAATCCTGACAGCAGGTGTTTACTGTATGGAGTTTGTACGTTCTCTCCGTGACGTGCTTGGGTGTTCCCCAGGAGCTCCGGTTCCATTCCAAACTCTAAAGGCGTACAGGTTTGCAGGCTAATTGGCCTGGTAAAATTGTAAATTTTCCATAGTTTGTAGTAGGGTATTAGTGTGCGGGGATCGCTGGCTATCACAGACTTGCTGGGCAAAGAGCCAGTTTCCATGCTAAATCTCTAAACTAAACTCAGTGGATCAGGCCGCACCTGGGGAGGTGACGTTTCTGGTCTAGAACCACGGCCTCCCCAGATGCTACCTCCCCAGGTTCTCCCGCCGCCGGAGCACCATCACCCGGCAAAGAAGGGCCTGGAACATCGGCCCCCATAGCGGCGACTGCGGGGGCCTCAATAGGCCTGACTATGGGTGAACTGGGGATGGGGACTGGACTTTGTGCCTTCCCTCATAATGGGAACCATTGTGGGGGGATGTTTTTTTTATGTTTTATGTTAAATCCTTTAATGTTATGTCTTATCGTTATCTATGTGCTGCATGGCAAGACAAAATTCGCTACACCAATTGGTGTATGTGACAATAAATGTCCTTTGTCCTTTGGCCTCCCCAGATGCTACCTAACCCGATGAGTTCCTGTCGCACTTTGTGTTTTGCTTGAGTTATACAACTCGTCCCGTTCTGTCCAGAGCTCAAAGTGCTGAAAAATAGAGACCCAAGAGGCTGTATTCACCACTGGGCCTCACACTGTATCAGCAATGTTCCAAGCCCCAAAGAGCTTTACAGTCAAATACATCTGATGTGTCATTACTTTTGTAACGTAGGAAATGCTGTCGTCGGTATGTTGCCACATAGAGCAATGTGATGTTACCAGATACTGTTTAGTAATGTTTGCTGTGGATAATTATTGACTAAAAGTACTAGAGTTACCATTGTAGCATTTTTTTAAATTATGCCATGCAATCAATGATCTGCCCAAGGTGAAAAATGGGGTGTTGGTTATTCCTTCGTTCAAAATAAGGATAAAAACACCTTCTGGAAGATTTGGTCATCGGGAGCTTTGTACAACAAAGTGCTGAATCAAATGTCAGTCTAACCCTGGCTATACCCACTTCTAACTGGTTGCGGACAACATTGACCTAAACAATGCAAATTATGAAAAAAATATTATATTCGTAGAAATTTACCTGTATCAGTTGTTTCACGATTGGTACAATTCTCCTCATAAAGAATTGGAGCTCTGTGCTGCCATTTTAAAATCGGGGCTGGTGATTCAACAGTATCCCAATGGGATTCAGCAGAGACTTCCTGCTGATCCGGATCTTATTCTCATTTAATTTGCACGTGCTTTCCAGTAGGAGTCATTGAGAAAGAATGAGAAGGCTGTATTTCCTTCAGGATGAGGGAAGAGGGGGCTACTATCCCGAGTTACCATCTATCTCATCGGAGACTCACGGACTATCTTTACCTTGAACTAAATGTTATTCCCTTTATCCTGTATCTACACTGTGGAAGGCACGGTTATAATCATGTCATCTTTCCACTGACTGAATAGCACGCAACAAAAAAAGCTTTTTATTCTTCCTCCCAGGTACACGTGACAATAAATTAAACTAAACGCTAGATTCTATGTGACTCACCCATAAAAGGCAGCATCTCGATTCCCTATTCTCTGCTTCCAAGCATGCACAGAACGCAGACCAGCAATTATTCATGCCAGCAAAGACCACTCTTTCCTCTTCCTATCCTACCCCTCTGGTTCATGGTAAAGTCGGTGCATGCTTTAAACTCTCAAAAATCATAAAGGGCCTGTCGCACTTTCACGACCTAATTCACGACCTCTGCCGAGTTTGCCCTTGAGTCATACTCGCAGCATGATTGTCACAAGGTCGTAGGAGGTCATAGGAAGGTCGTAGCAGCCGTGATGCTAGTCGTAGGTACGCGTGACATCAAGTAGGTCGGGGCGGTTTTTTGTAGCATGATGAAAAATGTCCACGAGTTAAAGAAGGTCGTGAATTTGGTCTTGAAAGTGGGACAGGCCCTTTACCTACCACTGACTCCTCTCCACTTTGGACAGCATCACTCACAATCCTCTCGATTTGGAATTTTGAGAACAGCGTCAGGGTTTGTATTGTTAAATGAAGCATCAGGGTTGTGTACAATCAGTGTATGAACATTAATTATTTTCAAATTTTAAATAATACCCCAGCTACCCCTCTCTCTTTCCTGTGCCTCAACCATCTTTTGCCCACCCCCCATCACCCTCCTTAATTCCCCTCCTTCGCATGCATATCTCCCAATCCCAAGTGCCTCATTTCTCTTTTATCCCACCATCGAAGGGATTTATCGGAGTCGCTGCCTCAAAAAGGCAGCCAACGTCATCAGAGACCCACACCATCCTGGCCACACACTCATCTCCCCGCTGCCATTGGGAAGAAGGTACAAGAGCCTGAAAACTAACATCCAGTTGCAAGAACAGCTTATTCCCTACAGCCACCAGGTTACGAAACACGACAACCTCATATAAGCTCTGCACTACAATAGACTATTATTATTATTGCAATATATATATATATACACACACACACACATATATATATATATATATATACACACATATATATATACACACACACATATATATACACACACACACATATTTATGCATTTATATACATATTTATGCATGGTGTGTGTATATATACACACATATATATATAACATACATATATGTACACACACATATATATACACACACACACACACATATATATATATACACACACACACACACACACATATATATATACACATACATATACATATACACACATATATACACACACACACACACACAAACATACATATACACATACTGAACTTTTTTTCCCTCTCGTTTATCATATTGTTTACAAGTATTGCTATTGCAAGTAAGAATGTCATTGTTCTATCTGGGACACATGACAATAAAACATTCTTGAATCTTTCCCCTCTCCTGCCCCCTTCCTCCTCCATCCCTCCCTTTGGCTTTACATTTCACTCCTCCTCTCTCCCCTTACCCGACATCTTTTGTCCCATTTTCATCTCTAACCCGTGTCCACTAATCCACCAATCAACCCCTCGCCCCACATTCACCCATCACTTGCTAGGCTTTGTGCAGACCCTACCTCTCGTATCCAGCATTAAGTTCTCCCCCAAACCCACTATAATCAGTCTGAAGGGGGTCAAGACACAAAACGTACCGTCCATTCCTTTCATCAATGCTGACTGAACTCCAGAGTTCCTCAAGTACTTTGTGTTTTAGTTTAGAGATGCAGCGCGGAAACAGGCCCTTCGGCCCTCCGAGTCTGCCCTACCAGCGATCCCCATACGCAATCCAACACATTGGGAACAATTTACAATTTCACCAAGACAATTAGCCTACAAACCTGCGCATCTTTGGAGTGTGGGAGGAAACCGGAGATACCGTAGAAAACCCACGCAAGTCACGGGGAGAACGTACAAACTCCGTACAGACAAGCACCTATAGTCAGGCTCAAACCTGGGTCTCTGGCGCTGTTAGGCAGCTGTGCTGAGCCACAGTACCACCCTTTGTATTGTTAAAGGTGTTACCCACCAAGACTGCCATTGTTCCAATGCTGGTTGCTGGTTTGAAATGAGAACTCGAGCTGGAAACTAAAAGCAGAATAGCTGGAGGAGACAAAAAAAAAAATCCTGGCCCAGGGTAAACAAGAACAAACTGCTCAGTCACAAGGAATCACAACTGCGCAGATAAACTAGAGACCTTTACAGATAAAGGAGGACAATACAGAGCTGCTTTCATAAATGTTCCAAGTTTCCACAAAGCAAGGAGAAACAATTTGCAAAACCCCTCCTTTCTGCTCAAGGGCTATTTTCTTCATAAAGTGAACGTTCTAGCCACGGAAACGTTCAACAGACCGTGGAACACGAGTTGAAAATGAAATCAAGTCAGCTGAGACTGACGCCTCAAATTTCAATACCCAAGAACTTTATGAACTTTAGCTCACCAGACATTGAAAACTTATTTATCCAAATGAAAGAGCAAAAACATGTTTTTATAAACGCGCCAACCTCCAAATCCAACCACCTTGTTAGCAACTGAACCACTCATATCCGAGTCAAGTAGAAGGCACGGTGGCGCAGAGGTGGAGTCGCTGCCTTACGGCACCAAAGGCGCGGGTTCGATCCTGACTACGGGTGCTGTCTGTACGGTGTTTGTACGTTCTCCCTGTGACTGCATGGGTTTTCTCCAGGTCTTTCGGTTTCCCCCCCACACTCCAAAGATGTACAGGTTTGTAGATTAATTGGCTTCGGTAAAGATTGTAATGTGTAGCATAGTACTAGTGTATGGGGAATGCTGGTCAGTGCGGACCTAGTAAGCAGAAGGGCCTGTTTACGCGCTGTCTCTCAAAACTAAACTAAAGTGACACCTGAAACTTTATATCAGTCCTTATCAAGTCCACACAGCTCCACATTAAACTTGGTCGTTCTCTCAGTTCATCTGCTTCCGAGGCCTTCAAAGACTCTACTGCCTCCAGAATCAAGCATTCCAATGCCCATTGCCCACGACAGAGCGTGAGAAATAGTGATCAGCGTGAGAGCGTGAGAATTTGGCCAAATACATGATTCTCACGCTCAATGCGTGAGAGTCGGCAGCCCTGCTACTCTGTAAATTGAGGCTCCCCAAAACTCTGTTACTCATCTCCCTAACACTTGCTGAATTACATGGGGTCCTGATTAAAAGCCTTAATTTTAAAATTCACAGTTATTTGCACATTTTAAAGTCCTGTTGGTCTGGTCTCTTATTTCTAATCTCTTCAAACCATTCAAGATACCTGTAAACATCAAGATCTGTAATCATATATGCAGCCCTTTTAGACATGACTCAAACCATTCAGCGACTGGAGCTTGTGCCTTCAGCTGCAAAGAGTTTACACTCTGGAATTACTTTCTTAAACCTCTGCCCATCTTCTTCCTTCCTTGATTTTCTTTTGCTTTGAATCACCTCCCCTCTTATTTCCACCTTAAATTCAGCACAAATTGTTTTGCCTGCGAGCACTTGAAGCATTTTCACACTTTTCACTCCACGCAGAATGTCCCTCGAATTCTCATACCATCTCTAATTTCTCTCTCCTTGGCCTCCTCTACTGTTCCAATGAAGTGCAATTAAACTTGAGCAGCAACCCCTCATTAAGTTGAGTACTTTGAAATGGCTGAACTAAGCTTGAAAAACAACACAAACTCCAGCTTCAGTTTCATTTTGATACAAGCACGCTACTTTTTCACTGATTTTTTAAAATTTATCTATCCATTACCACACACTATAACTTATCATTTAATCCCTTCTGCCTTTCGCACAGATAGAATTTCCCTCCCTTCTTCCCCACCCAAATCCAATTTCCCTCTGGCTTGCTTAAAAACCAGTTGAACTTTCTAGTTTTAACAAACAATCAAAGCCTGAAATGCTAGTTCTTTCTTCACAGATGCTGCCTAACCTGCTTAATATTTAGAATGTTTACCATTTGTTTCCCCCCGTGCATTTTATGCATTCAACGCGTTTGCTGATTTGTAATTCAACGTATGCAATTAAAATGCAAACCATGCAAGCAAACTTGTCGTGCTTGTCTTTCCATGCCTCCGGTTACAAAGCATCTCTTCAGCAATGATGTGAGAGCTACAATACACAAAGAATTACAGGATTTAAATGTCGCTTCAGTTATTAGAGTTAAGCGCGGTCAGTCATAAGTTAGGCGGCGCCTCAGAAAACTCAAAAAGCAACCTTACGGGGAGCTCGGCATCAATCGAGGGAATGGAGCGACGATGTTTCGGGTCGGGACCCTTCTTCAGACTGGTGGAGTAAGGGGAAAGAAAGCTTGAAAGACAGGTGGGGTTGAGGTAATGCCTGGCAAGTGACGGGTGGATACAGGTGAGGGGGGGTTTGATGGGCAGATGGGTGGACATAGTGACAAAGGCTAAATGTGAAAAGTAGACATGGGTAGACACAAAATGCTGGAGTAACTCAGCGGGTCAGGCAAACGTCACCTCTTCCTTTTCCCTGGGGATGCTGCCTGACCCTCTGAGTTACTCCGGCATGTTGTGTCTATCTTCGGAGTAAATCAGCATTTGCAGTTCCTTCCTACATACACTAGATAAGGATGTCAGATGAAGAAACTCAGATGAGAGAGGGTTACACAAAAAGCTGGAGTGCAAATGTAGGCGAACCCTTCTTCAGTCCTCTCGCCTTTATCAACCACCCCCAACACATTCTCCCATCATCCCTGCACCCATTGTTCCACCATCGCCCTCTGGCTTTGCGTTTATATTTCACTTCTCCTCTTTCCTTATCTGAAGCCCTTTTGTCTCCTTTACACCTCTTCGGTCTCTGTCATTATCGGCAATCATCTGACAATCACCCGAGCGCCCTGGGCCGTCTTATCAGCATTATAGGCCCCCGGGCAAAGCAGTGCACTGGGGCCTCTACACTTCCAGTTTCTTTATGCCGAATCAAATATGCCATCCTGCACTTGCGATGTTCTTCTCCGTTTTCATGTTCACAATAACATTCTACAATACATAGATTAGCATGGGGCCCCTATGCTCGTGGGGCCCCGGGCAACTGCCCAGCGTGCCCATGCGTTAAGACAGGCCCTGCCCGCTCCTACACCCACCTGGCACATCAGACTTTTTCCCCACCCCCGTCTCTTTTTTCGAGCCTTCTCTCCACCCTCCAGCTCTGTAAGGGTCCCGACCCAAAACATCGTCTGTCCATTCCCCCTACAGATACTGTGTTGCCTGACCTGCTGAGTTCAGCACTTGATATCCTGCTCAAGATTCCTGCCACTGCAATTTTGAGAGCCTCGGAAAAAAACATTTGAGTGGAGTTCACGGAAAAGCCGTTCATTGTTGGGAACTTACAGATGTCAATGCCAGCCTCAGATCATTGCTACTCCGGCAATGGAAGCATGTATGAGAAGGAACTGCAGATGCTGGTTTACACCGAAGATAGACACAAAATGCTGGAGCAACTCAGCGGGACAGGCAGCATCTTTGGGGAGAAGGAATGGGTGACGTTGCAGGTCGAGAGACCCTTCTTCAGACTGAAAGGTTGCGACCCGAAACGTCACCCATTCCTTCTATCCAGAGATGCTGCCTGTCCTGCTCTAGAAACATAGAAAATAGGTGCAGGAGGCGGCCATTCGGCCCTTTGAGCCAGCACCACCATTCATTGTGATCATGGCTGATGACAGAGAGAAGGAATGGGCGACGTTTCGGGTCGAGACCCTTCTTCAGATTTCTTCGGTCACTGTAAACTCAGAGGGCATAGCTCCATGCTGTTCGACTGTGATAACCAGCGGAGCTGGCCTTCTGTTACTGTTACCGAGGGCACATCGTCAGCTGATGATGGAGAATGTTCGTAAGGAGGGGGGTGGGGTGGGGGGGGGGGGGGGGGGGGGGGGGGGGGGGGGGGGGGGGAAAGGGTGCAGGAGTCAGTAAACTAACCAAAGTAACAGATCTGCAACGTGGCAATGGCGCAGCTGGTAGAGCTGCAATGTCATAGCTCCAGCAAGCCAGGCTCAATCCAGACCTTGGGAACAGTGTTTAAGAAAGAACTGCAGATGCTGGAAAATCGAAAGTGCTGGAGAAATTCATCGGGTGCAGCAGCATCTATGGAGCGAAGGAAATAGGCAACGTCTATTTCCTTCAGGGTTTCGGCCCGAAACGTTGCCTATTTCCTTCAGGGTTTCGGCCCGAAATGTTGCCTATTTCCTTCAATCCATAGATGCTGCTGCACCCGCTGAGTTTCTCCAGCACTTTCGTCTACCTTGGGAGCAGTGTAGTGTGTGGAGCGCACATTTTCTCTCTTGATCGATTTTCCAGTTTCCGGCCCATATCTCAAAAACGGCAGTGCCATTGGTCTCTGGTGCATCTCACATACCTTGTGATAGAATCTTAAAGTCCATGGGAATGTGGGGAGATTAAATTGAGAATTATGGTCAGATGAGTGCAAATGAATGCTTGATGGGTCACTAAAGATAGACACAAAAAGCTGGAGTCACTCAGCGGCTCAGACAGCATCTATGGAGATAAGGAATGGGTGACGTGTCGGGTCGAGACCCTTCTTCAGACCTCTTCAGTCGCTGTAAGCTCAGAGGGCGTAGCTGCATGCTGTTTGACTGTGATTGATAACCTGCGGGGCTGACCTTCTGCCAATTGTGAACATTCCTCAAGTTATGAGATTACAGGTAAACATAATAATTGGAGCATGATGACACATCCTTTGCAGATGTGCGCCACAGTAATGGGGCAGACAGGCAAGGATGGAGCTCGACTAAAAGCAGCTCAATTAATCGTTCCACGTTCTCCGTGGCCTGCTGGGTCACAGACCTTTCACACACTTCCCCTTCAAATATCAAATTTTCTCCCCCCACCCATCTGGCAGAAGGTACCAAAGCATATACGGTCCCTCACATCCAGACTATGCAACAGCTTCTTCCCCCAGGCCAATCGACTCCACCCCCCTCCCCTCCCATCTCTGCTGCTACATAAACTCTGCACCCTGGGCACACTTGGTTTGTGTACACTGCATTCTGTTGCACTGTTGTCTACTGTTCTACATTGCTGTTTTGTACATTTTCTATTTACTTTGTTGCACTTTAGTAAGGAAGGTTGTGCACCATGTGTATAGTGTAGTATATCTATATATGTAGCAAAGATCCTATAGCAGAGCAAGATAGGCCACTCCCACGAAATGCAATGGGCTGGCGTGTAGTACGCAACGGAGAGGAACATGGGCATTTTTTTTGGTCCATTTCAGTAACCGGAACCTACCCGACCCGACTCGCAGTGTAATCAGCGTTTTGTGTGTGTGAGGGCTAGATTCATAATTCTGTTAGTTCATAATTCTGTTAATCTCTGGTAAAGAATGTCAGCAGTTGTTTTTATAATAACTGGAACACCCACCCAACTCGCAATGTAATTCTCATGTTGTCCAATATATAGCACCAAGGTTCGAGGGAAACGCTATCTCATTGCACTGTGTATATGGCTGTAATGACAATAAACCCTCTTGAATCAAAGAGAACAAAGGCTTTCAATATGCTTTTACATGTGGGGGGTACAAATGAAGCCATGGACCCATACAGTACAGAAACGGGTCCTCCAGCCCACCCATGTATTCAAATCTTATTCTCCCACATTTCCCACTGTACCACCCCTCATTCTACCATTTGCATGCACACTCGGGACAATTTACAGTGAGCAACTAACATGACAACGTATAGATGTTCTTTATTTTTATTTTTATTTATTTAATTCTTTATTTCGAACAGAATAAAATAATAAAAAGCAAGCGTGAAACAGCATACATAAAACAAAAATAAGAATATTTATAAAGTGCCATAAACAGTATTTATAAATAAATTAAATGGTATGTGTCTGAAAAGGAGCAGGAAGAAGCCAAAGCTTATTAATTCCCACCCCTTATTCAACTGCTTATAATTATCTTATACAAATTTAGCAGCTATAAACACCTATTTCCATATGTACATCTATTTCCATATGTACACCAAGTTCCTGCTGTTTAAGAAAGAACTTTAGATGCTGGTAAAATCGAAGGTAGACTCCATGACAGAAGATCTAAAGACACAAAAAGCTGGAGTAACTCAGCGGGTGAGGCGGCATCTTCAAGGGTCTCGACCCGAAACGTCACCCATTCCTCCTCTCCATAGATGCTGCCTCACCCGCCGGGTCACTCCAGCATTTTGTGTCTATAGATCTTCGGTCACGGGGAGGCGATCCAGACCACCCGGAGGAGATCCACAGATACACAGGACAAACGTGCAAACTCCATCCAGACAGCAGGAGTATCCCCCAGGTTTATGACCCTAGACAGCCCTGGATTGTACGCATGGCAGCAAAATCATTGGGCAAAGCTATTGCAATGCCAATTAAGCAAATATATATTCTTTACAAAAGCATTGCTCACCATAATCTCCGAGACACATGGAAGTGCTGAAAGTGGTTGGTGACTGGCTTGCAGCACATTAACGGATGATCGATTTTCTTTCACATAAGCCTTCCTGCCCCATTCACCCCAGTGATTGCCACATTGCCGTCTGTCACAGAGCAGAGGCAGCTCAGCTCAGACAGCTCTTCCCCTCCAGCAGCTTCCTGCAACACCCTCAGCAGATCCCGCACGCCACAAAAAGCAAGGGTTGCGTAACCTGGTTGCACAGCAGCCAGCTAGCTACCTGCACAAAAGTTTCCATTACATACCAGCGATGCTGTGGTTGCGGTGACAATTTGATGAAAAGATACAAACGAGCTGAGGCAGAGTAGGTCGATGCTCTCAGTAAAGCCGCTCAAGGGGCATGCATTTGGTCTGCACAGAAGCAATATTCCATACCCACGCAAGTGCAAGATTGTCAGCAGTGAAAAAATTATGTAGGCACAAGGAACTGCAGGTGCTAAAGCCTTGTGTAGAATACGAAGTGCTGGAGTAACTTAGCGGAACAAGCAGAATCTCTGGAGGACGAGGATAGGCAATGTTTTGGGTCGGAACCCTTCTTCAATCTGAAGAAACGCCCCGACCCAAAATGTTACCCATCCATGTCCACCAAATATTCTGAAACATTGATCTGAAACATGATAGAGCTCCAGGGGCTAGCAAAATCAGCGGATATTTACCTGGGTGTCATGGTACACCAGTCATTGAAAGTAGGCATGCAGGTGCAGCAGGCTGTGAAGAAAGCAAATGGTATGTTGGCATTCATAGCAAAAAGATTTGAGTACAAGAGCAGGGAGGTTCTACTGCAGTTGTACAGGGTCTTGGTGAGGCCACACCTGGAGTATTGCGTACAGTTTTGGTCTCCTAATCCGAGGAAATACATTCTTGCCATAGAGGGAGTACAGAGAAGATCCACCAGACTGATTCCTGGGATGGCAGGACTTCCATATGAAAAAAGACTGGATAGACTCGGCTTGTACTCGCTGGAATTTAGGAGATTGAGGGGGGATCTTATAGAGACTTACAAAATTCTTAAGGGGTTGGATAGGCTAGATGCAGGAAGATTGTTCCCAATGCTGGGGAACTCCAGAACAAGGGGTCACAGTTTAAGGATAAGGGGGAAGTCTTTTAGGACCGAGATGAGAAGATCATTTTTCACACAGAGAGTGGCGAGTCTGTGGAATTCTCTGCCACAGAAGGTAGTTGAGGCCAGTTCATTGGCTGTATTTAAGAGGGAGTTAGATGTGGCCCTTGTGGCTAAAGGGATCAGGGTGTATGGAGAGAAGGCAGGTACAAGATACTGAGTTGGATGATCAGCCATGATCATATTGAATGGCAGTGCAGGCTCAAAGGGCCGAATGGCCTACTCCTGCACCTATTTTCTATGATTCTATATGGGGAGAAGGCAGGCACGGGTTACTGATTGTGGATAATCAGCCACGATCACAATGAATGGCGGTGCAGGCTCGAAGGGCCAAATGGCCTCCTCCTGCATCTATTTTCTGTTTCTATTGCCTATGTCCTCCAGATACGCTGACTGACCCGCTGAGTTACTCCAGCACTGTGTTCTAGTAAAAAAAAAATCCATTACACATACACACAACAATTAACAATCCATTAACACAAGCAAACAATTACTGTGTTAAAGAAGGAACTGCAGATGCTGGAGAATCGAGGGTACACAAAAGGCTGGAGAAACTCAGCGGGTTCAGCAGCATCTAAGGAGCGAAGGAGATAGGCGACGTTTCGGGTCGAGACCCTTCTATCGACTTGAAACGTCGCCTATCTCCTTCGCTCCTTAGATGCTGCTGCACCCGCTGAGTTTCTCCAGCCTTTTCTGTACAAACAATTACTGTTCCTTAATATATTAAAAAAAAGTGCAAGTCAATACAATGACATCTCTGGAACACTTGGAGGTGATTCAGAGTTAATTCGGACATGACATTGAATCACATTGAATGGCTGTGCTGGCTCGAAGGGCCGAATGGCCTACTCCTGCACTATTGTCTATGACACGAGCTATGGTCGACTAGCTTGCAATTCTGAATCCTGTGGGTTTTCAGGAGGCTTTTCAACAGCAAGGGGAAGCGGCACCAGCCGCAGGGGATGAGCAAGAACAGGGCTTGAGCAAGCAGGGCCAGACAGCTCTCGGCAGCTGGTGAAGGGGCATCACAGGAACACTGAGCAGCAAGAGCATGCCTGGAGGCGAGAAAGGTCAAGGGCAACAAAGCTCGTGCAAATGCGATCTTCAAGGCAAGGCATTGGTTGGAAGAGCAAGCCCGGTCAGGGAAAAAAGGGATGCAGCCCGGCAAGACTGTCCAGAGGGAGTGGTCAGTACGAGTCCTTGCATAATGTTTAGTTTAAGTTACTAAAAAGTGTAAAACAGATTCACTAATTTAGTTTCGAGATACAGTGCAGGAAAGGCCCTTCGGCCCACTGAGCCCATGCCAACCAGCGATCCTCGCACACTAGCACTATCCTACTAACTAGGGACCATTTACAATTTTTACCGAGGTCAAATTAACCTACAAACGTGTAGGTCTTTCTAGCGTGGGAGGAAACCGTAGCACGCAGGGAAAACCCACACAATCATGGGGAGAACGTGCAAACTCCACACGGACAGCACCCATAGTCAGGATGGAACCCGGGTCTCTGGCGCTGTAAAGCAGCAACTCGACCGCTGCCACTGCCACCAAGTGCAATGTGGTCAGATTTTCCACCACTAACTTCATGCACACTTTCCACCCCGTCTCTGGGCAGGGAGGGCAGGCACTGCCACCGGTGGGGGCGGAGAACAAACTAAGCAACAAAACAGATTGAGGCTTCAGTTATAAACACCTGGACATTGACAGGAAGTTATCAGTACCAGTGCATCAGTATGCTTCACAACCCCAGTAAGCACTTCCATAAGCTTTAGAACTACTGGCCGTGATCATCAGCTTCACCTGGACACACATGTTGAACAGGCTGTGCCTCAGTGCTGCAGGGCAAGCCGACAGACCCCTGGTGAGACAGGCACAACGTGCTGGAGTAACCCAGCAAGCCAGGCAGCATCTCTGAAGAAAAATGATAGGTGATATTTTGGGTCAGAACCATTAGAATCATAGAGTGATACAGCATGGAAACAGGCCCACAGTGGCCAATATGCCCCAGCTACACTAGTCCAACCTGCCTGCATTTGGCCGATATCCCTCCAAACCTGCCCAATCCATGTACCCGTCTAACGGTTTCTTAGACGTTGGGAAAGTCCCTGCTTCAACTACCTACTGTCGCAGCTTGTTCCATACACCCACCCCCCTGTGTGTGAAAAAGTTACCCCTCAGATTCTTATGTAGACACAAATGCTGGAGAAACTCAGCGGATGAGGCAGCATCTCTGGAGCGAAGGAAATAGGCAACTTTTCGGGTCGAGACCTTTCTTTAGATTCTTATTAAATCTTTTCCCCTTCACCTTAAACCCATGCCCTCCGGTCCTCGATTCATCTACTCTGGTCTTCTTCAGACTCAGATGAGGTTTGGGTTCCAGAACATGGACCAAATGGTTTGGTTGCCTAGACTGCTGAAGATCTGGGGATTTTTTTTGGGGGGGAAAATACAAATAATCCTTTTGCTTCATGTGTATTCTTGCAAATATTGTTAAATTCTACCTGGCTTAATTGCAAGATGCAAAGAAAGCAGCAAATGAACATGTCCTAGCACAGGTAGACAAAAATGCTGGAGAAATTCAGCGGGTGAGGCAGCATCAATGGAGCGAAGGAAATAGGCAACGTTTCGGGTCGAGACCCTTCTTCAGACTGATGAGAGGGTGGGGTGGGGGCAGGAAGAAGAAAGGAAGAAGCGGAGACAGTGGGCCGAGGGAGAGCTGGGAAGGGGAGGGGAAAGAAGGAGAAAGCAGGGACTACCTGAAATTGGAGGTCAATGTCATGTCCTTGCACAGCATTAAATAGAAAATTATGAGCAAGTGCAGCAAGGATAATACAACGGTGAAACAGCAAACCAAATGAGCAGCAATAGGGTAAAGGATTAAGTCATGGTGTTAACAAGAGCATTCTCTAGATCAATACATTGATGAGGCCATAAAGCAATAAGCTATATTAGTTTAGTGCTATCATAGGAAAGGGTTAATTTTGGATCTTCGAAGGGCCTTTAGGGAAGAGCATCAGAACATGTTTTATGGCAACTTCGTTCAACTTGGGGTTGCAGCCATAACACAAGGGGTTTGTCATTCAGGACAAGAAAATTCTTCAGCTTTGGAATATCTACCCAAGCAAGCTTTGGAGACCCAGTTGCTGTGTACATTCAAGACAGCCGAGGGAAATTTGTTTACGATTTATGGGAACGTGACTGGATAACTTGAAACATAGAGCTTTTCACAGCACCTCAGTGCACGTGACAATAAGAAACGAACCATTCATCGAATATGGGACCTGTGGGGAAAGCTGCAGAGGTTAAAAATCCACCTCATTATTAAAATGGAGGAGGTGCGAGAAGGCTAATGGCCTAGTCTGTCTTCAACAAAACTTGTCCAAGAGTAAACTCCTCCCACACAGTCAAACTATCAAGGCACTCCAGCGAGAGTGATTGATGTAACCATACGCCAACAGCACAACACATAACAATCACACCGCACAAAGACAAACATACATCCACAAACCGCATACATGGACAATTTAGAAACACAAGTTAAAACGGCAAAACTTGGCACAGTTCAATACATTGCTACGAATGCCAAATATTAACAGCATAGGACCCTGTCAGTGAAATTAGAAATGCATCGTCAGCCCAGTGGATAGCAGGGAATTGGGAGTTATGCAAGTTACAATAATATAGTCAAAGAACTTTTCCCACAGGCAGGGAAAAGGCAGAAAATGATAAGTAGAGAAATAGAGATTCATTAATCAAATGCACAAACGCCCAGAGATACGGAAGATTGATTCTAACCAAATTATAGGATTCTGGCTCTGGGTTCATACTCGAGCCAAATGCTCAGCAAATGCAACCAAATGCTATTGCCTATCCTGCTCATACTCACCCCTCACTTGCTCCTCCCAAACAAAGTTATATATTTTCTACTTAGTTCATTCAAAAATATTGGGTGTTCCATGGTTGTTTTACAATGGATGAAACACAGTGGGTGGTACAGTGGTGCTGCTTGTATGTAGCCATCTTAAGGGCCTGTCCCACATTCACGACCTAATTCACGACTTCTGCGAGTTTGCCCTCGACTCATACTCGCAGCACGGTCGTCACGAGGTCGTAGGTAGGTTGTAGCAGGCCGTGATGCTAGTCGTAGGTACTCGTGACATCAAGTAGGTCGGGGCATTTTTCTAGCCTGATGAAAAATGTCCACGAGTAAAAAAAGTCGTGAATTAGGTCATGAAAGTGGGACAGGCCCTTTACAGTACTAGCAAGAGGTCGATCGATGTAGACCTACACTACTATCTGTATGGAGTTTCTGATTTCCTCCCATATTCAAAAATCAGCCACTTATTAAATTAAGTGGCTACCTCAAAAACTCCCCAACTCTGTTGTGATAAGAACAATCAGCATGATGTAAGCCCGCATAAATAAGAGAACAAGTTACAAGGTTATAAAGAGGGGAATAACATTTCTCAAGAGCTGGTACAGACTCAATGGGCTGAATGACCCCTTTTATTGTACAGCGATAAAGAAAAGGCAATTAAGCTTCAATTTTTTTTTCTCCAATCATTGCACATTTTTTATATCATTCTGAAGTGCAACTTTCACATTTCTATTCTTATGTTGTTCACAGTACATGACGTTGTCAGGTAATAATGCATCCAAAGAAAACAAGAACTGCTATTTTTTTGTGTCGCTAATTTCAGCTGATAAAACTGTTTGAAATGATGTACTCTAAACACCATGGCTTTGTATAGTTATATTTTGAAATATACTTTCAGTCAAAGGCTTTAAAGTTGAATGTTATTGCGTCACTATAGGTCAGGCAGCATGTGTGGAAAGAGAAACAGAATCAATGTTTCAGATCGCGAACCCTTTAACAATAGGCAAAAGGTTATTCAAAGTGATCATGGCTAATCATCCACAATCAGTACCCCGTTCCTGCCTTCTCCCCATATTCCCTGACTCCGCTATGTTTTTTTTAAGAGCCCTAGCTAGCTCTCTCTTGAAAGCAACCAGAGAACTTTGCTATGATGCTTCACACTGTTTTTCTGTTAAATTTCCAACATCTGCAAGTTTGAGAGTGCAAGTGCAAGACTGGGGTCACCATTTTGTTGAATATTTAACTATTTCTGATTTTTTTTGTAATTTTAATGAGATTAATTTTGATTCTCAATCTCTGAATGCAAGAGATACTTTAAAAACTTTTTTTTTCATATTTGTCAAAATAATGTCTAACTTTGCCTCCTGTCTAAGCTCAGTGGATGCCAAGGGCAAGGCCTGTATAGAAACATAGAAAACTGGTGCAGGAGCAGGCCATCGGCCCTTCGAGTCAGCACCGCCATTCAATATGATCATGGCTGATCATCCTAAATCCCGTTCCTGTTTTTTCCCCCCCATATCCCTTGACCGTTGGTGCATCAGTTCATAAGTATGGGGTTGAGAGGGAAAAATAGATCAGCCATGATTGTATGGCGAAGCAGACTCAATGGGCCAAATGGCCTAATTCTGCTGATGAACTAATGCACCAAGTCACCCGAGGGCTCGTCACGATGTATGGTAAGCCTGTGGAGGTCAGCGAGATCTAGACCAAGCCTGCAAGGACAATAGATCCAACTGAAGAAGTGTGGAACTTCTGCACTGTACGGGAGTCATTTTATACACGAGATCTTTATCTGTCCTGTGTATGAAGGAACTGCAGATGCTGGTTTAAACCGAAGATAGAAATAAAAAACTGGAATACCTCAGCAGGGCAGACAGCATCTCTGCAGAGAAGGAATGGGTGACGTTTCGGGTTGAGACCGAGTCTGAAGAAGGGTCTCGACACGAAACATCACCCATTCCTTAATCTGTCCTGTCAGGCAGTTATGATTAACAATTGGCAAATCCCATTCTACCCCCATGTCCCGGCCAGTATTTACAGAGATTATTTTCCCAGTTGCTGCACTGTCCTCCGTCTCATCTTATTGTATGGAAGATATTTCACATTATAACGGCAACTGCATCTCAGATGTACAGTACTTCATAAACAAAAGTATAGCCCAATGCAGATTATCTTCATGGCTATGTGCAAGGAAGAGACAGTCAAAGTCAGGAAGTTGGGAAACAGGAATAATGATATTTGGACATTTATTTTTCTTCATTGAGAAGGTACAAAAACTACCCTCCCTGCAAAGCTATGAAACTTAGGTTTTGTTTAGAGATATTGCACGGTAACAGGCCCTTCGGCCCACTGAGTCCGTGCCGACCAGCAATCCCCATGGCACACTAGGGTCAATTTATAATCTTTACCAAAGCCAATTAATCTGCAAACCTGCACGTTTTTGGTGTGGGCAGAAACCGGAGCACCCGGGGGATACCCACGCGGTCACAGGGAGCATGAGCATCTCCACAGAACCGTAGTCAGGATCGAACCCGAATCTCTGGCGCTGTAAGGCAGCGACTCTACCGCAAAACTGCAAGAGATTTTCCTGAATGACCAAAAGGCTTGGGGGCCTTCTTTGACATTTCATCCTTGCGTTTGAGAAGTAGTAATTGCAAAGGCTCACTGCTGGGAACATTCATTCATTATGTTTCCCAGGGAGGACAAGGAAATGCAGGATGGAGAGTTTCTTTTGAAAGTGGGCCTTTGGAATTCCAGGAGGTGATAAACTGAACCGCACAACGAGTTTTCTCAGTAGTTACATTCCTAACCCAACAATTAATCACTCGTAAACATGGACCTTATTTTCCCAAGCACTAGCTCAGCTAAAGAAGAACAATCCTACCATGGATCACAGTCCATGCACGTTGCCTCATTCAGACAGGAAATGACTGGACAGAGAGATTTTTAAAAATTAAATCGGAATGACCCATTTCCTCGTAATTGTCTAATCAACATTTCCAGTGGACATTTATAGGCGGGTTTTGTGTAACAAATCCAGGAGTGAGCAATGGTTGAATTAGAATAGATGGAACACAGATACTAAATATATGGTGGCAAAAAGATTAAATCAAAATGAGGGGGAACACAAGAGGAAGAGGTTCAGGGCCAAACATGGAGGGCAAAGTGCTGTCTGACCAGGGCCTGTTCTTCCCCCAACTTTAATTATGTGGTCCAGCAGAGTAGCGCAGTGGTAGAGTTGCTGCCTTACAACGCCAGAGACCCGAGTTCCATCCCGACTACTGGTGCTGTCTATATGGAGTTTGTACATTCTTCCCGTGACTGCGTGGCTTTTCTGTGGGTGCTCCGGTTTCCTTCCACACTTCCAAGTATATACAAGTTTGTAGGTTAATTTGGTTTCAGTAAAAATTGTACATTTTCCCTAGTGTGTAGGATAGTGCTAGTGTATGGGGTGATCGATCGCTGGTTGGCATGGACTCAGTGGACCGAGTTTCCACGCTGTATCTCTAAACTAAAAGCTCAACAACGTCCATTGATTCTATTCCACATAGTCAATTTCAAGATTCCTCACATCCTCTTGCTCCATAATTACAAAACCATTCATGCTCCAGTTCTGGTTTAGAGATGCTTCCTGACCTGAAGAGTTACTCCAGAATTTTGTATCCATCTTCAGTGTAAACCAGCATCTGCAGTTCCTTTCTACACACCCATCTACAAACCCACGTCTTTGGGATATGGGAGGAAACTAGAATCCCACAGGAAATGCGTGTGGTCACAGGGAGAATGTGCAAACTCCACACAGACAGCATCCAAGGTCAAGATCGAACTTGGGTCTCTGGGGCTGTGAAGCATCTGAACCATTGTGCCTTTCACTTCCCAAGTGAAGGGATGTGGACACCATGGCAAGGGTCAGTTGTTACCCATTTGTAATTTCAAGTAGATGGTGGGAGTTCATTACAGGCTCTTGTTCTCACAGAGAGTGGTGAGTGTGTGGAATTCTCTGCCTCAGAGGGCAGTGGAGGCCGGTTCTCTGGGTGTTTTCAAGAGAGAGCTAGACAGGGCTCTTAAAAATAGCGGAGTCAGGGGATATGGGGAGAAGGCAGGAACGGGGTACTGATTGGGGATGATCAGCCATGATCACATTGAATGGTGGTGCTGGCTCGAAGGGCCGCATGGCCTACTCCTGCACCTATTGTCTATTGTCTTGCAGTTAGGTTATTCCTGCATTGTTGTTGAGCAGCCATTTCCAGGGTTGACATAGTGAACACAAAATACGAGTGCGTTTGGAAGTAAGCGTGCGGTGAAACTGGGAAGGGGGACAGATTCCTAGCACATATAACATAGGACCAGCTCCAGTCAATGAACACCACTGCATATCATTGGAGTATTGCATCACGTTTAAGCAAAACAACATCCTGCCCATTAATTGTTTTAAAAAAAATGAAATTAAGGAGAGGAAGAGATTAAAGATAAGAAAACAAAGTAAATGAACAAGTACAGAACAAATACAAAGTTAAATTTGCACAAACAAGTCAGTGAAAAAATGGTTCATACACTTATGGATGTAAGTGGAGCCAAGCACAAATTCTTTACTGGAGGTTAGCAGCGATACTTTAGTCTTTATACAGGAAATTGTTACATCCAGAATAAGACAGTTCAGATACAGTAAACCCTCCTTATAACTGACCAGGGGGAACAGTGTCCACTAGGAATGAATAAGGATTAACGAGGAATTGGAAGCGGCCAGGCATGGCGGTACAGGCCAGGGCTGGCAGCGGCGAAGGTCGGCAAGTCTGTCCACTATAACCAAAATTGATTATAACGAGGTCCATAATAACGAGTTATTGTTTTTTCATAATTGCTGATATTTAAAACGTTCATTGAAATATAATACAGAATATAAATTGGACGGTAAGGAAAATAGAGAAAGAGCATCAGAGACAGCAATTGTTTTAATTCTACGCAGTCAATGAAACCACAAGATGACAATTCTACACGTAACCAGTTAAGCAACTGGGTTCCTGCAATCATAATTTTTCAGATTACTGTCATATTATAACAGTAATCTATAAGAATACTTTAGATAGATCATAGGTCATAGAACTTATGACTGCTTGCAAAGCATCTCACAAAATTTAAAGTACAGCCAATTCTTTATCCCACACCAGTGTGGAGGGCTTTGGACACAAAGAAGATGACACAATATTAACAAATTGTCACGTCAGTTCTTGCAGCCACTACATTGTAACAAAATGCCAACTTGCAACATAGAATTAAAAAACTGTGACGCAGGAAATCTGCAATTAAAGCAAAATGCAGGATACCTCAGGTCAGGCAGCATCTGCAAAGATAAAAATAGCCCACATTTCAAAATCGATGGAGAAAGATCTAGGCTGAAATGTTAATAATTTTGCTCTAGTCTGCTGAATGTTATTAGCATTTTCTGTTTTTAATGCCAACTGCCAAATTAAGCTCAGCTCTTTCTGAATGAAATTGCTAAAGCGAAAGACACTGCGGGCTGCAATGTTGAAATGGATAGCACATTTTCAGAAATGCGAATTCAACATAATACCATAAGTCAACGAAAACAAACGTGACCCAAATAGTACAAAGGCCGTAGAGATGCAGAAGCTCTGAAGCTCAAATGAAAACAGAAAATACTAGAAATACATTGGAGGTAGATAAAAATGTTGGATAAACTCAGTGGGTGAGGCAGCATCTATGGAGCGAAGGAATAGGTGGATGTTTCGGGTCGAGACCCTTCTTCAGACGGGTCACCTATTCCTTCGCTCCATAGATGCTGCCACACCCGCTGAGTTTCTCCAGCATTTTTAATCTACCTTCGATTTTTCCAGCATCTGCAGTTCCTTCTTAAACAGAAATACATTGGAGATCAATCTTTATCTGTGGACACACAAATGGGTTTAATCCTACTGATCAATGCCTGCTCAATGATAATATTACTGACCTTGTTTTTATTTCCAATAGCTGGGTGGAGGACAATAATTCAAGTGTTTTTTTATGGGAAAATAAGCAGGCATTACAGATTTTAGAAAGTACAACATGTCTGCAGAGATGGGCATAATAGGACAGTACATAGGATTAGACCATCCAGTATGCTCTACCATTCGATCATGGCTGGTCTATTTTTCTCTCAACTTCATTCTCTTGCCTGCTCCCCGTAAACTTTGACATCCTTACTGATCAGCTTGTATCAAATTAGAATTATGTTTGGAAAATACAGTAGGTGGACTTCATGAAGGTTGTCGACAAGCAACTATGCACACATCTACTGGAAAGGCTGAATGACTATGGATTTAAAGGAAGAAATGTAATACATGGAATCAGATCTTTGTTTGCAAAGTGGAATTGCACCATCGATCATTGGTTGGGCCAGACACCTAGTCTGAAGAAGGGTCATGGCCCGAAACGTCACCTGTTCCTTTTCTCCAGAGATGTTGCCTGATCCGCAAGGTTACTCCAGCATTTTGTGCATATGCAGTTCTTTCCAACACACCTTTCTTTCAGTATCTACACACTTGGATAGATAGATGGGTAGGACAGGTTTGGAGAGACTTGGGCCAAACGCAGGTATGTGGGACTAGTGTAGTTGGGACATGTCGGCCAGTGTTGGCAAGTTGGGCCAAAGGGCCTATTTCCATGCTGTATCCCTCTATAACTCTGCAAATGCAATGATGATTATACTGGGGAAAACATGTTCATTGCAATGATGTTCAAGAAGGAACTGCAGATGCTGGAAAATCGAAGGTAGACAAAAGTGCTGGAGAAACTCAGCTGGTGAGGCAGCATCTATGGAGCGAAGGAAATAGGCAACGTTTCGGGCTGAAACCCTTCTTCAGACTGCCGAAGGAAATAGCAACGTTTCGGGCCAAAACCCTTCCTCAGACTGATATTCTTTGTGTGTTCATCCTGTGGAGACCAGTGATGGGCAGAATCTTCAGAGAGACCTGGGACTTTCCTTTTACTATCTGACTTACTGTACTTTCCAATTCTGTAACCAGAGCAGTTCTTCTTAGTCAGGCAATACTTACATAACTACTGCATTTAACCTTAAGCATTGAAACCATGATCATTAATTCCTTTTAACTTTGTATTAAATAAAGTTCATGCCCACAATACTTCAGGGGTAATAAATACCACCCTTGCAAACGTTTATTACACTTCATTGTTCTTCTGTATTACCTGGATGTCTGGAATTCTTCTGAGAATATCACCCTCACCGCAGTTTATAAATAGTAATGCCTGCAGGTTATCGGATTACAACAGCACACACACATACAGAACTTAATCACAGCAAGTTCAGGACAACATAAACATTAGATTCAGCAAACACGGACACACATTCATAATGCAACGGACTCATGTGCAGGTGATGCACTGCTTACTGTAAAATAAATGTCTCTGAACAGAAACATGGAGTTGTTTTTCTCTCTGCTTCTACTCAGCCGCTGTGGAAAGCATCTTGTTCGGAAACATCACAATTTTGTTTGGGAACAGCTCTGCCCAGGACAAGAAGGCTCTGCAGAGAGTAGAGCGTTCGGCCAAACGCACTGTGGGAACTACACTCGTCCCCCCTGCAGGAACTATACATCAGAATGTGCAACTCCAGAGCCAACAAGATGATGGGGGACCCCTTCCCCCCCCCCAGCAACAACCTGTTCCAGCTGCTACGGTCAGGCAAACGCCTCCGCTGCCATGCTGTGAAAACAGAGAGGATGAGAAGGAGCTTCTTCCCAGAGGCCATTAGGACTGTAAACTCCTATCCCAGGGACTAACTTACTGTGCTAAGAAGAAGAGTTTCAGCCCGAAACGTTACCTATTTCCTTCGCTCCATAGATGCTGCTGCAACCGCTGAATTTCTCCAGCATTTTTGTCTACCTTGTGGATTGACTTGCTGAGTTCCTCCAGCACTCTGTATTTTACTGCAGTACATTCCACTTGAAGTGGGGAGTGACAATTTTCCAGCATCTGCAGTTCCTTCCTAAACACATTACTGTACTAATTTACTGTTGTGTGGTGTCTTTTTAAAATAGCTTTTTATTAGTTTTCTTTTTTTTCCTCCAACAAATATGTAATATGTGAATATGTGATTCTGTTCCATTCTGTTTTGTAGGTTTTTTTTGCACAATCCACATGCATTGCCACTTTTCATTTCACTGCGCATCTCGTATGCGTATATGACGAATAAACTTGACTTGAATGTGCTCCATCACCAGCCTGAGTGAATCCTGCATTTGCTGTCTTTATTTCAGTACATATTTATGTAACAGTTACTGAACTGGGTAGGATGTGTTCAAACCTGCATGTGGATTACACAATCTGCCCTACATTCAGTCACAAGAGACTGCAGATTTTGGACGTTTCAGTTTAATTTTTTTTAACTGACTCAGTGGGTCAGGCAGCATCTGTGTAGGAAAATGGACAGAAACAGAAGGAACCCGACCTGAAACGTCACCTGTCCATTTCCCTCCCAAGTTGCGGATTGACTTCAGACCAAGTCTGAAGAAGGGTTTCGGCCCGAAACGTTGCCCATTTCCTTCGCTCCATCGATGCTGCCGCACCCACTGAGTTTCTCCAGCATTTTTGTCTACCTTGCAGGTTGACTTGCTGAGTTACTCCAGCAACTCTGTATTTTACAGCAGTACATTCCACTTGAAGTGGGGAGTGACACTGAGCCCTCCAATCCCCATGCTGCAAAACAGAGTTCTTAAAAAATGCTGCAATGCGTTGTGTATGGCTTCTTCATCACCAAGCATATAATTAAATAGAATTACAATATGTTTGACTTCCACATGAAATGGATATTAATCCTGTAACCCAGGCAAAACATACACACACATATAATTCCCCTGCCAGCTACGGTCGATTACCGTTGCATTTATAGAACACAGAATTGTACCCACAGCAACATGTCCTTCAGCTCACAATGTCCGTGCCAAACATAATACCAAGATAAATTTATCTCACCTGCCTGCACATGATTCATATCCCTCCATTCCATACAAATTTGGATAGTTGGAGAGAGTCGGATAGAGCTCTAGGGCCTAGTGGAGTCAAGGGATATGGGGAGAAGGCAGGCACGGGTTATTGATAGCGGACGATCAGCCATGATCACAGTGAATGGCGGTGCTGGCTCGAAGGGCCGAATGACCTCCTCCTGCACCTATTTTCTGTGTTTATAAATCTAGGTGGCCATCTAAAAGCCCCTTAAACCCCATCTTTGCACCCGTCACCACCACCACTGTCAGCCTGTTCCAGATACTCAACACTTTGTGCAAAATACCTGCACACACATCTCCCCAATTCTACAGCATTCTTATACATTTAGGACATTCCAGAGTACTCCAGTCTTGGCTTAGTTTTTAGTTCAGAGATACAACGTGAAAACAGGCTCCAAGGCCTGCCAAGTCCGTGCCGACCAGCCATCCCCCACACACTCACACGGTCCTACACACACTAGGAACAAATTACGATTTTACCAAGCCAATTAACCTACAAGGCTGCACGTCTTTGGAGTGTGGGAGGAAACCGGAGCACCTAGAGAAAACCCACGCATGTCACGGGGAGAAAGTACAAACTCTGTACAGACAGCACCCAGAGTCAGGATTGAAACCGGGTCTCTGACGCTGTGAGGCAGCAACTCTACCGCTGTGCCACTCCACGGTCAATGAAGTATCCCCAAAATGCAATCACGATTCCAATGTAGGGAGATTTACTGTGATTTTACATACAGCAAGACGGGGGGGAAATGAGTAACACTGGAGAGACTATCTCCATGTCCGAGATGAGATTGGTTGACAGTTTGGACATCATGATGAACATGCCAACTCTCTCTTTGTTCAGATTGCAAAGATTGTCCAGACTGCTCGAATGTGAACCACAAATGATGAACACTGTAACAGAGACAAAACAGCAACTATCTGATACTCCATGGTACAGGGTGAAACATACAAAAATAGGTTCACAGAAACTCAAAGACACAAAAAAATCCACTCACGGGGAATGATCAGTGACCAGAATGCCACTCGTGTATTGAAGTAGGAGAGATAAACAGATGCCTCGGAAGGAGATATTTCCTCCCACCCCCCCCCCCACCAAACTTGTAGGAACAATTAAACAATGAAGCCCAACCTAGGATTATCAGAGCATCAAGTCTTGCAAAGGCAGGAAGGCTGAATATGGCGACAGAGATAGTGAAGAGCCTTTTTAAAGTAGTTGAATCAAGGGCAAAATGTGAACTTAGAACCATTGCATGTCAATGAACGTAGCGGTAGCAAGTCAGGTCGAGTTTATTGTCGTGGGCACAAGTACGGTTAGGCACAGGTACAATGAAAACCTTGCTTGCAGCAACATCACAGGCACAGACTCAGTGTGAAATAACAAAGCAAGATAGAAGACAGGAAGTCAAGATTGGATCAGCTTAAATTCAGAGTGTGCAAAGAGAGATGGGTACAACTGATCACATTTTAATTGTCAGCAGACAGCTCATTGACCTCCAGTGAAACAAACATTTTCACCATCCATGAGTTCAGTCAGACTAATCTGTGTGACAGGTTAATTAGGTTGGACTGCAAAGCACCCCATGATAGAGCAACTCGAGATTTCCCATTGTACACAAGTCACATGCAGTCCAGGCATTGTTGCAGCCAATGATCTTTGGTTGCAGCTGCAAGTGGCAGCAGCGTTAGGGATTTTAAATAATGCACAAACATGCCAACATGTCTGAATGTAATTCACCGAGCCAATGCTCTCTACCAAGCCAATGCTCTCTGCAACACAAGCCAAAAGCAGAACGGAAATCAAACCCATCCTCCAAGTGTTCGGTTTGTACCACAACTCTTGGACCTTCACCACAGAACAAAAACATTTGTGTAACTGTACCAGAGCTCCTGCTCACAGATTCAGCGTCTAGAAAAAGAAAAATTGAAGCCGATCCAACTCTTTTTTTAACGTACAAGCTAAACACAACCAAATCACCAATAATAACATTGCCAACAACAGACATGGGACACTACAAATTATTTTCTACCCAAACGTATTTAAATGAAAAAAACAACGAGAAAACAGAGCAAATTATTAACATGGGTATCAAGGGTTATGGGGAGAAGGCAGGAGAATGGGGTTGACAGGGAAAGATGGATCAACCATTTTGAATGCAGAATAGACTTGATGGGCCAAATGGCCTAATTCTGCATCTAGAACTTATGAAATCCCTTTGACAGTCCCCAAATCTCTTTATAGGTAAACAACAAGATAATAAAAAACCTATAGATCCTTACCAGAAAAACTTAAAAAACAGAGAATCATTTCACTACAAACAAAAGAAAATCCTAATGGAACAACAACTGAGATCACAATATATCAAACTCAGGTACAATCCTGATCCAGCGGCATGTCCACATTGCCTTTGTTGTGTCCCTTTGACTCCCACAGACATTGGTGGACATGTGTCTCTCAACTGAAGGATATCATAACACAAATAAAATAGGCGCTCCACACCAACCTCCAAATCATCTTTTCATAGAAACACAGAAACTATGAGCAGATGTAACCTTCCCCAGGGGATAGGCATGTCACCTTTTCGATCTCACACCTACCCCTCCAGCACACGTTCATCACCCTATTTCCGTCAGCTTTCCAGGGAACATGTACATCACCACCGTTTCCCTCCCACCTCCAACGACGGCTGTGGCTCAGCCTCGTCGCAAGTCAGGGATTCTTCCAGTCCTAATCCAAACACGACAGTCCAGGTGTGTACCGGGAGAGTGCCGGGCTGTCAGAGGTGACAACACCCCCCCGACCAGACAAGGGGGGGGGGAGCTAGGTTCCCACATGGAGCTGCAGGTTCCTGAGACCCCCCAGTTTAAAGAGCAGGGCTGAGAGGGAATACCCCAGGTAAATACCTTATCGCAGCAGCAGCCTGTCGGAGCTTGCTTTGTACAGATTGGGGAATGTTCTCCTCGATGATCGAAGCTCGCTTCACCTCTACCACCCGCTCGTCTCCCAGCCTAACCCTCCCCCTCTTCGACCACCAGCCCCTCTGTCTCTCTCCCCCGAAAACCAGCCTCTCCTCCTGTCCCTACAACCTCCAGCCACCCCCCCCCCCTCAGCCTGCAATCTCTAACCCTCCTTGTTAATCTCCAACCTATCTCCAGCTCTCTCCCCCCCCCCCCCCCTCCGACCACCAGCCTCTCCCCTCTCCCTCCCTTCTGTCCCCCTTCGACCTCTAGTCTTTACCTTCACCCTCCACCACCATCATAGCTCCCTCCATCGACCACCAGCTTCTCCCCCATCACTAGATCCTCTCTCCTCCCATCACTAGACCCTCTCTCTTCCCCCCCCCCCAACCCTTCTCCACCTCCAGCCTCTCCCCCTCTCCCCCGACCCCCCGACCCATCCTCCTCTCCCCGGGAGGGCCAGGCTCACACTGTCTCCCCCACTCACCCCCAGGCCGTCGTCCAGGCTGAGGTACTGCGGCGGCTGGCTCTCGGCGTCGCTGCAGGGGCTGAAGTCGTCCTCGGACTCCTCGAAGGACGACGAGTGCCCGGCGGAGGAGAGCGACGACCCCGACAGTTTGCGGAGCAGCAGCGAGGGCGCGGGGGAGCCCCCGCAGCCGCTGTCCGACGACGGCGACTCCTCGTCGGGCTGCTCGTCGTCCGCCGCCGCCGCCGCCGCCGCCCCGGGCCTGGCCAGCGACTCGTCCTGGGTGACGATGAGCCGGGGGATGGGCCTGCAGGGAGAGGGGGCCGGGGCCGGGCTCGGGCACGGACAGGGCGGACTCGGCCCCCTCAGCCGCAGGTTGCCCGTCATCTCCCGCAGGCCGTGGTCGTGGTCGTGGTCGTGGCCGGGCTCCGTCTCCAGCTCCAGCTCCGCCGCGCACTCCGGGCTTTTCATCAAGCTCCCGCTGCCGGCATCACCCACCGAGGGAGAGGCGAGGCGCGACGCTGCTCAGGCGGACAACCCTCTGCGAGCGGCGGCGGTGCTGCTGCCGCTGCCGCCGCCACTACTTCTGCCGCCGCCAACACCGCCCATTTCGAAATCGTTCACTCACTCGCGGTCGGGTGGCGCCCCGCACGCGACCCGTAATCCGCCCCCTCCCGCTGTCAATCACCCGCTGACCCCGCCTCCATGCCGGGCAAGACCTCGCTCCGCCTAACCCGACCCCGCCCCTCAATGACGCGCAAATCGCGCCCCGCCTTCCGTCAGCTGTCACTCATAACCCGACCCCGCCCCTCCCCATGACGCTCAGATCTCGCCCCGCCTTCCGTCAGCTGTCAATCATAGGGTTCCACAAAAGGCTGGAGAAACTCAGCGGGTGCAGCAGCATCTAAGGAGCGAAGGAGATAGGCGACGTTTCGGGTCGAGACCCTTCTTCAGACTGGTCAGGGATCAGGGAAACGAGAGATATAGACGGTGATGTGGAGAGATAAGGAACAATGAATGACGTGTGTAAGCAATCCAAGGTTTTTAATGTGGCCTAGATCCTACGAAAAATGGTTGGAGCTTAAATTTATCAAAAGGATATTAGTGATGATCATAAAAGATTATGCCCGCTACAATACTAACGATAAATTTCAAATGCATTTGATGTATAATTCTATAATTCCATTATGTACCCATTAATATCCCAAACTGCTAGTGCAGGAATACATTCCCTTGTCTAAACTGAACTCTGTGCAATTTTTCTAACGATAAATTATTCACAGTAATTAAATGAGAGCTCAAATAAAATATACATCTATATATTTCCCTAATACAAAACTTCTTGCTTGATTTTGATTTAAAAATCCTTAATCTATTGCAATGTATTATTCTGCATTTGTAATGGTTAGTTTTAATTGCTTCAGCAATTTACATTCTATATTTAACTATTGTTTTACAGTTTTCACTATTTCCTGAAACTTATTTTTCTGTATTTTCAATGTAACTACCTTCTTCACATAATATCAGTCAATCTTGCCAGCGTGCCTACAAATCATTGTGCTTAAGATACCTCGGGGCTGCACCACAAATCTGAATATTTACAACTCAGGACAAGCCTCTTTACTCAGAGGGTGGTGGCTGTGTGGAATGAGCTTCCAGCAGAAGTGGTGGAGGCAGGATCGATTTTAACATTTAAAAGTAAAGTGGATAGGTATATGGACGGGAAGGGAATGGAGGGGTATGGTCTGAGTGTAGGTAGATGGGACTAGGGGAAAACAAATGGTTGGCACAGACTGGAAGGGCCGAGAGGGCCTGTTTCCGTGCTGTTATTGTTATATGGTTATATATAAAGAATTTCACAGGGAAAAAAAACCTGTGATACCCAGCTGTCACTCATAATCCGACCCCACCCCTCCATGACGCGCAGATCTCGCCCCGCCTACCATCAACTGTCAGTCATACCCTAATCCCACCCCTCAGTGACGCGTATTACTCGCCCCGCCCTTAATCAGCTGTCAGTCACACCCTGGTCCCGCCCCTCAATGACGCGCATACCTCGCCCCGCCTCCTCATGCCAATCAATTCGCAAGCTCTGCCCCCCCCCCACCAAATATTTGTCACGTTTACTGAGGTACAGTGGAAAGCTTTTTAGTATAAGGTAGACACAAAATGCCGCAGTAACTCAGCGGGACAGGCAGCATCTCTCAAGACAAGGAATTGGTGACGTTTCGGGTCGAGACCCTTCTTTTTCCCTGTGGCTATCAAACTGTACAATTCCTCCCCCTTCCGTCGTGGGGTAGACTGAGACTGACTCCCCTCCCCGTCCGCTCCCCAAATCTTTGCACATCCCCAATCCTTTCCGCTCGTCACTTTAATTTCATGTATCTTGTGTCTTTTGACTGTCGGCAGATCAATTTCCCTCCTGAGATAAATAAAGTTCCATCGTATCGTATAAACTCATGGAACAGCATGGATACTGGTATAGTAACCCAGTTATAGGGTAACCAGAGTATACAGAGACCAGTAAGAAAGGGTTAAAGGGATATGGGGCAAACATGGGCAAGTGGGACTCGCTTAGATGGGGCATCTTTGTTGACATGGCCATGTTGGCTGAAGTACTGTATGATTCTTTGCCTTTGATAAAGTCCCGCACGGGAGACTGGTGACTAAAATTGGAGCACATGGTATTGGGGGTAGGGTGTTGACATGGATAGAAAATTGGTTGGCAGACCGGAAGCAAAGAGTAGGAGTGAACGGGTCCTTTTCAGAATGGCAGGCAGTGGCGAGTGGAGTGCCGCAAGGCTCGGTGTTGGGGCCGCAACTGTTTACCATATATATTAATGATTTGGAAGAGGGAGATCAGGAGCAATACTAGCAAGTTTGCGGATGACATAAAGCTGGGTGGCTGTGTGAACTGTGAAGAGGATGTTAGGATAGTCTGTTAGGTTGGATAACCACTCCTCTTCTATGCTCACCCTGAACACTGGCGTACCCCAGGGCTGCGTGCTGAGCCCCCTCCTCTACTCCCTCTTCACCTACGACTGCATACCTGTACATGGTACCAACACCATCATCAAGTATGCAGATGACACGACGGTGATTGGCCTCATCAGCGACAACGATGAGTCGGCCTACAGGGAGGAGGTTCAGCTCCTAACAGCATGGTGTGCCGACAATAACCTGGCCCTCAACTCCAAGAAGACCAAGGAGCTCATTGTGGACTTCAGGAGATCGAGAGGCTGCACGCACAACCCCATCCATATCAACGGGATGGAGATGGAACGTGTCTCCAGCTTCAGCTTCCTGGGGGTCAACATCTCCGATGACCTCTCCTGGACCCACAACACATCCTCGCTGATCAAGAAGGCTCACCAGCATCTCTTCTTCCTGAGGAGACTTAAGAAGGTCCACCTGTCTCCCCAGATTCTGGTGAACTTCTACCGCTGCACCATCGAGAGCATCCTTACCAACTGCATCACAGTATGGTATGGTAACTGCTCTGTTGCCGACCGGAAAGCACTGCAGAGGGTGGTGAAGATCGCCCAACGCATCACAGGCTCCTCACTCCCCTCCATTGAGTCTGTCCATAGTAAACGATGCCTGCGCAGGGCACACAGCATCGCCAGGGACAGCTCACACCCCAACCATAGACTGTTTACCCTCCTCCCATCCGGGAGACGCTACAGGTCCCTCCGCTGCCGGACCAGCAGGCTCAAGAACAGCTTGTTCCCTACGGCTGTCACACTTCTCAACGCTGCACCTCAATGACTGCCTGTCTCCACCCCTCACCCCCCCCCCCCCCCCCCCCCCCCCCCCCCCCCGGACTATCCAGTCACCAGCAAATTACACGGATACCACTGCATATGCATATGTATTACTTGTTTATTCGTAAGTTCGCCCTTCGGAGATACCAACTGCATTTTGTTGTCTCTGTATTGTACACTGCTCAATGACAATTAAAGATTGAATTGAAGTGAATTGAGGAGGTTGCAGTGCCTGGACAGGTTGAGTGAGTGGGCAGATGCATGACAGATGCAGTATAATATAGATAATGTGAGGGTTGGCGGCAAAAACAAGGGGGCAGATTATTATCTCAATGGGGTTATGTTAGGTAAGGGGGAGGTACAGTGAGGCCTGGGTGTCCTTGTACACCAGTCACTGAAAGTTGGCGTGCAGGTACAGCAGGCAGTGAGGCTAATGGAATGTTGGCCTTCATAACAAGATGATTTCAGTACAGGAGTAAAGAGGTTCTTCTGCAGTTATACAGGGCTCTGGTGAGACCACATCTGGAGTATTGTGTACAGTTTTGGTCTCCTAATTTGAGGAAGGACATCCTTGTAATTGAGGCAATGCAGCGTAGGTTCACGAGATTGATCCCTGGGATGGCGGGACTGTCATATGAGGAAAGATTGAAAAGACTAGGCTTGTATTCACTGGAGTTTAGAAGGATGAGGGGGGATCTTATAGAAACATATAAAATTATAAAAGGACTGGACAAGCTAGATGCAAGAAAAATGTTCCCAATGTTGGGTGAGTCCAGAACCAGGAGACACAGTCTTAGAATAAAGGGGAGGTCATTTAAGACTGAGGTGAGAAAAAACTTTTTTACCCAGAGAGTTGTGAAATTATGGAATTCCCTGCCGCAGAGGGCAGTGGTGGCCAAATCACTGGATGGATTTAAGAGAGAGTTGGATAGAGCTCTAGGGGCTAGTGGAGTCAAGGGATATGGGGAGAAGACAGGCACGGGTTATTAATAGCAGACGATCAGCCATGATCACAATGAATGGCAGTGCTGGCTCGAAGGGCCGAATGGCCTTCTCCTGCACCTATTTTCTATGTTTTTCTATTCTATGCAGGATCTGAAGAAAGATTCCAATTCTCAATGTTACCTATCCATATTCTCCAGAGATGCTGCCTGACCTGAGTAACATTGTGTGTTTATTACAGGGTAACCTGATGCAGCAAGCTGGACACAGGTGTAGTAACCAAGTTATATGGTACAAGGGTCATACATGGCTATAGGTTACCATCGGGGGGCAGAATGGACACAGGTAATCAGGATTCAGGGTGGCACAGGTAAACACAGTGTGCATGGTGTGTACAGGAGTATAGATCAGAATCACACTTTATTCGCCAAGTATGTTTTGCAACATACGAGGAATTTCATTGGCCAGGTCAGTCATACAATTAAAAGTAGCAGATCACTTCAAAAACACATTTTTAACATGAACATCCACCACAGTGTCAACTACACATTCCTCACTGTGATGGAAGGCGAAATAAAGTGCAAGTCCTTCCCTTAGTTGTTCCTCGGTCATGGGCCTCGAGCCCCCGTTGACGGGATGATCTTAACTCCCGTAGCCGGTGGCGATCGGGCCCTCCCCGTCGAGGCGATCTGCTCCTACATCGGGGGGTTGTCAGCTCCCCCACGCCGGGCGATTGAACCTAGCGTCGGGGCTGGTGAACCTTACGACATTGGAGCTCCCGACTCGGCCTCACCCGAGACTGCGAACCCTTGATGTTGATTCCGCGGTGGTCATGGTGGGAGTGATCCCAGGCAAGGGATCAGTCCACTTGTTAAGTCCACGCCCCACGGTGGGGCTCACGACAGTCCGAGGAGGTTTCCAGCTCCATCGATGGTAGGCCGCAGAGCCCGGAGAATGTGATCCGAAAATTGATCACATCTCCGGGAAGGAAAAAAACTGAAATAAAAGTTTTCCCCGATCCCATCCCCCCTCCCCCCACATAAAACATACCGAAGAACATTAAGACAAAATTTTTAACAAACTAAAAAATAACAAAAAGAGTTAAAAGACGAACAGACTGCCGGCAGAGCTGCCATCTCCCCGGCGCCCCTGGTGGATTCCTAGGTTACTGTGTAAACACAGGGTGCAGGATTACACAGGGGACTTTAAGTAGCCAGAGTACAGGGCACATTGTGTGTGGTGAACACAGGGTGAACAAAATACAAAAATCAAAAAAAATGAAGAGGATGGATATCTGAATAAAGAAATAAAACGCTGGAATTGGCCATCTAATTTGGCATCACGGTCGGCACAGGCATTGTGGGCTGAAGGGCCTGTTTTTGTCCTGTGCTGTGCATAAAACACAAGGGGAACATAGGGAAGTTAAGGGGAAAAAAGCAAAAAATGCATTTTGTGAGCTGGAGCCACTGCCTCACAGCACCAGTGACCCGGGTTTGATCCTGACCCCGGGTGCTGTCTGCGTGGAGTTTGCAAGCTCTCCCTGTGACCACGCGGATTTCCTGTGGATGCTCCAGTTTCCTCCCATTTCCCAAAGACGTGAGGGTTTGTAGGTTAATCGGCCTCTGTTAATTGCCCCTCGCATGTAGAGAGTGGATGAGAAAGTGGGAAATGAGAAAATTAAGAATTAGACCAAGGATTTTGAAGCCTTCCCTCACGGTGAAAAACTTTGATCCCGCTGTTTGGGAATGTCTGTGTTAAAGACTATCGTGTTCTGTGCCCTTTATTATTCGTATGGCTGTATGGCGACCACACATTTCACTGTACCAATTGGTACATGTGACAAATAAATGTATCTTGTATATCTTGGATAGAACTAGTGGGAGCGGACGATTGATGGCCAGTGTGGACTTGGTGGGCCGAAGGGCCTGTTTCCTATGCTGTATCGTCATAGGAGTAGAATTAGGCCATTTAGCCCATCAAGTCTACTTCGCCATTCAATCATGCCTGATCTATCTCTCCGTCCGAACCCCATTCTGCCCGTATTAATCAAGAATCTATCTATCTTTGCCTTAAAAATATCAATTGACTTGGCCTCCACAACCGTCGGTGGCAAAGATTCAACAGATTCACCCCCCTCTGACTTAAGAAATTCCTCCTCATCTCCTTCCGAAAAGAATGTCCTTTACTTCTGAGGCTATGACCTCTAGTCCTAAACTCTCCCACTGATGAAAACATCCTCTCCATGTCCACTCTATCCCAGCCTTTCACTATTCTGTACATTTCAATGAGGTTCCCACTCATTCTTCTGAACTCCAGCGAGTATTGTAAGACATATTGTAAACTATTGTAAGGCAAGGAATAAACAAATTGTCGTCAGTCACAGCAAAGTTTGCCATTTTGTACAGGAAGCATCCCTGTCCCTTACTAATTATGGCAATTGGGCTGGGCACAGAGGAATAAAACACATTAAAATGCCTCCAGATAATTCACGACTTAAACTGAGGACAGCAGGAAATGTGATTACTCAGTTTGATCTCTGCTAATGGGCCGTGAACGACGGATCAGGCAGAGAAAGGCAGCAAACATTATCTCCCTCCATCGGCAGGCAGTGCCTCCTGTTTCAATCTCTACCCTGATCCAGAAATTCCTCGGATTCTCCAGCTGCATTCTGGTGAATCCAATTATCCGTCCACACCCTCGTACATTGTAAACCAACAATTATTTTTCTCTCTCTTTGTCTCCTTCTCCATCTCAGTTTCAGTGTTTCTTGTCCCACCGCGGTCATTTCTTCTTCTCCTGCTCCCATCAGGCGGAAGATACTGCACCCCTATCATCGGGAAGAAGGTACAGGAGCCTGAAAACTGTAACCTCAGTTCAAGAACAGCTTCTTCCCTACAGCCATTTGGCTATAAAACACTACAACCTCAAATAAGCTCTAAACTACGTAGACTATTATTGCACAATTATTGTTTGTACGTATGTGTGCATGATATGATCCATATATATGTGTATTTGTGAGTATGTGTATGTGTTCACTTTTTTTCTCTCTCATTTATTATTTTGTTTACAGTGTACTATGTTTACATATTCTGTTGTGCTGCAGCAAGTAAGAATCTCATTGTTCTATCTGGGACACATGACAATAAAACACTCTTGACTCTCTTAAAGCTTAAAGCTTGAAAGCGTGTTGTGTTACTCCAGCATTTTGTGTTGCAACCTCCACGTGGTCCGCCCTGTTTTGACGAACGCAATCGACCTGGCGTGCACAATCAAAAAAGATCAAATAGAACAAGTTGTCCTACAACTTTAGGCTGTGCACGCCATACGCAAGAAGAGGAGGCATTTTGTGTCTATCTTTAATCTATCGATTTAATCTATCGGGTATAGACACAAAGTGCTGGAGTAACTCTGCGACACGGTGGCGCAGCGGTAGAATTGCTGCCTTACCTCGAATGCAGCGTCGGAGTTTGATCCCGACTACGGTGCTGTCTGTACGGAGTTTGTACGTTCTCCCCGTGACCTGCGTGGGTTTTCTCTAAGTCTTCGGTTTCCTCCCACACTCCAAAGACGTACAGGTATGTAGGTTAATTGGCTTGGTAAATGTAAAAATTGTCCCTAGTGTGTGTGTGTGTGTGTCCCTAGTGTGTGTGTAGGAAAGTGTTAATATGCGGGGTAGATAAAAATGCTGGAGAAACCCAGCGGGCGAGGCAGCATCTGTGGAGCGAAGGAATAGGTGACGTTTCGGGTCGAGACCCTTCTTCAGACTCGCTGGTTGGCATGGACCCGGTGGGCAGAAGGGCTTGTCTCCGCACTATATCTCTAAACTAAACTCTGCGGGACAGGATTCCAGCATGCCATCATTTTCTCCCCGACAGATTAAATAGTTAAATATATTACAGAGAGTTCGAGGGACTCCAATGAGGTGGATGTGAGGTCAGGACTGCTCTCTAGCTGGGGGCGGGTGGTGGTTCAGTTGCCTGATAACAATTGGGACGAAGCTGGTCTGTGTCAGGAATGACTGCCCGTAGCGGGCACTGTGTCCATTAACTGGCTCACACAGTTCACGCTACATCCTGAGCCCAGTAACTATCACACACTCCCACTCCTGAAACACTCTTGGGTTTAATTTGCTCTGGGAGACCCTGAGTCCTTTGGGATGTATTCATTTAGTCTTGAAGTAACCTGTACATTTCCACTTGCTTTTTCTGTTCACACAATTCAGGAAATCATTTTCCGGCAACTGCTTTGGCCTTTTCCTTTTGTTAAAGATGTTAAAGAGAAGAGGGTTGACACAAAAAAGCCTTCTTCAGACCTAAAGAGGAATGTTGTTTTGTTTCCCACCACGGTACTCCAGGATCAATTCCTTTAACCAACCTGGAGCATCGAGCACTTTGAAGGGAGAAGGGTCTCGACCCGAAAACATCACCCCTTCCTTCGCTCGAGAGATGCTGCCTGTCCCGCCTAGTTACTCCAGCATTTTGTGTTTACCTTCAGTTTAAAACAGCATCTGCAGTTCCTTCCTACTACTTTGCGTTTGGTTTCAGTTTATTGTCACGTGTGCCGATGTACAGTGAAAAGCTTTTGTTGCGTGCGATCCAGTTAGCGGAAAGACAGTACATGATTACAATGGAGCCGTTCCACAGTGTACGGATACATAACATAGGGAATAACGTGAAAAACGTCCAGTAAAGTAAGCAATGTTGCTGTCGGAGGAGAAATTTAAAAGAGTGGAGGAGATTTAATAGAAATCTGATGGGTAACTTTTTCACACAAAGCGTGGTGGGTGTAAGGAACGAGCTGCCAGAGGAGGTAGTTCAGGCTGTGACTAACCCGACGTTTAAGAAGCAGTTGGACAGGTACATGGATAGGGCCTGCATTTGGACATATTGTCCAAATGCAGGCAGGTGGGACTAATGTAGCTGGGACATGTTGACCGGTGTGGGCAAGTTGGGCCAAAGGGCCTGTTTCCACACCGTATCACTCTATGACTCTATAAGTGGCTGCTAATTTTGATGCTTAGGTGGAACATAAGGTGTGAAGAGGACACAGGGTGGCTGCATTGGGATGTGTATAGATTAAGTGAGTTGTCAATAATGTTTTAGATTGAGTATATGAGAGTACATTATACTGCACATCCAAAGATTAGTTTAGAGATGCAGCGTGGAAACAGTCCTTGAGTCTGCACCAACCAACAATCACCTGTACACTAGTTTTATGTTATCACATGTTTGCATCCATGCCCTACATATGAGGTGTGTAGGAAGGAGCTGCTGATGCTGGTTTACATCGAAGATAAGACACAAATAGCTGGAGTAACTCAGCGGGACAGGCAGCATCTCTGGAGAGAAGGAATGGGTGACATTTCGGGTCGAGACCCTTCTTCAGACTGGTTAGGGATAGGGGGTTACGAGGGCCTTTTTACAGAAACCAATGAACCTACAAAACCTGTACGTCTTTGGAATGGGGGAGGAACAACAGAGGAGGATGACAGTGGGAAACTTTTGTTCCGCTGTGTGGGGATGTTTGTGTTAAAAGACTATCATGTTCTGTGGTTTTGTTTTATTCGTTTGGCTGTATGGTGACCACAAATTTCACTGTACAAATTGGTGCACGTGACAATAAATGTCTCTTGTCTCTTGAAACCGGAGCAACCTAAACCACCGTAGTCACGTGGAGAACGTACAAACTCCATACAGACAGCTTCCGAGGTAAGGATCAAAACTGGGTCTCTGGCTCTATGAGGCAGCAACTCTACTGCTGCACCACCCCTCCATGTTCAGCGTTATTGAAATGTGTTAGACTTGGCTATAAAGGTGTCACAGTGCAATTCCGACCCCGTGCCGCCACCAAGACAACAGACCTTTACGGCCAAGTTAAGACTGTAACATTCTTTTTGAACTCTGAACTGGATGGATACATGATGGTGCCAGAAACTCTTGTGTAGTGCGTTGGTGTAATCGATTAACTTGTACTCTTGTACTGATTGTGCATATGTAGTCAGATTGTTACTGAACTGAATGCAAAACAAGGTGGGACTAGTGGAGAGAGGTTGGCGTGGGCAAATTGGGCTGAAGGGCCTATTTCAACACTGTATGGCTCTCCAGTATATTCAGGGGATTATGGATCTCTTAGACAGAGGTGTTTAGTTTAATCTGGCATCACGTTTGACACGGACATTCTGGGCCAAAGGGCCTGTTCCATCTTTGACAGGAATGCCAAGTGCAGGTTACAATATTACTAAATAGCTGACAGACAGAAGGAAAGCTCTTCCAGCTCTTCATTTGTAAATTTGGAAAACCCAGGGAGAGAAACACTGCACTTCAATAAAAATAAACTCTGCAACCTTGAAAAATGACCACTGAAATTAAAGTAAAAATAAACTTCTGAGGCACCATAAAAAATAAACGTTGAAATTCAGGATAATAAACACAATTGAGGAAAAATAAACGGTGGAAATGTGGACACCATGCCTGATTCCTCACACATCCCAATGCAGGTAATTCTGCGGGAGTGTGGGGAATGCAAGAACTATTCCACCTCAAAGTTTGAATGAAGTTGAAGAGTTTGTTGGGAAGTCGGGGGGGTGATAAAGTTGGTTGTGTGTGTGTGTGTGTCTGCCTCGCTGCTCTATGCTAGCCAGAGTTACAGACACAATGCACCGTCTCCTGTGATTCTCTGCAGACAAGACAGCAGGAACCTCGCGTTCCCCGATGGTCCCGACAAAAGTGCCAACAGAACAGGGACTTGACTTTGAAGGCGGAGTGATCAGCCACTTTGCGTGGAGGACCCAACCACCTTTGTTTCCAAATATGTAGCGCTCCTCGTCTCTTGATTATCTTTGTTCTGTTCATTGATATTTTTGCATCTTTAACCTGTTCTGCAGGGCTATTCACTGCCCTAGGAGGATGCACAGGGTACAATGCACAGGCAGCGGCACAACTGGCCGCCTTTCCAACTATTTCTCACGGTGCATTCGTCAAATTAATGTTTGTCCCCCAGATCTGACCTCACCTCAACTGGTGACGTCTCCATCAAGTAAATCTGCAGGAATTACGATTAACCCTTTGCACCCCGGATTTAAAGCTGTACCCCCGCCACTCTTCACCATCAAATGCAAAACTTCCAAACATGTCCCCCCTATTCACCACTTTGGAGCAAAGGTTTCCATTTGTTCCATTTTGCCTTCAGCACTTCCAATCAAAGATCATAGAAGGATCGTATCTTTGCTTCCAATGTCTGCTTTGTTCTCTCCCAGTGAAAACATTCAGGGCATCTGGAAGAAGGGGTGCTTCTCATAAGCGAGGGTGCGAGCCAGGCAACAGTGGAAATGATTCAGAGTGCCTTATTGGTTGATATTCCCAAGTACAGGTGCGCAACCCTTTTTCCGGCACCATTTCTGGATTAGAAAATAGGAACAAAAAGTTAGAGTAACTCGTAGAAACATAGGAAATAGGTGCAGGAGGAGGCCATTTGGCCCTTCTAGCCAGCACCGCCATTCATTGCGATCATGGCTGATCGTCCCCAATCAATAACCCGTGCCTGCCTTCTCCCCATATCCCTTGATTCCACTAGACCCTAGAGCTCTATCTAACTCTCTTAAATCCATCCAGCGATTTGGCCACCTCTGTGGCAGGGATTTCCACAAATTCACAACTCTCTGGGTGAAAACGTTTTTTCTCACCTCAATCTTAAATGGCATCCCCTTTATTCTAAGTGTGGCCCCTGGTTCTGGACTTGCCCAATATTGGGAACATTTTTCCTGCATCTAGCTTGTCCAGTCCTCAGCGGATGATCCTTCTTGGTCTCGACCCGAAACGTCACCTATTTTCTTTCTCCAGAGATGCTGCCTGTCTCGCTGAGTTACTCCAACTTTTTGTGTCTATCTTCGGTTTAAACCAGCATCTGCAGTTCCTTCCTACACCTTTCCGTTTTGCTGGATCACAGAGGTCACGGCCATTTAGAACTGAGTTGAGGAAAAACTTTTTCACCCAGAGTTGTGAATCAATTGGAATATTTTGGAGGACCAAGTAACCAAGAACCAAGAATTCTGTGCCTTTCTCTGCCACAGAAGGCAGGGGATGCTAATTTACTGGATATATGAGAGAGAGTTAGATATAGTTCTTAGTGCTCATGGAATCAAGGGATATGGGGAGAAAGCAGGAATTGGATGATCAGCCATGATCATATTGAATGGCGGTAGTCCTGCACCTGTTTTCTATGTATTTGGAACAGTCCGCCTAAGGACACCGACAGTCCTTACAGGTGAGGAAGAGGTTCATTGGCACTTCCTCCAACCTCATCTACTGTATCCAGTGCTCCCTGTGTGGGCTCCTGTATATTGGCGAGACCAAGCGTCGACTTGGCAATCGATTCACTAAACACCTACGCTCTGTCCACCTTGGACTATGTGATCTCCCAGTTGCCAAATATTTTAACTCCTCTCCCATTCCCACACTGACCTTTCCCCCACTGTCAGGTGTGGCCTTGGTGGGTAATGTGGTGGGGACTGAACATAAATCAAAGTGCAAAGACCTGACGTGTGTCAGAAAAGCTATATTTTGTTCACTTGATTGGAGACCTTCAGTTGGACTTTATTTTGCACTAAACGTTATATCCTTTATCCTGTATCTGTACACTGTGGACGGCTGTGGACTGTATTCATTGCTGTCTGGATAGCATGCAACAAAAAAGCTTTTCCCTGTACCTCAGTATATGTGATCATAAACTAAATTAAACTGAAGAAGGGTCTCGACCCGAAATGTCACCTATTCCTTTTCTCCAAAGACGCTCTCTGACCCGCTGAGTTACTCCAGCTTTTTGTGTCTAAACTAAAGTAAACTAAACTTCAGTGTGCTTCATCTGGAGCAGCTGAATGTTTTGTTGAACTGGATTGATAACGTGTTGTTGCAGCTACCCGGAATCAGCCAGATAGACAATTCTCTGAAAAAGGGTTCTGACTAGAAACGTCAACCATTCTTTTTCTCCAGAAATGCGGCCAGACCCGCTGATTTACACCAGCACTTTGTGTATATGTTAGGCAATCCTTGCAGATTGCAATATGCGCCCTGCAGAGAAGAATATTTTGTGAGACATCAGGAGCGGAGGCACCTGCCAGGATGCCAGGCCTCTGACCTGCTCTTACCAGCTGTGGCTCGGTTGGCAAAACTCAGGAAGGATATTGTTGCTAAACGGGCATGCATGCATGCAAACAAATCTGAGCTGCGAAATCAGTGCAATAGTGCAGGCATCATGCATTTCAGCAGTACAGAGTTGTGGAGCAGCAGCAGAGGACACTAATGGCTAAGTTTGGCCAGGCCGACCCTGCAACGCCGCAACGACAACGAGCCATCACGGTCAGTTTAAGAATTGTACACCTATAACAATTGGGACTAGAAAATGGTGCAAAATCTGGACTCTCGAATCTGTATACTGTCTCATGCAAAGTCGCCAGGACAACAGACCTTTTCATGGTCAGGTTAAGAACTATATTCCTTTTACAACTGGGACTTGAAAATGATGCCAAATCTAGCAACTCTGTGTCCTGTCTCAGTGTTCTACTACCGTACACTTGTACTGTACCTGAGATGCTTAGCTAAGATCCATCTAAGTGTTTACGTAGTGATACTTGTACTGAACTGTATTCAAAATGAATTTCACTGTTACCTCGGTATGTGACAATAAAATACCCCTGAACCATTGTTGGGGTCGCAGTAGGTTGCATAAGATATGAGCTGATTTAGTTTAGAGATACAGCATGGAAACTGGCCCTTCGGCCCACCATGTCCGCGCCGATCAGCGATCCCCGCAGTTAACACTATCCTACATCTACAGGTAATAGGGACAATTTACATTTATACCAAGCCAATTAACCTACAAACTTGTACTTCTTTGGAGTGTGGGAGGAAATCAAAGATCTCGGAGAAAACCCACGCGCTTACAGGGAGAACATACAAACTCCATATAGACAGCACCCGGAGCAGGGATCGAACCCAGGGCTCTGGTGCTGAAAGCGCTTCAAGGCATCAATACCGCTGCACCACCGTGCCACCTCAAAGAAGCTGCAACACTCCGTCAAAGATAAGCAGGGGAATTATTCCCAATGCCTGGGCCAATATTTATGCCTCATTTCTGGAAAGCAAGCAGATTCTCTGGCCGTGATGAGATTGCCTGTTGTGGGAGCTTGCTGTGTGCACATTGCCTCTGCATGTTCTACATTACAAACCCAAAGCATTTCCTTGGCGGTAAAGTGCTTTGGAATGTTCTGACAGTGATCTGCGATGTGCTATCTTGCAGAAGTCTCTCTTGCAGCCACAGTGTTTATGTGTCTGTTCCAGTTGAGTTCCAGATGAATACCAGCTCACAATTTGATACCGTACAGTCGTTTAATAGCACATAAACCGAGGAAGAATAGTGGCACAGCTAGATGTACTAATACCGCTTACTCCAGTAATCTGGGTTCAGTACTGACCTCTGGTGCTGTCTGTGTGGAATTTAGTTTAGTTTATTACTGTCATCTGTACCGGGTACAGTGTTTTGTGTGCTATCCAGACATGTTGACTTACCCTGATTACCTGTAATTGTTCTACTTTCTTACCTACTGCCTATTATGCCTCTTGGCATGTAGGGCAGCAACGAAGGTCCTCCACTCATGTCTGTTCTGGGCTAGCTTCTGGACACTACCCCAGGTCAGGTCCATTGTTTTCATTTCCTCCTCTACAGTTCGACGGCAGGTGGTTTTATGTCTCCCTCTTTTCCTTTTCCCTTCCGGTGTCCAGTGCAGGGCTATTCTTGGGATGCTGACTGGTACATTCATCCTAGCATCTGTCGATAGCCCTGGAAGTCCATCACGCCCAGTAGTGTTGATTCCTTCAGTTGCTGTTTCCGTAACATATTTGTTTTACGAGACAGGGTTGTTTAGCCCTGTGCTCAACCTCCAACCTGGAGGACCAGTGGATCGCTCTTCGTCTCGCCTCTACCCTTCGACCTGTCCAGCATGGGAGACCCTAACAGGAGACCAATCTCCCGCTGGCAGAGCTCTATGGGTCACTGAGACACACAAGCTCCCCAACCATGACAAGGTTGCAATCCAACAGGGAGCATTTGTTCCAAGTCTCCTGTAATGCTGTTTTTAATCATTTTCTCTACCATTTCCTTCTGATAATCATTGAGCGTTCTGGTTTGTGCTCTCCTGTTTTCTGGTTCCCACTCTTCCTGATTGAGAGGTGTTATATTTGCCATTTTCCAATCTTATAGAACTTCCACTGAATCTGAGACATTTAGGAGAATTAAAACCTACTCAATAACTCTTGCAAGCCGCTTCTTCTACGGCACTGAGATGATGGCCAGCAGGTTCCAGGGACTTTGCCAATGTGGGGTTCTAACAGTATGCTCAGTACCACTTCCTTCTTAGGCCCCCCTCGGTCATGGCTGACCATGGGTGTCTCCAGGGTTGGAAGACGCCAACAGGTGCGTGACTTTGTTTAATATGGGGAGACTGGTGCACAGACAGACACCCCACGGTCCTGAACAGATCTGGGTCAGGATCCAGTGGCATGGGGTCCAAGACGACCGGAGACCCTTTTCTGCTGCAGCCTTCATCCGCCTTCCCAGCCATTGTGACGCTCCACTAAGGTCAGCCATCGTCCTCCGCCTGTTCCACCGTTGAGGTCTTGGTTGGATTGCTCTTTGTCAGAGTCCTCCCACTCAACCTTACTGCCATGGGTGGCCCTACTAGGAGCATAGCTCCAGACGGCATCACTCTCAGGCTCTCAGGACCACACAAGCTTCTCCACCACGACAAGGTGACAATCCACAGAGAATAATTTATCCACCACTTCCTAGTGAGTACCATTTTCTCCAGATCAGAGGGTTACACCATTGTCCATTCCATCAGCATTACACGGATGCACATCGCTGCTGAACTAGATACAAATATCCTCACTTCTTCATATCATAGGAGCACAAATAGGCCACTCAGCCCATGGAGTCTACTCCACCACACAATCATGGCTGATCTATTTTTCCCTCTCCACCCCATTCTCCTGCCTTCTTCCCATAACCTTCGACACCCTTACAAATCAAGAACCTGTCAACCTGTCTGAAGAAGGGTCTCAGCCCGAGCGTTTTGTGTCTACCTTTGAAGAACCTGTCAACCTCTGCTTTAAAAATACTCAATGACTTGGCCTCTAAGCCAGCTTCTGTGAAGTAAATTAATTCTGGTGTTCTGTGAATTCCTATCTCCTTTCTTAATCCCATTTACAGTTGTCTTTCTATGGGATGTTTGTTCTATCTTCTAGCTGACGAAAGACACTGTTAAATTTATCTGCCATTTTCTTCTTTCCCATTATTCATTTCATTGGGTCATTTGTTGTAGAAATAGTTTTAGTAACATTTTATTTTTTTTATGTACGCAGGGACAATGGCATGTATTATCCCAACTGTGGAAATGAAGTGGTGGAAATATAATGTGCACAAAATGTAAGGTTATCCACCTTGGTCAAGAAAGTAGAAAAGCAACGTATGTTTAGATTGAAAGGAGTTGCTATTCAGAGGGATCTGGGTGTTCTTCTGCATGGTGACCGATGATGCCATTGCGGGAACCACTGATATTTTGACAGGTAGGATAGTAGGTACCTGACAGGATGAGCAGATGAATTATGAAATGGGGCACTCATTTCCAGTATGTACTCTGGACTTGGGTGAGCTCTTGATCCTGATGCATAGATTGAAGGTTTCCACTTTGTATGGTGATATCCAGGGATTAGCAAGATTCAGTGAGAATCGTGAACTTTTTCAGAGGCTTTGAGCACATCCTTAACCACATCCTTTGACGGCATGGTGACGTAGCAGTGAGTGTTTCTGCCCTACAGCACCAGACACCCGGGCTCAATCCTGACTATGGGTGCTGTCTGTATGGAGTATGCAAGTTCTCCCTGTGACCGGGTGGGGTTTCTCATTGTGCTTGGTTTCCTCCCACACTCCAAAGACATACATGTTTGAAGGTTCATTGGCTTTGGTAACAATTGTAAATTGTCACGAGTGTGCAGGATAGTGCTAGTGTGTGGGGTGATGATCGGCATGGACTCAGTGGGATTGTTTTCACGCTGTATCTCTAAAGTACCTCTCTAACACCCCACGAGGCTTACTGCATGTAGCCCAGGTCTCAGAAGGATGTAGGAGGGCAGGAATCCTGCTGTTTGGTAGACCATGAGTTTGTGACAGGTCCAAAATCTTCAAACATCCTTCTCAGTTGGTTTGGGGCAGGAAAGTGGAAGCGTAGTGGTAAAGGATCAGCCAAGACAACAGTAGAGCAGGCACAAGGGGCTGAATGGCCTGTTCCCACTTTTCTTTCTCATATATCCGGCACATATAAGTGGCACAGTGGCGCAGCTGGAAGAGCTGCTGCCTCACAGATCCGGAGACTTGGGGTTGATTCTGACTTTGGCCGCTGTCTGTGTGGACATTGCACATTCTCCCTGTGAATGCTTGGGTTCCTTGGGGTGCTCTGGTTTCCTCCCACATCCCAAAGACATACGGGTTTGTTGGCCTCGGTAATTTGCCCCTAATGTGGGCGAGAAAGTGGAATTAGACAGAACTCCTGTGAAGAGGTGATCGATGGTTGGCATGAACTTGATAGGCCGAAGGGCCTATTTCCATGCCATGCCTTTAAACTATAGCGTAGAGGAGTTTTGCCAGAATGATGCCTGGATTAGTGCGTATCAGCTACAGGAAGAGGCTGGACAGACTTGGATTATTTTCTCTGGAACACTGGATGTTGTGGGGAGACCTGATAGAAGTATATAACATTATGCGAGGCAAAGATAGGGTAGACAGTCAGAACTTTTTTCCCAGGATGGAAATATCAAATACTAGAGGGCATAGGTTTAAGGTGAGATTGGGAATGTTTAAAGGGGATATGCGGGCTTGTTTTTTTTACACAGGGGGTGGTGAATGCTTGGAATACACTGTTGGGTGTGACAGTAGAGGCAGATACAATAGTGGCGTTAATAGACATTTGTTATGTGTGGGGAATGGGGAGATATCGATTAGATGCAGGCGGATAAGGATTGGTCTTAGCATCAAGATTGGCAGACTTTGTGCTGTGCTTCTGTGTTCTACTCATGTCAGTGGGGCACAATAGTGCCGCAGGTAGAGCTGCTGTGTCAGTGTCATAGAGACCCAGCTTCAACTCTGACCTCCGGCAATGACTGTGTGGAGTTTGCACTTTCTGCTTGTGTTTCCTCCGGATGCCCTGGTTCTCGCCCACATCCCAACGATTAGCCTCTGTAAAATTGACCCAAGGGTGTTGGGAGCAGATGAGAAAATGGGATTACATAGAACTAGTGTGAACGAATGATCGATGGTCACGTGGACTCGGTGGGCCGAAGGGCCTGTTTCGATGCTGTATCTTTCAATCAATCAGTCTGAAGAAGGCGTGGAGACAAGGAATTGCAGATGCTGGTTGATAAAAAAACCCACAAGGTGCTGGGGTAACTCAGCGGGTCAGGCAACATCTCTGGGGTGGAAGATTGCAACCTCTGCCCTGTTTCGACTAATGCAATCAACTCGACGTGCACAAACGGAAGATCAAATAGAACAAGTTGTCCAACAACTTCAGGCTGTGCACGCCATGTGAAAGAAGAAGAAGGCAACATCTCTGGAGACATTTTACGTTTGGTCTGAAGAAGGGTGCCGACCTGAAGCAACACCTGTCCATGTTCTCCATGGATGAATTACTCCAGCACCTTGTGTGTGTTTTTTTTTTTTTTTGTAAACCAGCATCTGCAGTTCCTTGTTTGCATTTTGTGTATATTTTGGTCTGAAGAAGCAAAGGTCCTGACCCGAAGCACCCTCTGTTACTCCAGCACTTTGTGGTTTGCTCAAGGTTTCAGCACCTGCAGTTCTTTGCCTCCCCGTTGTTCCATCTGTGCCTTTCGCAGTTCTTTGTGTCTCCATCTTTTTATTTTCCCAGTCATTCCTGGCAATGAATGATTGGAATTGAGGTGGAGGTGGTGGTCCCATTGACGGGACGTGGGACAGGCCTGCTTTAAGGCGTCCGCCGGGCGGGGTTTCCATGGAGACGGGAAGCGCTCGGCGGGAGAGGCGCTGACTGACTGAGGGAGGGAGGGAGGGACGGACGAGGGAGGGAGGGAGGAAGGCCGCGCCGCCGGGAACCGAGCCGATCCGAGCCGAGCGATCCCAGGCCCAGGCCCAGGCCCCGGGGGCGGAGCCTGGCGACGATCCCAACTTTCCCTCCCTCTCCCCCCCTCCCTCACAACTCAACACCATCACCTCCTCCTCCTCCTCCCCCCGGAGTCGAGCGCACACGGAGATTGCCGAGCGGCGGCGTTGGTGGTGGCGGCGGCGGCGGGGCGGCCTGGCCTACTCGCACAGCCACACCGAGTAGCCGGAGCCGGAGCGCCAGGCCGCGGGAGCTCTTCCCTCCTCGCACCGCCCAGGGCACGCAGCAAGATGGCAGCCAACATGTACCGGGTCGGAGGTGGGTGCCGGGCCGGGGTGGGGGGGGGGGCAGAGACGGCTCGCTAGGCCTCCGAGTCTCACATATATACACACACACACACGCTGCGGCCGGCCGGCCCGCCGGGAGAATGGCGCCCGGCTCTGACCCCGGAGGCGGGCCTGTGCGAGGGTCGCGGCCCGGAGCTGGGCCCCGGCGGTGAAGCCTGGTGGTCGGTGTCTGAGGAGAAGGGGCCGGCAGTGGTTCTCCTCGCCCCCTCCCCCCCGAGATCGTTCTCCTTTCATTCACTGCTCCGGCGCCGGTCTTCCCCTTCCCGGAGCTGTGCTCTCTCTCCTTGCCCCGCACTTTGCCATGCAGTCTCTCTCCCTTTCTCTAGTAAAAGTACTGACCGCTTTAGCACCACAGCCGCCACAATCCCATCCCATCCCATGGGGGTATACCCTCTCTGCTTGACACGCTACTCTCCCCTCTCTACTACCAACCCATCCCCCCCGAGACACATTGCCCCTTTCTAGTCCCCCTCCCCTCTCTATACCTGGGCTCGGGGCCATCCCGCGCTTTCCCTTACACACCTGATCGTGTCCACTTTCTCCGCACCCTCCGGGAGCCCATGTCCACTATCTTTCCATTCCCCACCGCCCCGGGCCACACCATCCCCTGCTCTTTCTCTCAGTTCTCAATTCCTGACTGTACTTTGTGAAGTTTTTGTGCACTTGAATGAAGTATTCAGCTCATGTACTCTGCCTGCTCGTGAGATATGACGGTTGTGTTTAACGTTGATCCCAGAGAGGATGATGCTGAGCAAAGGACTGCTACCCTTTCTTGAAAGCAGAGCAATGTGTTGTAGCAGACACTACACAATGCAGTCGGGTATTAGTCAAATTACCCTGGCGATAGATATCATCAACAGTTATCTGTGCAAATAGGTGCACGTTGATCTAATCAGGTCTCGTGTGTGCTTTAGAAGAAAGGGATATATTATCATTTATGACATAATTGAATATAACTATAATTAGAAGTGTTAGTCATATATGAGTGGCAGTAGTAGGTTCTCTAGTAAAGGATATATGAATTTAGAACAACGGGCAGTCGTCAGAAGTTCACATACATCACATCTGTACTTTGCATCTAATTTCTTTGTAAGTTCAAATGCCATCCCTCTTTCTGAGTTCCCTGGGCCATAGTTTGCCCACTATTGACTTGAAGTGCTATGCTGAGAATGATATTCTGCACTCTGTACCTTCCCCTTTGCTCTATTTTATTACACGTGAATGATTGTGTTTATTTATAGTATTAACTGATTGCATGACATGCAAAACAAAGCATTTCACTGTACCTCAGCATAGGTGACAACAATAAGCCTAAACATGTTTCTGGAAAATGCAAGGCTTATACATTGTTATTGCTTATATTTGACACAGTATTTGATTTCGGAATGATAAATAAGAAATTCATTTTTCCTTTTGCTCATTGACATAAGAATGCAAATAGAAGGATTAGGTTTTCCATGTGCTTGCAGATCTGCCATTCAATGTCATAGCTTTTATCTCAATGCCACTTTCCTGAACTGTCCCTATATTTTTTGGTTCCCTTCCCTTAATATCGAGTAGCCCAAGATGCCTCTGTCTTTTGTATATTCAGTGACGATACCGTCTCAACTTTTGTGATGGAGAATCCCGAAGGTCCACAAGCTCTGGGTGAAGAAATTTGCTCTCGTCTATACTTAAAAGTTGCCATTCACTTTGAGGCTGACTCCAGATTATAGCTAGGGAAAGACATTATATTTTGCTTGGGTGGCTTACAACCAGATTTGCTGCCTTACAGAAAAATGCAGTGTCGGAGACCCGGGTTCGATCCCGACTATGTGCGCTGTCTGTACAGAGTTTGTACGCTCTCCCCGTAACTTGCTTGGGTGTTCTCCGAGATCTTCGGTTTCCTCCCACACTCCAAAGACGTACAGGTTTGTAGGTGAATTGGCTTGATAAATGTAAAAAATGTCCAGTATAAAATTGTCCAACATCCAGTAAAGTCCCTTGTGGACTCTTCGGAAGGTACAAGGTATGAACATTGAATTCTCTAGTTTTATGTAACCTACCTAAAAACACCGCTGCCCACTTTCCCCACCTCACTTTTTTCCTCTTCTCTTCCATGTGCCCCACCAGGATGTACACCCATTATTTCCCTTTTGCCTGACTTTGTAATTCGTGCTCCTGGTCTCCTGGCACACTTTGTCTTTTCATCTCTGGCTTTTGTCCAACTGTCTGCCAATCAAAACCACCCCTCGCCTCTATCCACCTATCACTTACCAGTTTTTCCACCCCCCATTACAATCTGTCTGAAGAAGGGTCCCGACCCGTAACCTCTCCTATCCATGCCTCCAGAGATGCTGCCTGACCTGCTGAGTTACTCCTGCACTTTGCATTTATTTTTTGTGAACCAGCTTCTGCAGTTCCTTGTGGCTACATAGTTGCATCTACTCTGTCTAGCCCAAAAAGAATTTGAAATCCTTTAATTACATAATTTATCGTTTCCAAAAAAAAAGATTTTTTGCCCCGTCTGCTTTCTCTCATTTTGTAGGAACAATATCTTCAATCCAGTGAAGCTTTGTACACTTTTTATTTGCAAATATGTTCTTCTTTTGCAAGGGACACTAGTTCTGTACACAATACTTGGGTACTGCATCACCTGGGCCTTTCATAATTGCAGTGCAATGCATACTCAACTCTTGGTATGAAAAACCATCGAGCTGTTCACTTTGCTAATTACTCCCAGTACCGTAACTTTCCGTGACCTGTGCATGAAGATGTTTGAGTGCCTCTGAACACCTTTCCATCACCCTCCAGTTAAAAAGAAAACTCAATTTTTCTTTTTTTTTCCTACCAAGATTGAATGATATTTTTTCTCCTTTCTCACCCGTGAAAAATTCTGCTCAGTTAAATTGGGAAATTGTGATAAAATACAAAAGAGCCAAAGGCTCAACGGTGGATATAACTGACTTCACCATAACTGACTTCATCAGCTCCGGCTCCCTACCCCCCCGAGCCTCCGACCTCATCGTTTCCCAGCCCCGCACGGCCCGATTTTACCTTCTCCCCAAAATCCACAAACCCGACTGCCCTGGCAGACCCATTGTCTCTGCCTGTTCGTGCCCCACCGAACACATTTCCACATACCTTGACGCCATCCTATCCCCCTTTGTTAAATCCCTCCCTACCTATGTTCAAGACACCTCAGACACTCTCCGTCGGCTCCGTGCATTCCATTCCCCAGGCCCCCATCCTCTCATCTTTACCATGGACGTCCAGTCACTCTACACCTCCATCCCCCACCAGGACGGTCTCAAAGCCCTCCGGTTCTTCCTCGACCAGAGGAGCAACCCATACCCGTCCACTGACACCCTCCTCCGCCTAGCAGAGTTGGTCCTCACCCTCAATAACTTCTCTTTTGATTCCTCCCATTTCCTCCAAACACAAGGCGTAGCTATGGGCACACGCATGGGCCCCAGCTACGCTTGCCTCTTTGTTGGGTATGTCGAACAATCCTTGTTCTCGGCATACCAGGGCCCCATCCCCGACCTCTACCTCCGTTACATCGACGACTGCTTTGGTGTCACCTCCTGCACCCACACACAACTGACTGACTTCATTCATTTCACCACCAACTTCCATCCGGCACTCAAATACACTTGGACCAACACTTCCCTACCATTCCTTGACCTCACTATCTCTATTGCAGGTGATACACTCCTGACCGACATCCACTACAAACCTACTGACTCCCACAGCTACCTGGACTACTCCTCCTCCCACCCTGCTTCCTGTAAGGACTCCATCCCCTATTCCCAATTCCTCCGTTTACGCCGCATCTGCTCCCAGGATGAGGTGTTCCACACCAGGTCATCACAAATGCCTCATTCTTCAGAGAACGGGGATTCCCCTCCCCCACTATTGATGAGGCTCGCACCAGGGTCTCCTCCATACCCCGCAACACTGCCCTCGCTCCCCATTCCCCCACTCGCAAACAGGGCAGAGTCCCCCTGGTCCTCACCTTTCACCCCACCAGCCGGCAAATACAACATATAGTCCTCCGCCAGTTTCGCCACCTCCAACGTGACCCCTCCACCCGCCACATCTTCCCATCTCCCCCCCTGTCTGCCTTCCGCAAAGACCGCTCCCTCCGCAACTCCCTTGTCAATTCTTCCCTCCCCTCCCACTCTACCCCTTCCCCGGGCACTTTCCCTTGCAACCGCAAGAAATGCAACACTTGTCCCTTCACCTCCCCCCTCCACTCCTTTCAGGGACCCAAGCAGTCCTTCCAGGTCCGACAGAGGTTCACCTGCACCTCCTCCAACCTCATCTACTGCATCCGTTGCTCCAGATGCCAGATGATCTATATCGGTGAGACCAAGCGGAGGCTTGGCGATCGCTTCGCCGAACACCTCCGCTCGGTCCGCAATAACCAACCCGACCTCCCGGTGGCTGGACGGCCAGAGTGAGCAACACCGCAAGCTGGAGGAACAGCACCTCATATTCCGCTTGGGGATCTGCATCCTTTGGGCTTGAATATTGAATTTTCTCAATTCTGTTAACCTTGCTGTCTCCTCCCCTTCCCACCTCTCCCTCAGCCCTCGGGCCTGGCATTCCCTTCTATCTCTATCTCCCTCCCCCACCCAAGTCGCACCAGCTTCTCATTTTCACACCACAAACAGCTTACAATGGCTTGTTCTCTTTATCACCGATACTTTTTTTGCATATCTTTCACTCATTATTCCTTATCTCTCCACATCACCGTCTATATCTCTCGTTTCCCTGATCCTGACCAGTCTGAAGAAGGGTCTCGACCCGAAACGTCGCCTATCTCCTTCGCTCCTTAGATGCTGCTGCACCCGCTGAGTTTCTCCAGCTTTTTGTGTACCCCCGGTGGATATAACTTCCTGGGTGGTTTGCCTCAGATTGAAGAGTCAGCGATCCTCCTGATGGCAATAACTTTCTCCATCAGTATGAGCTCTTCTATTCTGAACCATTTCCTTCACACGTTTGCAACCCGTAAAACATGCTCATGAGAGATACAAGTTGGATATCTGCTTGGCATTCTATCTTCAAATAATTTTGGATGTGAATGTTATTGGCAAGGCTGATCCTTGAGGTCCATCCAAGTTATGCCTATAAAGATTATAATAGGTTGACACCTTAAACCATAGTAGTTTAAGAAATGTGTAAGAAGGAACAGCAGATGCTGGTTTACACTGCAGATGGACACAAAATGCCGGAGTAACGCAGGCAGCATCTCTGGAGAGAAGAAATAGGTGATGTTTCGAGTCGAAATGGGTGATGTTTTGGTCTGAAGAGGGTCTCAACCCGAAACGGCACCCATTCCTTCTCTCCAGAGATGCTGCCTGTCCCGCCGAGTTACTCCAGTATTTTGTGTCTTACCATAGTAGCACATGTTAAATAATGTTTGGAAGGAAGTCCGTGAAAATAATATGGCAATGAAAGAATGCCAATATATTGTAATTTAGGGAGGTTTCTTTGCCGAATGGACCCATATCATCCATCCTTCTTAAGCTGGTGCTTGTGAAGATGTTTTGACGGGCTTCTGTGGTGCCTCTTGTATGGATACTACACTGAAACCACAGTGTGTGGGCAGTGGAAGATATAGAAGGAATAGAAGGGGTGCAGACCGGGTGATAATTTGTCCCGTTCTGTGGATGTTGGATGTTGTAGCTATGCCTATCCATGCGGTTGCCGAGTATTCCATTACATATCCTTGGCACGGATCCAGATCCTGCTGCCTGTGGGCAAGGACTATTTCTTTATCTGAAAAATTGCAAATGGAGTTGAAGACTGCAGCTGTCAGTACTCAATCCTATTTCTGATCTCATTGTGGAGCGAAAGTTAGTACTGAAGCAGCTAAAGACTGTTGCTTTAGTAGCAAGACGTCAGTGCAAACTAGACTTAGGAGGGAAGAAAAAGCAAATTCTTGCTGGTGCAAGAGGTCCATAGTGTTATGTTGCCGACGTAGGATTCAGGTTTGTGTAAATTAGTTCAAGAACCTGATACTTATAGGAATGTAGCTGTTCGTGACCCTGGTGCTGTGGGACTTCAGGCTTCTGCACCTGCAGCCTGACAGTTGCAGCGAGAAGAGGGCATGACCTGGATGGTGGGGACCGTTGATGATAGATGCCCATGTTTTAATTTGGATTTAAATCAGATATATTAGGATGGAAAATGTTGTTGGGGATGAAATGATTGTCAAACAGTAAACTCAGCCATATTAAATTTGTGCTGAATGTACCCCAGTCATTAAAGAGATATCCCCCTGTTTCTCATGGACCTAGACTACCAAATATAATAGGAGTGGGTGTGAGCCAGCTGACTTCTCGAGCATGTCCTTCCATTCAGCATTATCATGGCAGTTCTACTCCAGACGCTAACTCTTCCAATGTGGAGGGCCTCCATGGCCCTCAAATGTTTGGAAGATCAAGAGATTATCTCCCTCTAAATACTTCTAATGAAGCAGCCTTCATAGCTCTGGGGCAGGGAAATTTCAGGATTCACCACCTTCTGTCAGAAGGAGCTACGATGTCCATCTTTTTTTTTTTAAACGGTCTCTTATACTGAAACTATATTATATTCTTCAAGGCTCTTCCACTGATGAAAACATATTAACATTTACCCTGTCATGCACCCTAAAGATTTACATTTCAGTAATGCCACTCCTTATTCTTCTAAACTCCAAAGAATACAGATTTAACTTGTATCCTTTCATGATAGGAGAGTCTTCTCATCCCAGAAATATACCCGGAGAATCTATTTTACACTGACTTCATTATATTATATCCTTTGTAGTCATAGAGTCATACTGCATGAAAAAGGCCCTTCAGCTCATTAGGTCCATGCCAACAGGGTTTGATAGCTCATAAGATCATAAGTGATAGCAGAATTAGACCATTTGGCTCATCAAATCTACTCCGCCATTCAATCATGGCTGATTTATCTCTCCCTCCTAACTCCAATCTCCTGCCTTCTCTCCATAACCTCTGACACCCGTACTAATCAAGAATCTATCCACGTCTGCCTTGCATATATCCACTGACTTGGCCTCCACAGCTTGCTGTGGCAAAGAATTCCACAGATTCACCACCCTCTGACTAAATACATTTCTCCTCAACTCCTTCCCAAAAGAAAGTCCTTTAATAAGTGAGTTCGGTATTCCGACTGCACATGCCCAGGTCATAGATCACTCACAATAACATTCTCGGTAGCTCTGCTGCTGTGTTATGTGCAGGCTTGTGTTTTGTCGGGGTCGGGCCCGGGTCTCCGGTGCTGCGGGCGCTGTTGAGTTGCTGCTGGGCTGTTCCCGTCCTCTTCCGGGTGTCCCATCCCTGTCCGGGGGGCTGCTGGAGGTGTCCGGGTGGCCCTGGGCTGGCGGGGCAGTGGTGGCCCCAGATGTGCAGCCGGCGCGGGGGGGAGGCGCTAGCTCCAGCTCGGATCTGCCTGTCCCACTGGGTTGGCTGGCAGCCTTGGACTGGCGAGGCACCGGAGGGGAGGGGGGGCGACCGTTCCCTGGTGGGTCGGGGACCATCGACTGCGCCTCTCGTATTGTCCATTGGCTGTCGGTTGGCCCCCTCAGTGCCGTCGGGGCCGAGCGCCAGTCATCGACGGGGATGCACACGGGGTGGTGTGGTGGCTCGGCGGGTCAGGCAACACCTCTGGAGAAGGGTCTCGACCCGAAACATCACCCATTCCTTTTCTCCGGGGATGCTGCCTGTCCCACTGAGTTGCTGCGGCATTTTGTGTGTATCCCCATTAACGGCTGGTGCTTGGCTTTCGCCGGCGCCGGGAGGGTTGGCCGGCGGTGGCTGGGTGGGGCGGGGGGTGCTGCTGGCGTCCCCGGCCCGACGGGGAGCAGGTTCACGGGAGTTGGAGCAGGGTTAGGCTGGAGTTGCCGCTTGAGGCGCGGGTGCGCGCAGCTGCCATGAATGTCTCTCCGGTGGTCCAGTCTCTCCCCGTCTCCCACTCGCATCTGCCCTCTCTCTCTCCCTGTTCCAAGTTCAAGTGAGTTTATTGTCATGTGTCCCTGATAGGACAATGAAATTCTTGCTTTGCTTCACAACAGCAGAACATAGTAGGCATTGACTACAAAACAGATCAGTGTGTCCATATACCATTATATAAATATATACACACACATGAATAAATAAACTGATAAAGTGCAAATAACAGATAATGGTTTATTAATGTTCAGAGTTTTGTCAGAGCCAGGTTTAATAGCCTGATGGCTGTGGGGAAGTAGCTATTCCTGAACCTTCTACCTGAATGTAGCGGGGAGATGAGTGTGTGGCCAGGGTGGTGTGGGTCCTTGATGATGCTGCCAGCCTTTTTGAGGTAGCGACTGCGATAAATCCCCTCGATGGAAGGAAGGTCAGAGCCGATGATGGACTAGGCAGTGCTTACTACTTTTTGTAGTCTTTTCCTCTCCTGGGCGCTCAAGTTGCCGAACCAAGCCACGATGCAACCGGTCAGCAAGATCTCTACTGTGCACCTGTAGAAGTTCGAGAGTCCTCTTTGACAAACCGACTCTCCGTAATCTTCTCAGGAAGTAGAGGCGCTGATGTGCTTTCTTGATAATTGCATCAGTGTTCTCGGACCAGGAAAGATCTTCAGAGATGTGCACGCCCAGGAATTTAAATCTCTTGACCGTTTCAACCATCGACCCGTTGATATAAATGGGACTGTGGGTCCCCATCCTACTCCTTCCAAAGTCCACAATCAGTTCCTTGGTTTTGCTGGTGTGGAGGGCCAGGTTATTGTGCTGGCACCATATGGACAGTTGCTCGATCTCTCCTCTGTACTCTGACTCGTCCCCATCAGTGATACGTCCCACAACAGTGGTGTCGTCAGCGAACTTGATGATGGAGTTCGCACTGTGACCGGCTACGCAGTCATGAGTATAGAGTGAGTACAGCAGGGGGCTGAGCACGCAGCCTTGAGGTGCTCCCGTGCTGATTGTTATCCAACCCGCTCTCCTGCTACCTGGCATCCCAGTTCCTCAGATTAAAGATATTTTTACACATAGATCATGAATAAAGATAATTTATACTCGGTTTATGCAGCCAGTGCTTTGTTTGCTTTTTCTTTAGAGCGAGTGACCTTTGACAAATCCTATGATTCCTTGCATTTTTTGGAATACCGAACTCGCTTATTCTGTGGTGACCTCTTGTCCTAGAGTCTCCCACTAGTGGAAACCTCCTCTCCACGTTCACTATATCCAAGCCTTTCACTATTCTGTACTATAGCTGTGCTAGTCCCATTTGCCTGCATTGGCCCATGTCCTTCAACCTTTCCTATCCATGCACCTGGCTAAATGCCTTTTAAACTTCACTGTTGTACCCGCCTCTGTGGCTTCCGTTGGCAGCTTGCTCCATGTACAGTGCCCTCCATAATGTTTGGGACAAAGACCCATCATTTATTTGCCTCTGTACTCCACAATTTGAGATTTGTAATAGGAAAAAAATCACATGTGGTTAAAGTGCACATTGTCAGATTTTATTAAAGGCCATTTTTATACATTTTGGTTTTATCATGTAGAAATTACAGCTGTGTTTATACATAGTCCCCCCACTTCAGGGCACCATAATGTTTGGGACACTTGGCTTCACAGGTGTTTGTAATTGCTCAGGTGTATTTAAATGCCTCCTTAATGCAGGTATAAGAGAGCTCTCAGCACCTAGTCTTTCCTTCAGTCTTTCCATCACATTTGGAAACTTTTATTGCTGTTTATCAACATGAGGACTAAAGTTGTGCCAATGAAAGCCAAAGATGCCATTATGAGACTGAGAAAGAAGAATAAAACTGTTAGAGACATCAGCCAAACCGTAGGCTTACCAAAATCAACAGTTTGGAACATCATTAAGAAGAATGTGAGCACTGGTGAGCTTACTAATCGCAAAGGAACTGGCAGGCCAGGGAAGACCTCCACAGCTGATGACAGAAACCCCCCCCAAACACCTGTCCGACAGATCAGAAACACTCTTCAGGTGTGGATTTGTCAATGGCCACGGTCCGCAGAAGACTTCATGAACAGAAATACTGAGGATACACTGCAAGATGCAAACCACTGGTGAGCTGCGAAAATATGATGGCCAAGTTACAGTTTGCCAATAAATGCTTAAAAGAGCAAATACGGTTCTGGAAAAAAGGTCTTGTGGATAGATGAGACGAAGATTAACTTGTATCAGAGCAAAGTATGGAGGAGAGAAGGAACTCCCCAAGATCCAAAGCATACCACCTCATCTGTGAAACACGGTGGTGGGGTTGTTACGGCCAGGTCATGCATGTATGGCTGCTGAAGGTACTGGCTCACTTATCTTCAATGATGATACAACTGCTGATGATAGTAGCATAATGAATTCTGAAGTGTATAGACACATCCTATCTGCATGTTCAAACAAATGCCTCAAAACTCATTGGCCGGCAGTTTATTCTGCAGCAAGACAATTATCCCAAACATATTGCTAAAGCAACAAAGTTGTTTTTCAAAGCTAAAAAATGGTCAATTCTTGAGTGGCCAAATCAATTACCCGATCTGAACCCAATTGAGCATGCCTTTTATATACTGAAGAGAAAACTGAAGGGGACTTGCCCCCAGAACAGGCATAAGGTAAAGATAGGCTGCAATACAGGTCTGGCAGAGCATCACCAGAGAAGACACCCAGCAACTGGTGATGTCCATGAATCACAGACTTCGTTCAAGCAGTCATTGCATGCAAAGGATATGCAACAAAATACTAAACATGACTACTTTAATTTACATGACATTGCTGTGTCCCAAACATTATGATGCCCTGAAATTGGGGGGGGGGGGGGGGGAGGACTACGTATAAACACTGCTGCAATTTCTACATGGTTAAACCAAAATGTTTAGAAATGGCCTTTATTAAAATATGACAATGTGCACTTTAACCACAGGTGATTTTCTTTATTACAAATCTCAAATTGTGGAGTACAGAGGCAAATAAATAAATGATGGGTCTTTGTCCCAAATATTATGGAGGGCACTGTACATACACCAACCTTGGCAAGAAGTAATTGGCCCTTAGGTCGCTTTTAAATCTTTCCCCATTCATTTTAAACATGCCTTCTATTCTGGATGAGTCTACTCTGGGGGAAAATACTGATAATTCACTTTACGTTTGCCTCTCATGATTTTAAACCTCCATGAAGGTCTGCCTCCTTGCTCCAGCCTGTCCACATAACTCCCGTCTTTGAGTCCTGGTAATAACTTTTGTAAGTATTTTTAGGTTTTTTTTATTCGATGGCTGTATGGTGACCCCACACTCCACTGTACCAATTGGTGCATGTGACAATAAATGTCTCTTGAATATCTTGAATCTCTAGCTCTGATTATCTTTCTACAGCTAGCTGACCAGAACTATAACAACATTTTGAAAACATTTTGGTCGATACATAGATAGGAAAGGTTTAAAGGGATATGGACCAAACGCAGGCGGGACTGGGATAGATGGGGCATCTTGGTCGCCGTAGACAGTTTGGGCCGAAGGGCCTGTTTTGGTGCTATAACAGATGTTAAATGTGTCATAACTGGACACAATACTTAAAATGTCCCATCAATGTCTTGTATGGTTATGGCACGATGAGCCCAACCCCTGTACTGAATACTTTTTCTGATAAAATCCAGTGTGCTAAACGTCATTTTTACCACCTGTGATCGCTTTCAGGAACTGTGTACCTGTACCCCTCGATCTCTCGGCTCTGCAATACCATGTACTGTGTCAGTCCTGCCTTGCTTTAATGTATCAAAATGCACCACCTCACACTCGTCAGAATTAAATTTATTCCTCGGCCCACTTCCCTAGCTGATCAGATTTCCTAGGTGGCTTTTTTGGTGAGACCTGATTTCTTTGTTGAAGAGACCAGAACTACGTAGTACTCCAGTTTTGGCCTCATCTACATCCTGTGAAATTGAAATAAAACTCCCCCTCCCTCCACCCCCCTCCTGAATTCCATCACTTTGCAATGAAGTCCAAAATGACATTTGCCCTCTTAAAGACCCTGCAATTACCTACTAACATATTGTTAATCAGATATACCCTACATAAATACAATCACTTCAAACTCAAGAATAATAGGTAGAGCAAAAGGGAAGATACAGAGTGCAGAATATAGATCTCAGTTTTGTAGCGCTACAGTTCCACAGACAAAGTCCAATGTCCTCAATGGAGTGGAGATAAATCAAATAAGTACCCGAGCTTATGAAAGACGGTTCAGAAGCATGATAAGAGGGTAATAAGCTATATTCAAACTTCTGTGCCTTCTGTTGGATGGAAGCAGGGCAAAGAAGGAATGACATATGTAGGATAGGTCTCCCCTCCCACTCTACCCCTTCCCCGGGCACTTTCCCTTGCAACCGCAAGAAATGCAACACTTGTCCCTTCACCTCCCCCCTCCACTCCTTTCAGGGACCCAAGCAGTCCTTCCAGGTCCGACAGAGGTTCACCTGCACCTCCTCCAACCTCATCTACTGCATCCGCTGCTCCAGATGCCAGATGATCTATATCGGTGAGACCAAGCGGAGGCTTGGCGATCGCTTCGCCGAACACCTCCGCTCGGTCCGCAATAACCAACCCGACCTCCCGGTGGCTCAGCACTTCAACTCCCCCTCCCATTCCACATCCGACCTCTCGGTCCTGGGCCTCCTCCACGGCCAGAGTGAGCAACACCGCAAGCTGGAGGAACAGCACCTCATATTCCGCTTGGGGAGTCTGCATCCTTTGGGCTTGAATATTGAATTTTCTCAATTCTGTTAATCCCTTGCTGTCTCCTCCCCTTCCCACCTCTCCCTCAGCCCTCGGGCCCTGGCATTCCCTCTCTCTCTATCTCCCTCCCCCACCCCAGTCGCACCAGCCTCTCATTTTCACACCACAAACAGCTTACAATGGCTTGTTCCCTTTATCACCGATACTTTTTTGCATATCTTTCACTCATTGTTCCTTATCTCTCCACATCACCGTCTATATCTCTCGTTTCCCTGATCCCTGACCAGTCTGAAGAAGGGTCTCGACCCGAAACGTTGCCTATCTCCTTCGCTCCTTAGATGCTGAGTTTCTCCAGCTTTTTGTGTAACCTAGGATAAGTCTTTGTTCGTGCTGTTGAGTGCTTTTTTGAGGCAGCATGAAGTGTAGAAGGAGTCAGTGGTGAGAAGTTTGGTCTGTGTTGACTGGGCTCCATCCACAACTCTCTGCAATTCCTGTGTAAGAAAGAACTGCAGATGCTGGTTAAAATCGAAGGTAGACACAAAATGCAGGAGTAACTCAGCACGTGAGGCAGCATCTCAGGAGAGAAGGAATAGGGCGATGTTTCGTGTCGAGACCCTTCTTTAGTCCTTGCAGTCTTGAGCAGAGCTTGTTTCAAGGTCAGTTTATTGTCATGTGTACCAATTATGGTACAGTGAAATTCAGATTACCGTACTAAATAAAAAGACACACATCTACATAAAAGTTAACATAAATATCCACCGCAGCCGATCCCCCATGTTCCTCACTGTGATATTAGAAGGCAATCAAGTCCAATCTCCTTACTATTTATCATCCCGCGTCGGGGCGGTCGAAACTCCTGCGGTCTCCGATGTTGGTCCCTAACCTGAGCTCCGTGATGTTAAAGTCTCGCAGGCTCCCACGGTTGGACCCCAAAGACGATCCCCAACAAGGATCGCAAGCTCCGTGATATTAAAGCCCCACAGGCCGATCTCTAGCAAAGGCCGCTGACTCCACGATGTTAGGCAGCAGTGTGGACGGCGATATGATACAGAAGAAATCACATCTCCGTCGATGTAAGAGATTAGAAAAAACCCGGCCCCACACACACGCAAAACAAGCTAAAGAACACTAAAAAACATATGTTTAACACACACAAAACAGACACAAAGAAGGAAGGGACAGACTGACTGTTGGTGAGGCAGCCATTGCTGGTGCTCCCCATGTTCCCAAACCAAGCTGTGATTCAATCCAACAGTGTGTTTTCTATGTGCATTTGCAGTTTTTTTTTTAATTGGAGACGTGCTGAATTTCTCAGTCTCTTCAGGAAGTGGAGGAGCAATTGTGACTTCTTGACTGTCGCATCAATGTGGTTGGTCCATGACAAATTATTGGAAATATTAATGCCAAGTAACTTGAAGCTCTCAATTATTTCCACATTGGTAACATTGATGCCGATTGGGATATACACTCCAAAGGTTTCATAAGTCGATAACAAGCTCCTTCATCTTGCTGACATTGAGGGAGAGGTTATTGTCCTGACACCATGTCACTAAGTTCTCCATTTCCTTCCTGCATTTTCATCTAGTCATTGTTCGTGATTCGGCCAACCACAGTGGTGTCGTCTGCAAACGCGTAGATGGAAGTAGAGCTGAATTTGGCTGTACTGTCGTGAGTGTATGGGGAATATAGCCGGAGACTGAGAACACATCCTTGAGGGGCACCCCATGCTGAAAATTATTGTGGTGACAGTTTTGTCACCTGTCACTGATTGAGGTCCATGGGTCAGAAAATAGAAGATACAGTGTCAGACCTGATTCCTAGGTCCTGGAGTTTAAAACATCGGAGGTCCCACTATAGCTTTAGCTACTTTATATATATATATATATATATATATATATCTGTAGAAACGTTTATTGCTTCTTTGCAACATTGCAGTTTTCTCTCAGTCAATTTTCTCCTTTCTCACAATTTTTTAAAAACTCTTTCTCTTCTAAAAAATATTCCAATCCTCTGTTCTACCAGAAGCCCAGCTACTTCTCGGTTTAATATTATCCTCAACCTATATTAACCATAGATGGTTGCCTTTTCTCATGGAATCTCTTCTATTTGGGATAGGTTTCTGCTGAGAATTAGTTGTTTAAATATCTCACTGACCTATTTCTTATCTTACTAACATTGTCCAACTACTCTACTTTCACAAGATTGTAATTGCCCTTATTTGAGTTGAATATACGGGTTGTGGACTTGGGGCATTCACTCTCCAACTGTGTCTGAAATTCTACCGTGCTTTTGTTACTACTTCATAGGGGATCCTTAAACACAACATTTCGTATTAATCCTTTCTCGTTACACATGAATAAATCTAAAATAGCCGATTTCTAGGTAGGTTTGTAATATACTGCTCTCCGAAGCAACCCCTGGCATATTCTTCAAATTCTTCCGAGTAGCCTGCCAGTTTTATTTACCCAATCAATATGCAAATTAAATTCTTTATTGTATTGTATATTTTTATTATCATTTTTCCTGAGTACTTACATACCCAGAGGAAACGAAAAAACGTTGCTCAACCAGTGTCCATTCAGTGTGCGGTAAAAAATAAATAGAAATAAAAATACATATATCATGAGTTCCGATCGGCAGCGGCACGACAATGGCTCTGCTTCAGTGTGTCCAGGCTGGTGTTTGGTGCGCGATACTTTGGCAGGGGGCAAAGTCCGTTTATCAGTCTTATAGCCTGCGGGAAGAAGCTGAGGAGCATCCTGCTGGTTTTGCAGCTGATGCTCCTGTACCTCTTCCCAGATGGCAGGGTGGAGAATATGTGATGCGATGGGTGGTAGGGGTCTTTGATGATGGAGATGGCTCTGCTGATACATCTCTTCCTGTATATGTCCAGCAGGAAAGGGAGTGGAGCACCAATAATCCTGCTGGCGGTCTTCACATTCCTGTCCAGTTGGTGCCGTTCGTACGCCTTGCAGCTCCCGAACCAGGAAGTGATGCCGTAGGTTAATGTGCTCTCGATTGTCCCCCGTGGGTGTGCAGTGGGGAGGCCTGCTTTCTGTAGTCTACGGAGAGGGTGTAGTCGCTGCTGGGCTCTCTTGACCAGTGCTGTGGTGTTGGTCGTGGACGTCAGGTCATCTGACAGGTGGAGTCCTAGGAACTTCACACTGCTGACCCTTTCCACATCAGCTCCATCGATGTGCAGAGGTGTATGGCGTTGTTTTCCCGCCCTCCTGAAGTCAACCACCATCTCCTTCGTTTTTCCCACGTTGAGAATAAGGTTGTGGGATTTGCACCATCCTGTGAGCAGCTCCACCTCCATCCTGTACGCCGACTCATCATTGTCACTGATGAGACCCACCACTGTTGAGTCGTCAGCGAACTTGTTGATGAAGTTGTTGTTGAGTCTAGCAGTACAGTCGTGTATAAGCAGACTAAACAGCAGGGGGCTTAGGACACAGCCTTTGGGCGAGCCAGTGCTCACAGCTATGTTTTTTGATGTCCTACTGCCCACCCTGACTGTCTGCTGCCGTTGCGATAGAAAGTTCAGGACCCAGTACATGTGCCAGCATCAACCCCCAATAACTCCAACTTCTCCACCAGCTGCTGCGGAATGATTGTGTTAAAAGCAGAGCTGAAGTCTATGAAGAGGATCCTGGCATAAGTATTTTTCTGATCAAGGTGTGGCAGTACGAGGTTCAGTGTTGTTGAGACTGCGTCCTCTGTGGATCGGTTGGCTCTGTAGGCGAACTGCAGTGGGTCTAGGTTGGCAGGTAGGCTATTTTTGATATGCTGCATAACCAGTCGCTCAAAACACCTCATTACTATGGGTGTTAGAGCCACTGGTCGAAAGTCATTATGGCATCCTTACTGCAATTCTCTTCATGCATGGCTTTGATATTCCATTATTTTATCCTTTGTCCCTTGTAGAGGCCAGCATATGGATTATTCCTCCCTGTCTTTCCCTTGCTGTTCAAAACCTCCACTCAAATAATTTCACTTTCATTATCCACCTGTCTCCCTTCCCATTTGGGCTACTCGTTTGAAATATTTAAAACCTGGAATATTGAGCACCTAGTCCTGATCACCCTGCAAACATGTCTCCATTACAGCTATTCGATCATATTCGTGTCTATTTCTTCTGTCAACTCATCTATCTAATTGTTAATGCTTCGTAGATTTAAATGAAGAGACCTAAGCTTTACTTGTTTTCTTACAATTGTTTCTTGTGCCATATTAAATATGTTACATACTTTTACTTATGATTTTTGCATCATTCCAACACACGTTGTCATTCTTCCCATCATTATCTTGTTCTACTACATTCCCATTGAATTTGTGAAGTATCCAGTCACCACACCCCTACCCTCTAGTTAGTTTAAAGCCCTATCTGCAAATTTGTTTTGGTAGTTCTCATAGCTGGGTCAGCTTGGCCATCATATCTGGCTACCTGACTTGAGCCCAGTGGCTTTGACTACTCAAAATGTACTATGTTTAGGCTGAATATGCAACAAAGTGCTCATTTTGGAACGCCAGCTCATTATAAATAGTTGTATAATTTCCAGAATCCATAGCATGGTTTCTTCAAATAAGACAGAAATCGACAGTGTATTGCATATCCAACTCTACTGTTTAAAACATTGACTTCAGTTAAAAGTGGAAGTAAAATAAGAGCTGCATCATATTCTCGGCCCTTGTTGCCCTCACTCACTGCTGAATTTGTTGTGCACTATATAAAGCTGCTTTACAATGTGGCAAGATTCTGACTGGGTAGGAATTGTTGATAAATTGTTCTCTCTTACAGCTAGGGTGAGACTTGGTGGAATGGACTTAGTCTTAACAAATTGAATCAAGACCATGGCATGTGGTTCAGGATAGAATGTTCCCTGAGGGTGGGCATGTGAGCCCTGTAGGCAAACTGTAATAGTGTGACATTAAACGTTTGCATGGTTGTTGGGGGTTGGTTGTGTTTCATTTAAATGTTGTTGTGCAAGCTAGCACATAGCTTTGTGGGTGCCGTTATGTATTTGTTTAAAGCTCACCTTTGCTGCGTTGCTCTAATGTGAATCTGTTCATCTGTGCTCGCCCTCCTCGTGTTACAAAACAAGCTCCGTGATGTTCATTGAAGAAGGGTCTCGGCCCGAAACGTCGCCTATCTCCTTCGCTCCTTAGATGCTGCTGCACCCGCTGAGTTTCTCCAGCTTTTTGTGTATCCGTGATGTTCATTGTATTTGTTTTTCTAACTTCAGTGATGAGGTTGAAAATAGACTTCTAGCTTCTCAATGTCAAGGTACTCGTGAGTGGAGCCTGTCTAAGTGGGCTTGATGCAAGCCTACTAGTATTGGGAGACTAATTGGTCCAATTGGATTTTAATCTTATTCCCAAATGGAGCTCTGCATGGCCATTGGTAAGCCTACTGACCCTACTGGTAGACAATGATTTTTTTCCCTTGCTTCCCCCAAGTGTGTTCATTATGAAGTCATAGAGTTATGGAGTCATAGAATGATATAGTGTGGAAACAGGCCCTTCGGCCCAACTCGCCCACACTGGCCAACAATGTCCCAGCTACACTAGTAACACCTACCTGCGCTTGGTCCATATCCCTCCAAACCTGTCCTATCCATGTACCTATCTAACTGTTTCTTAAGCGATGGGATAGTCCCAGCCTCGACTACCTCCTCTGGCAGCTTGTTCCATACACCCAACACCCTCTGTGTGAAAAAGTTACTCCTCGGATTCCTATAAAATCTTTTCCCTTTCACGTTGTATCTATGTCCTCTGGTCGTCGATTCCCCTACTCTGGGTAAAATACTCTGTGCATCTACCCTCTCTCTGTGCATCTATTCCTCTCATTATTTTCTATACAAAATCATGATACAACAGCTGGTAGAGCATCAAGTTGTAAGTTCCAAGCCAGTTCCAGTTATTGAACCACCGGGTGGCACCCGTAATGACCGCCTTGCCAGCAGTCTGTCTTGACCCTTCTCTGTTTTTATTATTTTAAGTATGTCTTGAATATCTGTTTTAATGTCTCTTGGTATGTTTTATGTGGGGGGTGTGGGGTGGGGGGGGGGTGAACTTTTTTCAGTCACTTACCTCGATGGAGATGCGATTTTTCTCCGTGTCGCATCTCCGCTGCCCCCCCCCCCCCCCCCCCCCCCCCCCCCCTTGCGCCTACAACATGGAGTGGTGCGGCCTTTCCTGGAGACCGGCCCGGGAAAGTGTGAGATGTTGCACTTTGGAAAGACAAATGTCGGAGTCAAGTATACAGTTAATAACATGCCCCTTAACAAACAGTATTGATGTATCAAGTGATCTTGGGGACCATGTCCGTAGATCTCTGACAGCAGCAGCACAAGTGGATGGAGTGGTAAAGAAGGCTTATGGTATGCATGCCTTTATCAGACTGGATAAATCAGGAAGTCATGTTGCAACTTTAAAAATGTTTGATGCTCTGGACTGGAACAGTTCATGGTGAGATCAGGGAAGCGGCTATGTGGCTCTCATGAATTTACACATTGTTAAAGGCTAGACATGAAAAGAAGACAAAAAAGCATCTGATGAGGAGAGGTGAAATGTAAAGCCAGAGGAGTGGGATAAAGGTGAAAGGGGACGGGGAGAAGGAGGGAAAGGATGGGGAATAAAAGGGAAATTAAGGGTGCTGAGATGGGAATAAGTGTACGGAGGAGGGGAAAGGAGTAGGATGACTAATTGGTGGGAAATTAAGAGAGAAATGTGTGCACACCAGCTGGGGATAAAGGGGGAGGGCGTATGACTTCAATTTGGAGAATTCATTGTTCATACCATCGGGTAGTACACTATCCAAGTGGAATTACACAAAAAGCTGGAGGAACTCAGCTGGACAGGCAGCGTCTCTGGAAGAAGGAATGGGTGACGTTTCAGGTCGAGACCCTTCTGAGGTCCCACATGTAACCTGTAACCCACATGTGCTTGCTTTACGGGTGCTCTTGTCAGCCTTGAAGAAGCAACACTATTATCAGCAGGTTGCTGTATCGACTATTTTCTCTTCACTCACCGTCTATTCTTTATGTGAAGAATCTACTTTGCGACTGGTTGGCTATTACTGGTGGAATTTGATAAAGTATTGAGCTGTCATCCTTGATCCTTTGCGCCCTGCCGTTGAATCAATCCAATTTATCACCTTCGCTTGAATTCAAAGAGTTTTCACTTTATGGCCAGCCTGCCAATGTAGCTCTCGTGTACAGGTCATTCTGCCATAATGTGTGTTTCCATAAGGATAATTAGATATAATGCAATTGAACAACAATACAATAAAAAATAATTTTACAATAACACAATAAATTATCTGGTTACCTAGTATAACTGATAATTTATTGCAATATTGTTTATTGTACATTTATTTGTTGTGCTGTCATGTTAATGTGACTGCAAAGCTGCAGCAAGCAAGAATTTCATGGTTCCTGCTTATTACAATTAATTACTCTTCACTTGATTAATTTGGGAATGTTATTTGTATTTAGTGGGCTGAATTATTCATAACATTTTTTATCTGGAAGTAGAAAGCCACTTAAAAGTTACTTTGGAAATTGTCAAGCAGGAAAAAAACTGTTGTGGGGAGAGTCTAGGGAGCAAAAAACCTTTCCATGTAGCCTCCCTGCAGTAATCAGTAAGTAATGTCTTTTAAGAACACAGCCTGCCATTTTCACCTGGGTAGCCATTAAAATTGTCAAGCTATTACTTCCATTGACACTTGTACTGTATTAAACAGAGTAACATTCAGCATTTAGTATTTTTAGCTTGCAACAAAAATAAACTTGTAGCTATTAAAAGACCGTTGTTTTTAAAAATCCCACAGGGAAAAGTAACCATGTTATTGTAAAGTTTAAAACACTATCGACCCTAAGCCCTCTTTCCTCATTGACATTGTTTTTATCATGCAATTTTATAGAATGTGAGAAATGTTATTATTGGGAATGGAATTATTGTGATATAACAAAATTACCTGTATGTAACATTTTGTCATTAGTAACTTACAAAAATGTGCCATGAATATGGTCCAATGTATGTCATACCCAAATATGTCTTTAAAAAAGTAATTTTGAAAACCATGAATGGTGGTGAGGAATGGGCAATGTTGTAGAGATGAAAAAAAGTAGGTTTGGAAATGCAGAAAGAAGGTGTGGGAACTGAGTTGGGTTGAGTCTTGTGCAGATATTTGGCAGGTCCTGGGAAATTTGAAAATCTAATCCACAGAGCAATGACCACTATAAGTTGCCTCTGTGTTTAGGTGAGTTTTAGATTCTTGGAGAGTTGATACAAATCAATGGAGATTAAAATGGGATTAATGGATGCTTGTTGATTTTCGAGGATAGTGGACCAAAGGACCTCTTTCTGTGCTGCATGACTTTAAGCTGGCACCCACCTGTTAATGGTAGTTAATTTAACTTATGGCTGCCACAAAATTAGAAGTTATTGGTTCACATCCTATCATGGAGACCTAACCATGACCTAACCCAATAGAAGAAGTGACCTGAAACTGAGGAAGTGCTGCACTTTTTGAAGTGATGAGGTACATTTTAAATGGGAGGAGTCAAACGGAAAGTTGCTAAGGGTAAGGACCAGCTCCGCTAGGCGTAGGAGAGTGTCAGTAGACGGGGATTGGTTGGTTCTGTGGTCGAGGAAGAAACGGAGGGCTTTAAGACCTTTCTGGTGGGGGATGGAGGTGTAACCATGTCTGAAAGATCCTCCTGGTGGGGGTGGAGGTGTAACCCAGTTTGAAGAAGGGTCTCGACCCGAAACGTCGCCTATTTCCTACGCTCCATAGTTGCTGCCTCACCCGCTGAGTTTCTCCAGCATTTTCGTCCACACACTTTTTGAAGTGTTAAGTCATCTGTGTTCAATGATATTGTAAACATTTGTAGGATGCTCTTTTGAGGGAGAGTAGGCGATCTATCCATCTTGAGGCAGCATGAGAGTGGCGGTTGTAAAAAAAAACTTGTTTGGGTATAAAACATTTTTAGGGGGGCGTCTTCCTGAATGGTGCCCAATTCAGGAAGACGCCCCCCTTAAATGCAAATCTTTTAATGCAACTGATTCTATTCTGAGAATACACAAACTGCTTGTCATGCTGAAGGAGACCATTGAGTCTCTACTGTTTCTACAATGTAGCCAGTTAGACCCATCTTCCATCTCCCCACAGAGCTGGAGAATGTTTCCTTTTAGATATTTAATCGGGCTTCCTTTTAAATGCTACAATTGAATCTGCCTGTACCACTACATTTGTGTTTCTTCCTGGACCCTAACCAATTGTCATGTCAAACATAGAGGGGAAAAACAAGTCATCTTGTTAGATGAAAAAGTTTAAGTCTTAGTGTCTGGGCAAATCTTGAACTGTAGTGAGCAGCTTGTTTTGTGAATAGGCATGTGTCTTGTAGATAGCACCTTTCATTTAGTCATATGATGCCTTTTTCTAATCAATGCTGTGGAAAGTGTGTATTTTGTGAACTTCTGTGATCACTGACAGCAGTGGAATTGAAAGGATTGACTGATCTGGTGGGTAGATGGAGGGTAAAAGCCTTTCCCTGAATTAGAAGATTTGGTGTTTTCTAACAATTTGTTAGAATTGACACTGAGTTCCATGGCTTTGGCACAGATTCATTCTTAAACACTGCTGTGCTGTTTCTGAAAGCACCATTTCAAATCAGTACACAATTTCTTCTCTATCCGTTTGGAGTTAAGTCAGTTGGAGATTTATTTTGTTAAGTAGGAGCTATACAGATGGATGTGGCACAGCTGATATACTTTTGAGGACAACAATGGAAGATGAACATTTTGCAATGCATCTTTCAAATCCTATGGTCATCCTGATCATGAAATTGAGCTGTGGCCACTTGTAAGCAAAGGAAACTTGTGTGCACAGAAAAATAATCATTTGGCAGTTACCAAGCTATTCTGCTTAACTGATTGGGGTGGAAGGAAGAATATTGGAAAAGACGCTGGAGGGTCATTGACATTGAGTCAGCAGATTGGGATGGAGGTTTAATGTTTCATCTGCATCACTGCACATGTTTGAGGAAGGGTCTCGACCTGAAACGTCCCCCATTCCTTCCCTCCACAGATGCTGCCTGTGACGCTGAGTTACTCCAGCATTTTGTGTCTTCCTCTTCTTGCATATGGCGTGCACAGCCTAAAGTTGTAGGACAACTTGTTCTATTTGATCTTATTTGTTTGTGCACGCCGGGTTGATTGCATTCGTCGAAACAGGGCGGACCCCGTGAAGGTTGCAATCTCCCACCCCATTTTGTGTCTATTTGACTACATGCAACAGGGCATCAATACAGTATTGAAGAGAGGCATCATATTGCCCATTGGGTTCAAATTCCCAAGCAACTGTACGGCTTCTGGTTTTGAGATTGTGACGTGCTGTCTTTGCCCGTGCTCATGTCGTGCAATGTGTACTTGCCCTGTACTCATTGCCAGTTTTCCCATACAAATCTACAATTGTAACATTCATCATTGTGGAGGCTCCACTTATTGGTTCAGCGAGTTCATATTTGTTTTTTTAATGCATGTTATTTTCCATCTGTGGATAATTGCCCAGGAATTGCCCACTCTCTGGCACTGTACCAAATTGGCCCGTTTTTCATGTTGGTATGGGCAGATCCATTCAGAAAATTGGCTTGACTGACATTGCAGCTGCATCACTGTCTTGTTCAGGTCATTTGACACAAAAAGTTGGAATAACTCAACAGGTCAAACAGCATCTCTGGAGAAAAGGAATGGGTAATGTTTCTAAAGGCTGAGTTACTTCAGCTTTTTATGTCTATCTTCGGTTTAAACCAGCACCTGCAGTTCCTCCCTACACATTGTCCATGTTGATGTTCATGGGCATGCACTGTCCAGAAACAATCAGCTATAGCTGTAATTATTCTCCCTAAACCAAAAGGTTTGACACAAAAAGCCTTGGTTTCATGCTGCTTCTGATTTGTTTCTTAATTTGCAGCGTTTTTAGATAGGGTTGAATGTGGAGTTAATCTTTAGTTTTGCCCAATCTTTACACTGCATGTCGTTTTGAATGTTGAGGGTGTTCTTTTAATTTGAGTATTGATGGTTTTGTCCCTTCGTGATTATCCGCTATAACGTTGACAGGGCCGGACCTTGTGCATCTCGTTTGTATTCAATCTCCCTCTTGCTAAATTTAAAAAAAAACAATTGTTTCAATTGACTGCTGTGATCATTTGAATTTCTGGCAGATTATGTTTAACGTACAGATGGGACATCCTGTTATCTGCTGATTTTGTTCACTCAGCAGTGTGGCAAGATTTGGAGGTTTTGCTGTTTGGTGCATTATTAATAACAGAAACTTATATTGCTTACGGAGTACCCTCTATAAAAATTAAAGAGTGCTAGTACTTTTCAAAGCAAACTACACGCTGCCGACTCCCCCTCTTTGCTTGCCTACAAACTACGACGCTCTTCGACTCAGTAAACTTGTTATCATAAAGCAATATATGGGGTTGAGACCTGTGCAGCTCTGGAAGATGAGATGGCACAGGTTTCAAATCCAGAGATAATTTTATGTAAACGGATCCTATAGTATATATCACTTGCGACAAAAGGCGATGAGGTAAACTGTAGAATTTGGACAGTCTGTCAACAGATGTAGCAGATACCACAGTTCCAGACAATGGCCCTCACTCACCAAGGATGCAGCCCTAAAAACAATATTTCACAGTGAGGAGATATTTATGAAAAGCAGAAACAGGAAGTACGCAAATTATTGGGTACATTGCAAGATGGTTCGAGAATAAGGAAGTCTGATTACAGATGGGATCCTCTGGATTGTGTTGCCTGGGATAAAGCATTTCAGCTATGAAGATAAACTGGATAGGTTGGGTTTGTCTTTCTTTGAACAGGGAAGGCCTGGGGAATAGGTTTAAGCAGAAGGAATAGATTTAAGATAAGGGCTGGGAATCAGAGGAATATTTTATTTTTCATCCAGGGTTCTTTGGAATCTGGACCACACTGTCTGAGGAAGTAGAAGAGCATTTGAAACACTATGACCTAGAACACCTTGAAAAGGTGGAAAGAAGGAGTCTACCTTTGATTTTCCAGCATCTGCAGTTCCTTCTTAAACAAGATCTTTATTAGAAACATAGAAAATAGGTGCAGGCGGAGGTCCTTCGAGCCACCACCGCCATTCATTGTGATCATGGCTGATCGTTCCCAATCAATAACCCATGCCTGCCTTCTCCCCATATCCCTTGATTCCATTCTCCCCTAGTTCTTAAGATACCAGCAGAGACAGACAGACAGGTGACCAACCAAGGCAGTTACCACTCTTTTCTTGCTCTCCCAAACAGGGTAGCTAGTGGCAGCAGCCAGTGGAGCTGCTGCCTTGTGGCTCCAAAGACCTAGATTCAAACATGATCTCTAGGGCTGTTCATATGGAGTTTGTATATTCTTGTAACTGTGAGTTTCCTCCAGGTCCTCGGGTTTCCGCTATATGTGAGGGTGGCTATCATAGTTGGCTATTGCAAATTGTATTATGTGCAAATGAATGATATAATCTGGGAAGAGTTGATGAGAATACGGGGAGAAAAAAATTGTAGGATTAGTGTAAATTGTTTTTTGATGTTCAGTGTGGATTAGATTTGGTTCCTCCCACACTGTTGAGTGCATTTCACCATTCTGTTTAGTTATTTGCGATGTCTTCCACCCTCGATAGGCTTGCGTCCTGGGCTTCCAGATCCTTCTGGAATGTTCGCCTCCATGTGAGTTTTGGTCAGCCCCTTTTCCTTCTTCCATTAGGTTGCCATGTCATTGCTATCTTAGGTGCACGTGCTGATGACATTCTGAGTACAAGTCCTGCAAATTCAGTGTGGATTAGTGGGCCAATTATAATTGGTTCTGTGAAGCATCACTGTATTAATTCCTTTAGTGAAGACAAACGCAGAACCTTCACCGTGGTTGAAAACAGTAATGGCTCTTTCCTGGTGAGCTCCAAAATTTGGATATTTCTTGAATAATTGTCTGTAGTTACCTTTTCATTATGGGAGCACAAATTAACTTATGGGAAACAATGAAGAGTAGTCTATTAGACCTGTGCAACATCAAGGTCATTGATCAGAAACATTGTATGCTGCCTGCCCTTTCCTGAGTTGAGTTGAGTTTATTGTCACGTGTACTGGGGTGCAGTGAAAAGCTTTTGTTGCGTGCTAACCAGTGAGCGGAATGACAATACATGATTCCTGATATGGCACTCAGCAGAAATAACGTTGTAATTGCATCAGATCGTTGTTGCTCAGTGGAGAATTTAAAATTGATGGGAGCTGGAGATGCTGAATTCTTTATTTAAGCTCTGTCGCAGGAATAGTTATTTTCCTCAGCGTGATTGTGTATTCTCTGAAAACAAGATCAAGATATTAGACCTAACACAAAACATATGGTCTACCAAGCGGCAATGATCTTTGTTCTTCTGAATATTTTTTTTAATGTGGACTACCTCCAAAGCATTTGAAAGGTGCCATCAAGGCTGTCTCCAGAAAATTCTTCAAATCTTCTTGAAGAAATAGCAAACCAACAAGAGTGTTCCTCTCTCTGGCCAATATCCCCAGCAGTTAGGCCCTATTATCATTCAAATGTCTGACATCATATTTCAAAAGCAGAAATGCTGTTCATAGTTCTGAAAAGATTGTCAGGTGAGCACAGGAAAAAAATTCAAGGCATCAAAAGACTTGTGTAACTCAGCGGGCTTGGAAAATATGGATGTTTTGGGTCAGGATCCTTCTTCAGACCTTCAGGAAACATTCAAGGGTGCACTCGGAGCTAGTTGAGGAGTGGGGTGGAGGGTGGAATTGCAAAATGGCTTCTGATACCTGGAAATCCATAACTGTTCATTGCTGAAAGTGGTGAAGGATCGTACAAGATCAGATCGAGAAGCTCTGATCAATGTTTAGGGAGCACACAGAAGCCCCCGCCTGTTCACCACCTCCAACTACCCAGCCATCTGTCCTGTTAACCACTTCCCGCCCCAATTGTTGAAGAATCTGGCCTCTTATTGGCTTCATCAACACACTTTAGCTTTGCAAAGTTAAATTCTGATGGGCTCGTGAGGAAAAAGGGGATGAAAAAGTGCATTTTAACGAATTATATTCTAGGGGACTGTTTCAATTATTGCAATGTGAAAAATAAAGCAGATAATTCTTACATGGGTTGACACACAGCCCACGTGTGATGTGTAACAGATAATCTAATTATCAGGTCTATTGATTAGGCAGTAATTATCGGCCAGCTCATTGATTTATCGGAAGTAGATTCTCTTCATACAACAAAATCTATTGTATCTATTTTGTTGTTCCATTCTGTTCTCTGCACCTGGAATTCTATGGCTCTTTGTTTTGAATCTTGTTAACACTTTTCAGAATAGTGTTAGATGTATTTCCTGCTTTATTTCTGTGAAATTTCCATTGTTCAGTTCAAAATAGAATATTACAGATATGTTGCATAATTAGCGTACTAACAATGTGAATAATGCATTTGATATTCCGCTTGGGGAGTTTGCATCCTTTGGGCTTGAACATCGAATTTTCTCAATTCTGTTATGCTGTTTCCTCCCCTCCCACCTCTCCCTTCGGGCCCTGGCATTCCTCTATCTCTATCTCCCTCCCCCCCTAGTCGCACTAGCTTCTCATTTTCACACCACAAACAGCTTACAATGGCTCGTTCCTTTATCATCGATACTTTTTTGCATATCTTTCATTCATTGTTCTTTATCTCTCACATCACCGTCTATATCTCTCGTTTCCCTGATCCCTGACCAGTCTGAAGAAGGGTCTCGACCCGAAACGTCGCCTATCTCCTTCGCTCCTTAGATGCTGCTGCACCCGCTGAGTTTCTCCAGCATTTTGTGTAACCCTCGATTCTCCAGCATCTGCAGTTTCTTCGTTAAAACAATGTGAATAATGCATTTGAGTTTATTCACAATTGTTATTGGACTTTTGGGATTAAACGATGGCCATATAATCTGTATGGGAATTATGAAAGGAAAGTGAGATGTCGTGAAACCAGATGCTCAAGATGGCCAGTCCAACAAGTAACCATACAGTGTAGATGCTCAAAGAAATAGTCAGCTTGCCTCTTGTCCCAACTAGGATGTCTGCTAAGGGCAATAAGTAGGTTTCAAAGTCACATGCTAGGGACTTCCATTATATTCCCGGATATCATTGTTCCTTATCATTAAAACAATGTGACTCCTAAGGGCGGCACCGTGGTGAACCACAGTGTTGCCTCACAGCACCAGATTCCTGGGTTCGATCCTGACCTCGGGTGCTGTTTGTGTGGAGTTTGCACATTCCCCTGTGCCAATATGTATTTCCTCTGGGTGTTCTGGTTTCCTCTCACATCACAAATATCTGCAGGTTTGTAGGTTAGCTGGCCTCTGTAAATTGTCCATAATGTGTATGCAGTGTGTGAGAAAGCGGGATAACTAAACTAGTGTGAATGGATAATCGATGATTGGCATTTACTCAGTGCGCCACAGGGAATGTTTCCATGCTGTATCTCCAAACTAAACTCCCAACACTCTCAAATCTTCCCCCCCCCCCCCCCCCCCCCACCCCCCCAATAAAAAAAAACCCAATAATTGAGAGCACAATGGTGATGCAGGCAGTGCAACTGTTTCACAGCTCCAGGGACAGGAGTTCAGCTGCGACACCTCAAGTTATGACTTTGTGGTGTTTGAATGTTTTCCTGAGATGCCATAGTTTTCTCCTGTATGTCAAAGATATGATAGTTAACGGGTGAATAGGCTGCTTGGCTCTCATTGGATGGATGGAAGGAGAATCAGGGGAGGAGTAGATTTAATAGGGAAATGTGATAGAAAGAAATGATTGATTGCCAAAAGGGATTGCAGGGATTTCTCTGTGAACCGGCATAGACTCAATCAGACAAACAGCCAATTCCCGTGCAGTGAGGAACTATGAACATATCTAAAATTCTGAGCACAGAGAAGCCAGGTTAAAACCTGTATCTTGATTCCTCTGATGTCACCACATTCTCAGCCCAAAGACTCTTCAAGCTTTGCTTGTTCCTCTAATGTCTTTTTGTGATTTTCATCTTTGATTTTACAATCAAATCCTCACCAAATCCTATGTGCATTGGGTTTTTGGTAAGAAGTGCTATATAAATGCCAAACAAAAAGCCCAAATGCTTAAACCTGGTCAGACAACCTGTATCTCCAAACTAAACTCCCAACACTCTCAAATCTGCTTAAACCTGCTCAGACAATACTTGTGAAAAGGAGGACCCTTCATCAGTAGGTAGACAAAATTGCTGGAGAAACTCAGTGGGTGAGGCAGCATCTATGGAGAGAAGGAAATAGGCAATGTTTCTATTCACAAGTATTGTCTGACCAGGTTTAAGCAAAACATCTATTCACGTGAATTTATGCTATGAATTGTTCTTAGTGTGTTCAATGGGGAAAGTGATTTATGAAATGGATCCATTCCTGGAAAATATGTTAAGTGAAATTTTATAAATTGCAGACTTAGTGAAATTCTGGGAATTTTGGTACAATGCATTCCTATTCACAGAGAGTGCTGTGCTAGTCATTTTGGTGAAAAACAGCTCTGCAGATCATGGATATTTACCCTAAGGAGTCATTATTATTATTATAGCGAATATTCATAAATCATGGAAAAGGGAGGGTTTTTTTAGCCTATTTGTTCTTGAGCTGTGTGTATCGGTTGAAAGCTCATTTATTGCCATTGCCTTGTTCTACCCAAATGTTTTTTTTGTCGAAACGAGGAACTGCTGGTTTACCAAGGAAAGACACAGAATGCTGGAGTAACTCAGCAGGTCAGGCCTGTATCACTGGAGAACAGGGATAGGTGACGTTTCCGGTCGAGACCCTTCTTCGGTCTGATTGCAGTGGTGGGAGGAAAGAAAGCTAGAAGTGAAGAGGGGCAGGATAAAGTATGGCAGGTCATAGATGAACACAGGAGTGCAGGATGGGGGACGGTGGGGGGGGGGGGGGGTTGGGGATTGATAGGCAGATAGTTGGACAAAGGCAAGAGATGAACACACCCAAGCTGTGAAACAGGTTAGAGAGTTCCAAATTGTCTGGCTAGAGGATTGAAGAGGTGCGAATAACATGGTATTGTTATTTCTATCAAAAAAATATTTGAACATTTATGAGAGAATTTACTTAAGATCGAATTTCCACAAACCTGTTCTTCAGATTGGAGGAGGGTCCTGACCTGAAAAGTTGCCTTTCCATGTTTTCCAGGTTAACTGACCCTTTGAGTTACTCCAGCACTTTGTCCTTTTTTTTGGATATAGTATATATTCCATTGGTTAATTATGGATGGAGACAGGTTGAATATTTGATAAAATCAAAGAGATATTGGTAGCTATAGAAAACAAATGCTTCTGACTCATGGCAAATTGCCTGAAAGACAATTCTCAGGAACAAAAGGTAGACAAAAATGCTAGAGAAACTCAGCGGGAACAAAACCCAAGAACTGTCTTTTTTCCATGAAAAGTGCTATCAGTATCACCTTAAGGCCAAAAGTAGTTCCAGTTTTATGCTGCACGGTTCCCCTGTTTGCATCTTTTCCTTCCGTGTTTAAACTCAGAATTGAGGTTATGCTAAAGGTAGACACAAAATGTGTCTTGAGTAACTCAGCGGGACATGCAGCATTCTGGAGAGGGTACACAAAAAGCTGGAGAAACTCAGCGGGTGCAGCAGCATCTAAGGAGCGAAGGAGATAGGCGACATTTCGGGTCGAGACCCTTCTTCAGACTGGTCAGGGATCAGGGAAATGAGAGATATAGACGGTGATGTGGAGAGATAAGTGAACAATGAGTGAAAGATATGCAAAAAAGTATCGGTGATAAAGGGAACAAGCCATTGTAAGCTGTTTGTGGTGTGAAAATGAGAAGCTGGTGCGACTGGGGTGGGGGAGGGAGATAGAGATAGAGGGAATGCCACGGCCCGAGGGCTGAGGGAGAGGTGGGAAGGGGAGGAGACAGCAAGGGTTAACAGAATTGAGAAAATTCAATATTCAAGCCCAAAGGATGCAGACTCCCCAAGCGGAATATGAGGTGCTGTTCCTCCAGCTTGCGGTGTTGCTCACTCTGGCCGTGGAGGAGGCCCAGGACCGAGAGGTCGGATGTGGAATGGGAGGGGGAGTTGAAGTGCTGAGCCACCGGGAGGTCGGGTTGGTTATTGCGGATAGGCTGACTAAAACTGGAGATGCACAGGTAGTAGGTTTGTAGTGGATGTCGGTCAGGAGCGTATCACCTGCAATGTAGTGGATGTCGGTCAGGAGCATTCTGGAGAGATAGAATGGGTAACGTTTAAGGTTGAGACACTTCTTCAGACTTCAAGTCAAAGTTGCCATCAGCTGCGAAATTTTGTGCCTATCTTCGGTGTAAACCAGCATCTACAGTTCCTTCCTACACACTAAAGTTATGCTAGATGGCGCAGCTAGTTACAGCTTGCACAAGCATTATGGACCAAGTATCTTTCTCCAGTGCCATAACCTTCTGGTTCCGCATTTAGGATTGTGGTCCACAATAACTGTGCCTGTCAAAAATCAGCATCCACCCGGCAGTGTAATTATTATATCCTTAGAAACTGCAGAGTTTATTTTGGGCTGTGTAATATTAGAATGAAGTACAAGTAGGTATGGTTGCAAATATTTTTGCAGGAGTAATGATGAACTTCCAAGAATCTAATTTGGAGGACATGACTGTGACATTTGTGCCTCTTAGAAGGTACTTGCTGTAGCTTATTGTTAAATAGCGTTAGTAATGAAAGTAGTGCTGACCCTTCTCCCCTTTCACCTAACTCCCCAATCAGATGATTACTGTTACATTGCATTAAGGACACAGGAAGAGGAAAATGAAGAGCTTAAGTATACTGTCAATAACTGAAGATCTTTTTCATTTCCAGATTACGTCTACTTTGAGAATTCATCAAGCAATCCTTTCTTAATCCGAAGAATCGAGGAACTTAATAAGGTATACAACTAGCATTTAAATGAAAATACAGTCATAAATAACAGTCAGTTTGACCGAGGCATCTTCTTCGAGTCCGTTGCAATCTCAGATGTTGTTCTGCCAGTATCTGGCGCAGGTCACAGCTGGTCGGGTTGGTTCAGCCAGGTCCTGGGGGTTGCACTGGGGGGCGTCGTCACACTCCAGTAGGTGGGACATTGTCTGTACTGTTCCACAGCTGCATGTGTCTTCTGCCTGGTAGTTCCATGCTTTCATAAGTGCTTTGCACCTCCCCTGCTCCACTCGTAATCTGTTGAGGGTCTTCCAGGTTGGCCATGGGAGGTCGTGCCCGCTGGCGAGGCATTCAGTCGGAGTGATTCCTCTCTCCATCCAGTCGTGGGCTCGTGTGTTGAGCTGGTTCCATTCATCTTTCCAGATGTTGGTCCTTGCTGTTTCTTTGGTTGTCTGGGGAGGTGGGACTGTCTGCAAGAAACTGCTCTGGCATGCTTTCTCATGCCTCTGACCGAGGCTTGAGAAAGCAAGACAGCAGCTGATTAACACTTCACTCTGCAATTCGCCAATTTTTTGAGGTGCACTTATTTTCTGGGATTTCTGTTGTCTCTTTGTTATTATTTAAGACCCTTTGATTACTCTGAGCAAAAGCGCGAAACAAATTTCAGCACAGTTGAATTTTCCGATACCTTTAATGTAAATATTTTTATAGCAGTGATTTCCAGCGCAGGCACTGTGACGGTGGCGTGAATATTATGATATTAACATGCTCGGTTCTCTTAGCTCATTCATTGAAACTCTCATCCTATGCCTTTCATAATTCTAATCCCATCCTTCCATTGCTGTCCCGGACGGCTTCCAATATCATATCCAATCCAAAATTTAGGCGTCCATAGTTCCTTTATTAGCCATTCCTTTATTAGCTCTAGTGCTGATAACATTTGTGTTTTTAAAATCTCATCTTTTGAGATGGCCTTTAAAATGTCCTCTTTTGACAAGCTTTTGGCCATCCTCTCTGACAAAATCAAACCACAAATTTGACACTGAGTTTCCTATTAAATGTTTAGGACATTTCTTACAGTAGAGTCACGACAATTGCATGATTCTGTCGCCTCTGACTTGTTAGTGTTCCTCTACCTCGCCTGATCTATTCTTAGTGATTCCTGCTCGTGCAATTTTATGTGCATGTTGGGTAGTTATTTGAGATTGGCTTTGGAGGCTCTGTTTGATGATTTGTGGAGTTTGCAAGCTAGAACTTACATCATGTCCATTTGGATGAGGTATTCGAGAGAGCTAATGACCAACATCCCCGTACAAATTGTCTGAAGAAGGGTCTCGACCCGAAACGTCGCCTATTTCCTTCGCTGCACAGATGCTGCCTCACCCGCTGAGTTTCTCCAGCATTTTTATCTACCTTCCCTGTACAAATTGATACCTTTGGACAGACAGCTAATAACTTAATCATCACACACCTGCTGCTGTGATTGTTCTACATTTTAAATTGGATTTTAAATTTTAAAATGTTTCCCGCATTGGAATGTTTTTCCTCCGGTGGTTAAACCTAAGGGTGTGATGTATTTCCCATTTATCAACTTGTTATTTTTGAACTCTCTAAAGGGATTGCTTAGTTTTAACTTAACTGCTCTCTTATTAGACAGTTTTTGTGCCTCTTTGCTGAACAAGCTAAGTAGTCCCTCAGAATGCTGAAAGCATTCAGGAGTCCACAACAGGCTCTGGTAGTTACAAAAACAGACAATGCTGGAAGCGTACTACAGACCGGACACATGTGAGGAGAAAGAATTGGAGTTAATGTTTCAGCTTCTTTTACAACTTCAATTTGAAGCATTGATTTCTGTTTCTCTCAGTAGTTACCACCTGTCCAGCTGAGTATTTCTAGCACTTATATTTTTATGTTTCTGGCATTGCAGCGTTTGCCTGTGGTGATTGCCTCCCTGTTTAAAGCAGTTGCTAATCTTTATGGGGCAGGGGGGGGGGGGGGGGGGGGGGTTGTGTGTGTATGTGCTGAGGAGCGACCTGGTGCAAGTATACAAAATCAAGAGGGGCATAAAAAGGCCCAAGTAAATTATACATTACCCCTTGTCAGAGTTATCTAAAAGTAAGGGAGCACAGCTTTTGAGGAAACATTTCTTACAATCTAAAAGTAGTTTAAGACAGATACTCTCAACATTTAAGAGGTATTGAGAGAAGCAGTTGAATTACTAACATGTGCATGGCCAAGTGCTGGGACATGGATCCAGCATGGACATGGTGAGCCAAAGGACCCTATTCCGTGCTGTATAAGGTCTTCAGTCATGCTGGTCTTCAAGAGCGCCATGGGCCATTGTATATCGACTCGCCTTTGGGGATCCTTCTGTTAATGTTGATTCACTTTAACTGCTAGTTCTGAATTATGCAGTCTGCTGCGTAAAGGAAGTGTATGGCCTTTGCTTGGAATTCCATTTCTGCTTGTCCACCGTGGCAAGATTAAAATCGGGAGTTCCTTGTGGAGAATTGCAAGGCCAGTCAGTGTTGCAGGGTTCCCTACAATAACTCTGAAGTAAAAGTTCAATTGGGATCATGGCCTCGTGTTTCCTTTAAGTAGCAATTTCTCCATTCTCCAAAAGACCACCAGGGGCGCCGGGGAAATGGCAGCTCAGCCGGCATCTGTTCGTCTTTTCACTCTTTTTGTTATTTTTTAGTTTGTTAAAGGTTCTTGTTTTAATGTTCTTCGGTGTGTTTTGGGAGGGGATTGGGGGAAACTTTTTTTCAAGTACCTACCCTCCCGGAGATGTGATCAATTTTCAGATCACATTCTCTGGGCTCTGCGGCCTACCATCGCTGGAGCTGGAAGCCTCCTCGGACTGTTGTGAGCCCCACCACGGGGTGCGCATTTAACATCGGAGCGGATCCCTTGCCTGGGATTGCTCCCACCACGGAACCAACACCAAGGGCTCGCAGTCTTGGGTGAGGCTGAGTCGGGAGCTCCAACGTTGCGGAAGGCTCGACCAGCCCTGAAGCGAGATTCGATCGCCTGGCGTGCTGGAGCTGACATCCCCCCCCCCCCCCCCCCCCCCCCCCCCCCCGATGCAGGAGCTGAACGCCTCGGTGCGGAGCGCCCGAACGCCGCTGGCTAAGGGAGTCAAGATCGTTCCGTCAACGGGGGCTCGAGGCCCGCGACCGAGGAAGAACTAAGGGAAGGACTTGAACTTTATTTCGCCTTCCATCACAGTGAGGAATGTGTAGGAGTCACTGTGGTGGATGCTCATGTTAAAATGTGTTTTTGAAGTGATCTATTACTTTTAATTGTATGACTGACCTGGCCAATGAAATTCCTCGTATGTTGCAAAACATACTTGGCGAATAAATTGTGATTCTGATTCTTTTGTAGCTAGTTCCTCTCCTACGATAATCTGATGAGTAATTTTGCAAACATCAAACATATTTATTCTCAGTATTAAGAAATGAGTGTGTGTTAATTTAAACATATTATTAAGTACTTCATAATATTGGATTTTTAACCAACAATCTGGATTCTTAATGATTTAATAGTCTTTTTGTCACATTTTCCCTGCTAATCTGAATTGATGTGCATCTTGCGCTTTTTTTCTATTGCAGAGGTCGGTACATGTGATTAGTCATTCATGAACTAAAATTCTTTCATTTCATTAAATAATCACTCTCACACCACCCATAATTGGGATATATTCTGCATCCAGTCATCTATGAATATTGTGAAACTTTTTGATTATTACGAACTTGTAAAAATGTTTTAAAAATGTATACGAGAATTTGCATAAAGTTAGTTTACTGCTAGGCAGGTCATTCTTTACCCGGGGAGCCGCTGTATTTTATGCTGTTGGGCTTCGTTGAAGGTTAGATTTGGGACAATGTTGATTCAGCTTTTATTGGATCTGCTCAACGTTGCATGGATTTTAGCAAGCAGCATGGTTTGAACCTGGTGCCGATGTCTTTTGGCATTCCTTGAATGACTAATATTATCATTTCCAGAGGTCAGTCCCCTTCCGCATTTCACAAGTTATTATTTGAATCATTCTCTTGAGTATCTGCTCAGTTACTCTCTAGATCCTATGGTCTTCAATTATGCTTTCAGATTGGGTGGACCATAAACAGTAACCTGTGTTTTAATATAAAGGAACATCTGAGCTACTTTGAGTGATTATCAGATAAGAATTGGCACTGAGCCGCAATGTTTTTTTGTAATCAGTTAGCAGATGCCTTTGTTAACTTCTTCTTCCCCTTTTGCCACTTGTTACATGTTCAGTTGGCCTTCTGACCCTCCATTCCATGAACCTAAATGGTCAGACCATATCAAAGAAGTGGCTTTATCCCTCGATAGTTTTAAATCATCACAATTATCCCGATAATATTATTGATGATGCACAGTCTCAAATTGAAACGTTGACTATCCCCTTGCCCCCACAGATGCCGCCTGACCCACTGAGATACTCCAACAATTTATTCTTTGCTTCAGATTACAGCAACTGCAGTCTCTTGTGTCTCCATCTTGATACTATTAAGAACTGTCAATGAGAAATGTTTAAGAAAGAACTGCAGATGCTGGAAAAATCAGTAGACAAAAAATGCTGGAGAAACTCAGAGGGTGAGGCAGCATCTATGGAGAGAAGGAATGGGTGATGTTTCGAGTCGAGACCCTTCTTCAGACTGATGTCGGGGGGAGGCGGCTCTGGGAGAACTGTGGGAGAACTGGGAAGGGGGGGGGGGAAGGAGGGAGAAGTCTATCTAAAATTAGGGAAGTCAATGTTCATACCGCTGGGGTGTAAACTACCCAAGTGAAATATGAGGTGCTGTTCCTCCAATTTGCACTGGGCCTCACTATGGCAATGGAGGAGGGCCAGGACAGTAAGGTCAGATTGGGGATGGGAGGGGGAGTTGAAGTGCTGAACAACCGGCCGATCAGGTTGGTTAACGGACTGAGAGGAGGTGTTCAGCGAAGCGATCGCCGAGCCTGTGCTTGATCTCGACGATGTAGAGAAGTTGACAGCGGATGCAGTAGATGAGGTTGGGGGAGGTGCAGGTGAACCTCTGCCTCACCTGGAAAGACTGATTGGGTCCTTGGATGGAGTTGAGGGGGAGGTAAAGTGACAAGTGTTGCATTTCCTGCGGTTGCAGGCGAAAGTGCCCGTTGAGGGGGTGGTTTGGGTAGGAAATTGACCAGAGAGTTACGGAGGGAACGGTCTCTGCGGAAAGCAGAAAGGGGAGGATGGGAAGATGTGGCCTGTAGTAGGATCCCGTTGGAGGTGGCGAAAATATTGGAGGATTATATGTTGTATGCGATGACTGATGGGGTGGAAGGTGAGAACAAGAGGGACTCTGTCCTTGTTACGAATAGGGGGGAGGGGGAGTAAAATCAGAGCTGCGGGATATAGAGGAGACCCTGGTGAGAGCCTTATCTATAACAGATAAGGGGAACCCCCGTTCCCAAAAGAATGAGGACATCCATGAGAAATGTCAGTCCAACCAATTTCTCAAATCAATTGGATCAGGCACCATCTGCGGAAAGACAAGCAGAGTTACGATTTCAGGTCAAACTCAATTTATCAGTCTTTAATCTTGCAGTCATTCTATATCATGAGTTCAACCCAGCTGGCTATTAAACCTGGTGAGTAAGAAATTTTGAAAAGCAAAAAAAACTGCAGTTGCTGAAAATCGAATAAATAAAATGTTATAAATAAGCAATATGTCAGACAGCATTTATGTTCATATTATAAAAACAGTAACTGTTTCAGATTGATGCTTTGTCTTCAGGTCCGATTGTTTTATATTTATTGAAGCCGTGTGGGCAAATGAGATTAGTTCATCGTGGCATCAAGTTTGGCACCGACATTGTGGGCCAAAGAGCCTGTTCTTGTGCTGTACTGTTCTATGTTCCAATGTCAGTGCACTGACGAATCTTACCTTCCCTGAAATACAGTTCTTCTACAAAGCAAATAGTCACCTTTCTGGCAGTATCTACCTGTAGAGGGTGGGGTTGGCTTGGGACTGGTAAGGGGAGAGAAGGGTTTCATTATTTTTGATTCCGGTTCTTCTACCTGAAACCAAAATGTATAAAAATGGCCTTTATTAAAGTTTGACAATGTGTACTTTAACCACACATGATTTTTTTCTATTACAAATCTCAAATTGTGGAGTACAGAGGCAACTAAATAAATGACAAGCATATATTATCCAAATAAATGACGAGTCTTTGTCCCAAACATTATGGAGGGCACTGTATAATGAACATTTCTGGTTGTTAAACTTTCATATGGTTATAATTCTGAAAGGACAACTCACTCTTTCCCCAACTGTAGCTTGTACTTTTAGCATCTTCTGTTTTCACTTGTTTTTTTAGCAATTAAGAAAAAGGTTGAACAGATACAACAGGCAGAGGCAAAGTTCTCTCTTTCCAACCTTCTCTGTTTGCATTGACTTATCCTGCTTCTGGCCTGACCCAGAGAACTATATTTAACTTGTTTCCAATGTCTTTTCTGTTTCCAGCCTTAAACTTCTAATCTCCTCTTAAACCATATCCCCGAGGCTGTGCGATTCACTGACATCTATCACATGCTCACTGAATCTCTTTTTACCTTGTTACCCTGTTTATTTTTCCATCCTCTTGAATCCAGTTCCTTGTTTTCATTATCTGTCCAAGCAGCTCTGCTTCCTGTGTTGGCATTTCTAAATTATGTCCCCTTTGGGAGCATAAAGAGAACTGGCAGTTCAAATTAGGTATGTTCTTCAAACACAGAGGAAGAGTGGGGGTAGAGAGGAGGATTAAATATTGGACTATTGTAACAACTTGGTGACTGACACAGAAATCAAGTTACCTTGTTATATAATAGTATGATTAAATGAGAGCTTACCAGTTTGAAATTTGATCTTTATGTTATGAGGAGTTACGATGAGGGATTACATGAAGACACCGCCAGCACACATGTGCGACATTCTTCAAAGCAGTGGTGTGAAATCACAGATACCAGAGTTGACTAACATAGTAAGATAAGAGAGAACTTATATATACCAGTTGGCCTTTATAATAGAGGGTTTGGGAGCGGAGGGCACGTAATCCCTCATCGTAACTCCTCATAAAATAAAGATCAAATTTCAAACTGGTAAGTTCTCATTTAATCTTACTATTTTACTTCGGAATCACGTGAGTGAAGATTTCAAAGCTCTGTGATTTCATGCCGTGGACGAGTCCATGCATCACACACTGCAACAGTGAAGAGCTAATTTTAATAATGCATTCAGACATGACATAGGAATAGACATGTTGATGCTATAATGTCTATAATAACTTAGTTGATGCTATAATGCTATATTAACTTACCTATAGTACCTATACACAGGAACTATAACACAGACTTAAAAAGTCGGCAAATTCCCCTGGTCTGGCAAGGGCATTTCTACATGTTTGGAATCGTTTGTAGACCATCCTGCACCTGCTAGGATGTGGTCCCGTGAACGTCCATCCCCTGCTGCTGATATAGTTGCAGCCTGGGTGGAGTGAGACTTGTATGTCAGTGTTCACTCCTGCCCCCAGAACCCATATAAACCACCGGCCGATGGTCTGTAGTGAGGCTCCATGTGACTATCAATCATTGCTAGGTCAGTCCCTAAGGCTCTAGAGACCTTAGCATTCTGGTGTAGATGTGTGCCACATACAACCGAAGGTCCATGGGATATGCCAGCAATACTAGTTTGAGACCTAATGTCCCTGGTGATATCTGCTGATTAGTGATAACATCAATGTAATTCCATGCAGAATAATCATCTTGTCCAGTCACAACTAAGCAACTGGACCCATAGTGCTGCCTCAGTGTCATGAGCATAACCCTTGGTATAGAGAGCCCAGGGCAGGGTTGTTCCAATGTTAACATCCCATATCTCTGCGTACCTCCCTGGGGGGTGTCGAGTTTAAGACCCTATCTCGAGCAGAAGGTGACCCGATAAATGGATTCTGCTCCTCGCAGCCAAAATGCTGAGAAGGCACGTGCGGCAGAGTAATGGCACTCCAGTAGGATTGTCAACCCCATATGGAACTGAACTTAAGACGTCAGTCATCCGTGTCACCTTAGTTTGGTTTGACAATAGTAAGCCGCAGGAGCGGTCTTCCCAGTCTGCAAGTCCATGACTAGATTAAAGTATGCAGGGGATGGTTCCCTGGTCACGGCTAACAAGCCATTTTGTGCCTGCAATCCATATAAGGTTCTATCATAATACCCAACATCAGCGGGATCATGGCTGTATTGACCAGTCAGGCACTCCGAAATGCCTGAAGCAGGAAGCTGAATTAGCAAGACCCGTCTAAGGTAAATGGATGGACACAATGAACATTACCCCTCAGAGTAGCGAGAAATGCATCCATCACCTCGTACCTTAAATCCTGGCAATTCCACATCCATTCTTGTTTTCCTGCTGATCTGCCAATGCCGATGAAGTTAGGTAAACTATTACCGGATACTTTTACTAGATTGCACCCATGTGATTTACATATAATAGCACCAGAGTGTATCAATTTAGACTTGAGCATGCAGATATGCATATTCGCACAATCTTTATCCACAGAATGCACCTAATGTGAATAGGTTAATCCTGCAAACCCCATCCGCCTCCGTAACTAAAGATGGTATATAGTAATAATCCATCTTTAACATAGCATCAGTTAGTAATTAACTGACGAGTATTGATGAAGGTTAATGGGGCAATGCTGAATACTGTTTGTCCACATTGGTGACTTTGCCAGCTGGGAATAGCCTGTGAGCTTGCTCCTTTGCACGCCGTAAAGCTCTGATGGCGCAGAAGACGCAATAGCACAGCTGACCAATATATATCAATCCCAGACAATTTATAATTTCAGTTGGTATCAACTTAAATTTACTGGATGGATAAGAATCCAATTCCTGCAGAATAGTTTGTGGCTGATACCGCTGATTACGCAAAATACAGTGTTTTAGAACATAATCCAGATAGCCCATAAAATAATATCTTAGGTGAGCCCAGTAGAAACTGTTCTCCTGTTGTTAGACAGTATAGCAGTTTTCTATTCAGAAAGTCTATACTGCATTTGCGAGTTGAACCGGTATCTTTCATAGTGATAATGAACGGCTCGCACTGCAGCCTGTCTTGAAAGCCAACTCGTCTAGCATAAACAAGTGTAAATTTACCAACTTGTAAATGGCCCACATACCTCATATATCGGAAAAGAACCAGACCCACCTCCCTTCATGGTTATAGGTGGTCTTATGGTAAGCCCAAGGCTCCTGGCGCGGGTTCTTATTCCGTCCCAATTTTGGAGAGTAGGATTGCTGGGGTATGTGGACCCAATTCCTTGAGGACCGGTTTGGCCTTGGCCTGAAAGCCTGCGCCCAGTTTTGAAGCTGTCCCCAGCTTCAGTGAAACGTTTGCTGCTGATAGAGGCGTGGGGTGTGTTGCCATGGTCCCTTGATAAGCCGGACAGCTTTAATTCTTCATCCGGGTCTTACCTGTTTGGGCAGGTTCCTGAAGAGAGGATTTGGCGGCTAGACATTACTGGCCTCACTTCAACCTACAGATTTGAAATTTAAGGCAGGTCCGATGGCGTTTTTCTAGAAACAGTTCATTTTGAAGTGTGCATTGTACCCCCATATAGTGCTGTTCACTGCTGGTCCTTTCAGGGACAATATTGCAGGTGTATGGTATTCCACCACCGGCACCTGTGATGTGGCTTGAGGTGGCTGTTCCTTCACGAGAGAACTCTGGCCTACAGGCTTTGTTTAGTGAAGATCTTGATGCCACGCCAGAATATTCTGGAACCTCACGTTTGTACTCCAGTATGTTTCCTGGTCATACTTCCAAGTCTTCCGCTTCATGCGGGATGCGTAGGCGGTGGACCTTCCAGCCGGGACCCATGCTGAGTCTCCGAGGTTATCTGCCGGCGGGAAATCCCTCCGCAGGTGGTAATCTTAGGGCTCATCCGCCGGTGGTATATTCGCGGCCCGGACACTGCAGGTCTCTGGGCTTACCGTAGGCGGTATATCTCTACTGATATGCCATGCATGGATCATATCAGGAGGGAGCATTAGTGGGATGAGCGCTCTCTGACGCTATCCATGCTCCTCATGGGTAAACGGCCGAGGACGTACCCATGTTGGATGGGACCGTCCTGGCTTTCCTAGGCCTTTCAGACCATTGAAACTCTTTTGGCCTGCTGGAGTCTAAAAAAAATGCTGCCGGCTATCCGCACTTCTGCGGTCCATAGCCGTGTCACACGGTCCCCTCACGCGGTCCCTGCGGCCGGGTTTCCCTGAGCCGGGTTCATTCCGCAGTTTGCCTTCCCGCGGTCCCCGAGCTGGGTTCATCCCGTGGTCTTCCCGCGGTCCCTGCAGCCGGGTTTCCCCCGAGCTGGGTTCATCCCGTGGTCTTCCCGCGGTCCCCACTGCCGGGTTTTCCCCGAGCCGGGTTCATCCCGTGGTTTGCTTCTCCCCACGGTCCCTGCGGCCTGGTTTTCCTTCAGCCGGGTTCACACCGCGGCCAGAATCTTCCCGCGGCCCGGTTTTCTCTCCAGCTGGGTTTAACCCGCGGCCAGGTTTCTTCCTGCTGCAACCGTTCCCGTGGCCGGGTTTTCCTGCAGCCGGGTTCACCCCGCGGCCAGCCACTTCCCGCGGTTCTCCGCAGAATCCATTCCGCGGTTACCACAGCCGGGATCCCTCGCGGTCCCTGGAGACGGGATTCCCCACGAAGTCTGTGGTGGGGTTCCCCCTCCAGCCGGGCATCCCCGCGATTCTCGCAGCTGGGATTTCCCGGGGTGTAGGGAACGCAATATCTCCAGCAGGAAACTCTGTGCACAGAGCATCCTGCAAGGAGAAAAACAGACCTGGAGTTAAGTTGAAAAACTTACCTTCAGGGTTCAAACTTACCGCTGGTGGAGCAGCGCTTCCACAGCCTGTCGATGCGCAATGCGGTCGATGATATGCCGCGCATGGCGGGGTCTTCACGTAGTCACTCACGTGACTCCAAAGTAAAATTCAATATTGAGTCCCAAGTGCTGGTTCTCTATGAGTAATCCCATTCCTCCACTTATTTCCCTGCCTATTCATTCTTGCATATCAGCAACCTCCAAAGATTTTCCTGTCACTCATCTAAACGAGCAGTCTTGGGCAGCTTACACCCCGGCGGTATGAACATTGACTTCTCTATCCTCAAATAGCCCTTGCTTTCCCTCTCGCTCCATCCCCTCCCCCTTCCTAGTTCTCCCACCAGTCCTACTGTGTCTCCGACTACATTCTATGTCTGTCCCGCCCCCTCCCCTGACATTGATCTGAAGAAGGGTCTTGACTTGAAACGCCACCCATTCCTTCTCTCCAGAGATGCCCCCTGTCCCGCTGAGTTACTCCAGCATTTTGGGTCTACCTGCAATTTACAATTGCCAGTCAATCTACCAGCACGGTGGGAAGATGCTGCAGAAAACTCGACAATCAAGGGGAGAATGTGTAAAACCCGCACAAGATGGCACCTGAGATCTGGATCAAACCCTGGTTGCTGAAGCTGTGTAGCAGCGACGCCAAATGCTTGCCGCTGTGTCATCCTTTTTGATTTCTTGCAATAACCAAGATGATTTTAAATTAGAAGCATACGGTATTAAAGAACTAAAGTAGGGCTGCAAGGATGGCTAACAGGAGTTGAAAGCACAGTGAGCATAACTTTGCAGAGAGCAGAAATGGAAGGCTGGCACAAATCAAGTCTGGCAGGTGGGCTGAGCTGAGGCTTCAGTGGGTGATATTAATGGAATTGATATTGGAATTGACAATTGACGGGGAAGATTATGGTTATTAATGTGCAAGTTCAGCCTGGGTGAAGATGGTGGCTGGGGTGGAGTTTGAAATTAAGTGCACATAGGATGCGTTCAATATTTAACTAGAGAAAATGGCAACTTCCAAGTTCTGAAACCTGGTCTCTTTTATGATTTGCAATAATTAAGTTTTCTCTCTGCCTTAAAATGCCCTCTCAACTTTATTGCTCTTTCTACTCACTTTGAAAACTAAATATTAAAAGAGAAATCTGATGGCATGATCCGTCGAGGATTGAGAGATTATATAGTGGTAGTGCTGGGAGTTGCATTGAAGAAGACTCTGATTAACAATATGAACTTGAAGGATGGATAGAAATTATGAGCATCTTGATGAAAGTCACCAGGATAGATCACCATCGGGTATCAACACTGCTTAAAACCAATGTTATTGAAACTTTGAGAGAAGGAGATGGAGGAGAATTGAAATCAATACGACAGGCATAGAACACATATTTAATGAAAAGTGGAGAGCTAATGGAGGAATTGAAATTGATTGTTAGAACAGTTTGCCATGGAATAAGATTGATTTAGTCACTGCGTATTTCTTGAACAACAAACTGACAAGCTGAGGAATTGGCAAACATTGAAATCATCATCTGATTTGACCTAGAAAACCTGTATTGTTGGTGAAAGAGAGTCCAGAACCAGGGGCCACAGTTTAAGAATAAGGAGTAAGCCATTTAAAACGGAGACGAGGAAACGCTTTTTCTCACAGAGAGTTGTGAGTCTGTGGAATTCTCTGCCTCAGAAGGCGGTGGAGGCCGTTTCTCTGGATGTTTTCAAGAGAGAGCTAGATAGAGCTCTTAAAGATAGCGGAGTCAGGGGATATGGGGAGAAGGCAGGAACAGGGTACTGATTGGGGATGATCAACCATGATCACATTGAATGGCGGTGCTGGCTCGAAGGGCCGAATGGCCTACTCCTGCACTTATTGTCTATTGTCTATTGTCTAAAAGTGGGTGAAGAATGGAATATAAAGATATTTGAAAAGCATCATGTCACCCTGATAAATAGCTAACTTTTAAGGATTTATAGAAATCTTAACTCTCGGAAACAGGCCCTTCGGTCCACCGAGTCCGCACCGACCAGTGATCCCCGCACATTAACCCTATCCTACACACATGAGGGTCAATTTACACATTTACCAAGCCAATTAACCTACATATCTGTACGTCTTGGGAGTGTGGGAGGAAACTGAAGATCTCGGAGAAAACCCAAGCGGTCACGGGGAGAACGTACAAACTCCGTAGAGGCAGCGCCCATTGTTGAGATTGAACCTGGGTCTCCGGCGCTGCAAACGCTGTAAGGCAGCAACTACTGCTGCGCCACCGTGGCCACCCTTAAGTTAAGTTCTCTTAGTTGACGTAGAGCCTGAAATGGTATAGGCCTTGTGTCAGTGGCAATGACTTAAGATGAATTGGTGTTCAGAACAAGGAATTCATCCACCTGGCACATAAATTGCTGTACAGTCTCGCATCATGGGTGTTGAAATAAAAGGTGGACATATACTTGAACTGTGTGTGAAATATTGACACATCCAAATTCCACGTGACCCTGTCCCATTGAAAAACATTTTATCATCTTGCTTTCTGCTAGTTTTTGATTTAGTAATTATGTTCTAAATAACAGATCTGTTTTTATTTCACTAATTTTAGACTGCGAATGGCAATGTTGAAGCAAAAGTGGTTTGTTTCTACAGAAGACGAGATATACCAAGCACCCTTATTGGACTTGCAGACAAACATGCAAGTAAGTTTTCATTGTTGCCGTACTGGATCCTCCTTACCGTCTTTATTCTAATCAATTTGCAATGATTTTGGTCCAGCTTCAAAATGTGGACCAAATGATTAGATATCAATGCAAAGAAGTGAAATGCGTTGTGTTTCGGGGTGGCAGGAGGCATCTGGGCAGCCAAAAGCTATGTGCAAATTGAGGCAAAGATGTTAAACTGACTGTTTTAAATGTTAACATTCACTGTCAGGAAAGGTTTAGTGCTAAACACAGCATAAATGGGGCTAACTTTGGGCATCTCTGTTGTCATGTTGGGTCGAAGGGCCTGTTTCCATGCTGTATGACCCCAAATTGGCTGTTTTATAAAATCCCAATCTTGCTGTTGTGATTGGGAATAGACGATGACTCTGAATATCCACCCAGCAACAGATAGTGTGAAAGATGGAAAAGCTAGTATTCTCAAGAGAAAATGGCAAAAGCATCCGAGCTGGACAAGGGAGAGGATGTTAGGAGAGAAAAGACTCCCACAGGCTATGAATGAAGTGATTTATTTTTGTGTTGCAGCTAGGAACATGCTGCTCATAAACGAATGTATAACTTTTAAGACAACTGATGTCTTGTATTCGATGTCTGGTATTAAAATTAAAATCAAAGTGCTTTTCTTGATAAACTGACCATTGCATGACCATCTCCTTCAGCCTTGCAGCAGAGTATGCTCCAAATAGTCCTGATGCCTTCAATGTGAAATGCCCTTTTCTCATAGGAAGGGTCAAGGCACTCCTTCAGTACTGCGTTAAAGATGTAATTACTCAGGAGGGAATTGTATTATTAAGTGAAGGGTGACATCTTGACAGCAACAAACATAAAGATTCACAAAAGTAATAATATAGATATTTCCATGCTTTGCTTTTGACAATGAAGGGCACCACTGGGCCTACTGCTGTTAGTCAGAACAATTCCACTTCATTCCCCAAATTATTTTCCTACAACCAGAGGCGGCGCAGCGGTGGAGCTGCGAGGGCTGAACTATCATTGCTTTCAATATGGGTTACTGACACAGACACAAAACGCTGGAGTAACTCAGCAGGACAGGCAGCATCTCTGGAGAGAAGGGATGGATGACGTTTTGGGTCGAGACCCTTCCTCAGACATGACGGGTTGACATGATTGGGCAATGGAGCCCGAGAGGACACTTGAGTGATCAAGATTTGTGCTATTCTGGTCATAGTGGTAGATACAAATTCAAGCATGATCTTCAAAGGGGAATTTGGAAAAATACTTGAAGAAAGAAAAAAAGTTGTATGGTAATGGAACAAGATTAAAAATTGGCAGCGCCGACTGCTGTTGGAGTGTGTTTTCTTGTTTCTATCTAGAAAGATCTACACCTAGTCCTAGACTACATAAACACAAGAATTTCTGTCCTCTTCAACTCTATGACAATTTACATTTATAAAACTGAGCAAGTCAGCAACATTATGACCCATTGATTACATTGTCTAAAATTGTGAGGTTATCTAATTTGATAGAAAAAAAATCAAAACTTTGTAGTACAGGTCATCCCCACTTTAAGCACACCATACAAATGGTACATGGGGAGATTAAAAATATGGGCAATTGTAACGGTCATTTAGTCCGTTCTGCTTCAGTTTTCTATGTTTCAATCCGGGAAGAAGTGGTCACAATTTTGAAATTAAGTGGAATGCCATTTAGGACTGAAATGTCTTTATTCAAAGGGCAGCAGATCTTTGGAATTCTCTATCACAGAAACCCTAGGAAACTTTGCAATTGATTGTATTCAAAACGGTGGTTATGGGGATTTCGCAGTTGAATGGTGTTGAGCTAAACAACCGGTGTGATCTTGCTGGATGGGGATTGTGGGGCTGGATGGCCTACTCCTATTTCTTATTTTCTTAAATCACTCTTAGCCTTCCGCATGCTAATTGCATAATTTCTCATTACTTTTGAAGTTCGGTGTTATTAAAGTGATACTCCTTCCTCTAATGCATGTTCAGTGAAGTGTGATGCACAGTACTGGTCTAAAAAAGGTTATGGTGCAATTAGTGATCAGACTTCAGCCAGCACCACAGGCATCACTTAAGGCACCACATGTTTTAACTGGTTCTGGTACATATTCTCATCGCCATCTGCCTACAGTAGACTTCGGGTGTAGGGAAGGGAACAAAATGGTTGAAACTCTTTGTGAAAGTGTGTTTCCTTGTACTTGCAGCTGTAGTAGGTGATATTGAGTATTGTAGGAGCCCTGTTAGCGGAGTGGGTGTGTGGTGGTCCTGAGAAGCTCTGGATGTATTTTATTCTGGTAACCATTCCGAGAATGTGAAGGAGAGGTAAATTAATAAAACCTCAAGTTAAATAGACTTTCTTGTTTTGAAGCTAGGACTGGTTAGGGTATTTGTGACATATTTGCTGTTGAATCCTGTAGGATTTAACCCACAGAAAAGCAGTCTACCAGTTGTGTATTTGGGTGTCTCTTTAACAAAGGCTATGATGCAGGTTTCCTGCCACATTTGTTTATCTGTGCAACAATGGCTTGTATAGGACAGCGTTTGCACTGGGTCACAATGCAGCAGGTTTACCTGCCAGCCACCTTGAGTGTTCTGTCAATGATGATGACAGAAAGTATTCAAGATTCCTTCAGCCTGGTGTCTGAGAAATGCTTGAATTTACTCTCCCTTAATAGGAGGAAATGGGTGGAGGAGTAGGCCCTTCAGACCTTCGAACCAGCACCGCCATTCAATATGATCTTGGCAGATCATCCTAAATGTGTACCCCATTCCTGCTTTCTCCCCATATCCCTTGATTCCGTTATGTATAATGTTTAACATTTTGTGTCCCAAATTTCCCTAATTTGGATACTGCTGCTTCTCATTGTCTTGCGCATTGTACAACAGGCTTTCTTATTTCAGATTCAAGTTATCCCTTGAAAGTGAGGATACTTATTTTGTTTTACTGTGCAGGTTTAAGAGTTCTACAATTTTATGTTGTTGTTAATTTTTACGTGGAGTTCTTCATTACTTTTCTATCTTTTGCCATGTACAATAAACCTTTCGCAGAAGATAGGCACAAAATGTTGAAGTAACTCAGCGGGACGGGCAGCATCTCTGGAGAAGGAATGGGTGAAGTTTCAGGTCGACATCCTTCTTCTGTTTCCACCCATTCCTTCTCTCCAGTTACTCCGCTGAGTTACTCCAGCATTTTGTGTCTATCTTCGATTTTAAACCCAGCATCTGCAGTTCCTTCTGACACAAACATTTCACAGATATGCATCTTGTGTTTTTTCTACCTTAATCCTTTGATTATACAAAAGCTTTGTTTAATTTAAATTGCTATTTAAATTTGAGGGTTGTCATCACACGTTTTGCTTAAACATAGGCAAAATCGGTCAAATTGCCATTGCCAAATCTCTGAAGTTATAAAATGAGGGAATCAATAAAAACATATATTTATTGAATAAGTCCATTCTAAATGTGCACTATTCTAATGGAGGTAGAATTCGTGACTCAATTGCATTCTGTATTCTTTGAGTTACTATGTTTATTCCCACTACAAAAACTGGAAATCGGTCACCCGAGTCTTTTCTGTGTTCTGGAGTTCTGCTCTTGGTTCCTTGGTTCACTCGCCCGTCCCACCAAAACCACCGCCTCTCTAGGTACTTTTCCCTGCAACCAGAGGAAATGTAACACTTGTCCTTGTACCTCCTCCCTTGACTCCATCCAGGGACCCAGCAGTCCTTCCAAGTGAGACAGGTTCACATACACCTCTAACCTCAAATACATCTGGTTTTCCCCATGTGGTCTCCTGTATAGTGGCGAGACCAAGCATAGACACAGTGATCATTTTACTGAAAAAATATGCTCGGTCCGTCAAGGCCTACTGGATCTCCCAGCTGCTAACCGTTTTAAATCCCCTTCCCATTCCCTTACTGACTTTTCTGCCCTGGGCCTCCTCCATTGTGAGTGAGGCCTCATGCAATGCAAAGTGGAAGAAATACCACCTCATATTCTGCATGGGTAGTTTACTCCAACTCCAACATTTGAATCCTCCAATTTTGTACACTTTCTCCCTCCCCTTTCTCCCACTCAACACCCAGTTTGTCTGGCGCAACTCTATCGCTACGCCACAGTACGGCCTATAAGTTAAGGATGTTATATTTTCTTTCCTTAAGGATGTTAGTGAACCTGTGACTTTTACTGGAAAATGCAATTGACCTGAAATATTAATTCTATTTCGCTTTCCACAGGTATATCTGTTCTGAGTATTTCTAGTATGTTCTATTTTTGTATCAGGTGTTTAGATCGATATTGACGTTGTGTCTTGATAGGAAAGGGCATTATAATATTCATAAAACGTATCTCTTTATGTAAGCATGAAGATTATTTATCTTGATTTTACCTTGTGGTGTTTATTTTATGAACACCTCTTTTGAAGCATCCTATAATGTATTACTACTGTGAAGATATTACACGAGTTGAAGTGTTCTTTTAGCTTTATTTCCTCATTCAGCTCTTGGGCCTGGATTTCAATTTTGAAATGGTTTTGGGTTGTAGCTGTTATGTAATTAGTTGGTAACGTAACATCTTAACTAACTAGGGAGGCACGGTGGCGCAGCGGTAGAGTTGCTGCTTTATAGCGCCAGAGACCCGGGTTCAATCCTGACCACGGGTGCTGTCTGTGACTCTAGTGGCTCTGTATTCTCCCACATTACAAAGACGTACAGGTTTGAAGGATAATTGGCATTGGTAAAAATTGTACTTTGTCCCTAGTGTGTAAGATAGTGTTAGTGTACGGGGATTGCTGGTGGACTCTGTGGGCTGAAGAGCCTGTTTCCATGCTGTATCTCTAAACTAAACTAAACTAGATTTAGCCATAAGTATAAAGGCCCGGCTGTTACCAAAGCATTGTGGCAGGAGAAGTAATTTTATTAACAGCTTCTGATACCGGTAGTTTAATTGGTGATGAAGCTTGGAATTATTGCTTTGTTTTACCCACAGTTGCGGGGTTAAAAGGCTGGCAATTGGTGTCGCAGCTCTGCTATGTGTACCTGCATCTAGACTATCTTTTAGTAATAAACTAAAGAGTTAGTTTTGGTGTGGAGATCTGGAACTCGCTAGTCGCTTGTCAATTGTAAGCTTTTATCTGTCTGGTTCAATCTGCTTAACATGGCTGCCTGCAGGACCGCGGGCAGCTGGTGCTGTTGTTCGGAGGGAATGGAGAAGCTTATTTTGTTCTTATTGCATTCCCTTTGATTACATGGGCAGAGATCATGTGATAATGTCTCTGGAGTTTTGGGGATAGACCTGGCAGTTTGCCAACCAGTATGGTAGGACTGGCTTGGTTTCTGACAGATTAAAAACTGCCAGAGTGAGTGAGAGAGAGCGAGAGAGAGACCTTACAAACCATCTTTGCTTTTTGTGAAAATAAGGCGTATAGTTTAGTGATGAAAGGGAGGAGTGAATGACTGCCAGAGTTACATGCACCAGTAAGTTTCTTTGAATGTCAGTTGAGTGAAGGGCCTGAGGAAAGTTCAGTATTATTGCCACGAGTTCCTTGAATTGTACAAATCTAAGTACACCACAGGTTAGCCACATGGTGTGATGTTTTTGGCACTCTTAAATATTACTGCTTCCAGCTAGGAGTAGATGGTTTTGAAGTCCTAGCGGAATGGACCACTTCCATTCAATAGATTGATCCATTTGAAAACATCTTCTGTACAAGCTGAAGCATAATTTGGCTTGATCCCATTTTTCTCTCTTTACGTCTGGAAGCCTACTCTTTGATGAAAGTTACACAACACTCACTGGTTAAGGGCCTGTCCCACTTACGAGATTTTTTTTGGCGACTGCCAGCACCCATCCTAGTCGCAGCAGGTCGCCGAAAATGTTCAACATGTTGAAAATCCAGCGGCGACCAGAAAAAGGTACGACTCTTTGGGCGACTAACGACCGTACAGGCATCACGTGTCGACATGTCGTGGGGTGACGCCTGTATGGTCGTGAGTAGTCGCCCAAAGAGTCGTACCTTTTTCTGGTGGCCGCTGGATTTTCAACATGTTGGAAAATTTCGGCCACCTGCCGCGACCATGACGGGTGCCGGCAGTCGCCGAAGAAAATCCCTTAAGTGGGACAGGCCCTTAAGGGTCACACGTAAGTAAGTAAGTTTATTGGCCAAGTATTCACATACAAGGAATTTGCCTTGGTGCTCCGCCCAAAAGTAACAACATGACATACAGTGACAGTTACGAATGACTCGGAAAACAGCAAGGAGCAGTACACCGTGGCCGCCATTGTTGGCGCCAGCAGCAGCAGCTACACTGCAAGCAGCTACACTTGGTAACGGTTACTTGGTTAACTTACCAGATAGTGTGTGTAACCTTTGCTGCCTTCAATACAAAAATCCGCATGCTACATAGGAACAGCAAACATTGTTACTCAGCTTATTTTTCTAAAACACCCCCACCCCCATTAAACACAAACAGACTGAGGAGCTTTCTTGGTAGTGCCATCTATATGGCAGCATGTTCTGAGGCCATCCTCAAGAACTTAACTAAGTTCTTCAAGTGACAATTATTAACTTGGTTTTGAACCAGACTTTGTGCATTTTTTATATCCTTTGGGTTCTTACTTTCAGGACCACCAGAGTAAGTTGAGGTTGTCCTGTTGAATTATTTGCACTTTAAAGGCTGAGAGCACCATTTCAAGTTTGATTAAAGTACGAGACCAGACTTGCTGCAAAATAGCAAATAGTGTTTTGCGATTTGTTAATTGTTCATTTCCCACCGACTTGTGCAGGTCAAGAGTTGGATAATTGTGATCCGACACTATCAGCTGAAGTCCCTGATGTTCCACAAGAAACGCTGCCTAAAGTCGGTGAGTATTGCCAGCTCTCACAAGTTGTCCTCGACAATTCTTGGTTTGTGTGTGGATGGCGGCAACGTTTTCTTTTACTCTGAACCAAACGAGTAGACTGTGAGATGGGATCTGCAAAAATTGCAGTGTATCTATTGCGTATGTGGGTGCTTGGAACGGACTTAAAATAAGGCTCGGACACGGGAGTAAACTAACAAGCTTCTTTATTCCAGGACGCCACCCTGTGTCTCCCTCGCGCATGTGTCCTTGCACAAGACATCACAAATACTAATGATATCACATACCTAACACTCCTCCCCCTTTAACTTGGAGGCAGGTAATACCATTTCTATTCACATGCACCACAGTATCTGTGACATAAAAGTCTGCACAATGGGATTCTGTTCTTGTCGAGATCTGTGGGGAATTTGTCTTGCTTTAGAATTAACCTGGAGCTTAGATCAATTAATTGATTTCCCATGAGTAGCCCTTCTGGGTTTTCTGAACTTGCTTCTTTTTACTTCCTGTCAATCCACCTTGTAAGTAATAGTTCCGGCATTTTTCTGCTATTTGCCTGGTTTGCAAGAATTGGTCATTTAATCACGCACAGTGTAGATATGCTTCCTCGTCCGATTGTGTCTTGTCCACTTGTATACCTGCCTCAGTGTAAACACCACAGATTCCTTGTGCTTCTTTAATAACTGTCTTGACTAATGCAATCTGGCTCAAAGTGTAAAATTCAACTGTTTTCTGTCATCCTGTCTTGTGCCCCACCTTTCCATCGAAATAAACATCGACAGTTTAAAAAAAAAAAATTTGACCTGTTTTAAGCTTTGCTAAAGTCACCGTTATCCTTACTTTCTTGTTTGCATCTCAGACTTTTCCGATCGGTATTTTTACTGCTGGAATTAAAATTGCATATTAGCAAAATAAAATTCTCTGAGCTATCAATATAAGTTGACCTTCATTTGATTTCTGGGTAACCAGAATTATGCTCATTTAAGAGTTACATTGTGAAGATAGATGACTGAAACCTGGCCTATATTCACTTGAATTGAGAGGGTTGAGTAGTGATCAGGTAATGTGTTTAAATGTTACAAAGATTTTTGAGAGTGCCAATGGAAAACTTTGTCCTCAGCAAGGAATCAAAACCAAGCAATTTTAAGAATGAAATCAGGAAGCACACTATTTGAAAGAAAAATTGGAAATCTTAACTGTACTTCACAATGTTTCAGACTCTGTGTGGTAGATTTTTATTGGGTAAATAATTTGAGATATGGAGTTGAAATAGCCATCAAACACGATTTGTTTAAATCGCAGATAGACTTCCAAGAACTGAGCAGCCACTTTCTGTTCCTTTCATTCACTGAATTTCGGACTGATTTTGTGTATACTCAGACAAAGTAGACACAAATGCTGGAGAAACTCAGCGGGTGCAGCAGCATCTATGGAGCGAAGGAAATGGGCAATGTTTCGGGACGAAACAGTTCTTCAGACTCGTACTCCATCTCCTCATACTGATGCATCCTAATGGTGCAGCCAGGAATGGCTTAATTTTCTCGGGGATGGACACAAAATGCTGGAGTAACTCAGTGGGCTTGGCAGCATCTCTGGATAGAAGGAATTCTTCAGAAAGGTCTCAACTTGAAACGTCACCCATTCCTTCTATCCAGAGATGCGGCCTTTCCCGCTGAGTTACTCCAGCATTTTGTGTCTATCTTTGGTGCAGACCATCTTCTGCAGTTCCTTCCTACACAAATTATCCCTGGTCTTGATTGGAATTGGAGCTCCTAAATGTACTGTGGCGTGGAGGGGCGTTGGGGGTGTACAGAAGAAATATTGTGTGCTAGTCCCTACCACCATCAATATACACTGCATGCACAAGCATAGCAAAGGGGATGGGTGGCGTTGGGAGGAATGATCGTCTTAACTTCACTCCAAGCTGGGTTGTGAGTGAATCAACATGAACCAAATCCATGGGTAATATGATTTAGATGCAGATGAAAGTTTGCACAACCTCCAAGGTCAGCCCTTCCTTATTTTATTTCCTGTATTATCCATCCTGTTACGTTGCCAAATGAAACTTTGTGTCGTTGCGTATATTTAGGAAGTTTAATAGTTGGGATCTAACAAAAAATAATGAATTATGGAAGAAAGAAAGGCTTAATTTTTTTCCCTTTGAATAGGATTTTAAACTCTAAAAGCTGGTGATAGCACTGAAAGCACTGCATCACGTACTTAGCTAATTTTAATTGAGTGTTTTCTATCTTAACTGAGCAATACAGGTTTCTCATCTAACGATGGACATCCATCAGAACATTGAAAATAGAGCTTTCAGTTAGACATGCGTTTTCAGGTTATTGAGGTCTTTTTTTGGTGGCTGCCTCTCGAGAACTATCACTTTCCCTAAAGTGAGCTCATCTTGATTTATTCCTGTGCATGATATGCATCACTTTTTTTTTGCAATCTTGGAGCTGTCATGAATGTCTAGCTTTATTTCTATTAATTATTGTGATGAATGGGTTCCGTCATCTATTCAAATCGATCCCCTATTTAGTAAACTTTTAAAGTCTACCCATTCCTTCAAAATTATAAAACGGTTAACGAGCATCAGCGAACAGTGGAGGCATTTTCTTCCCCCCCAGTGAAGGTACTTGTTGAAGCAAGCTTGCGCTTCTAGTCTAAAATTTCCCGTACTTGTATTGTGAGGAGTGCGTGATATTGTGAGCATGCCCTGGGTTGGTTTAATTTCAGTCTGTCCATCGTTTGTAGAAAACTAACTGGCAAGTGATGGGAAGCATTAAGGACCTGTCCCACTAGGCGACTGCTGGCGACTGTCATAGTCGTAGCAGGTCGCCGAAAAACCGGCGGCTGGACTCGCCTGTCCCACTTAGGCGATTTTTAGGCGAATGCACCGATGTCAGCACCGGCGACAACCTACGTCATCCTGGGGACAATCTACGTCATCCTGGCGACAACCTACGTCGGGAGAAGACGAGCTTCGACAAGCCCACGGTTGCCGACTGTCGCCGAAAAGTTTTGAACATTTCAAAATCCAGCGGCGACTAGAAAAACGCTACGACTCTTTGGGCGACTGAGGAGACTACTCACGACCATACAGGCGACAGCCTAGTCACCAGCAGTCGCCTAAAAAATCGTCTAAGTAGGACAGGCCCTTTAATGTCCACTGGGAAGCTCCAAACATGACTGGGGATTTGCTCTTGTCTTTTGTCCGTGCCCTGAAGTATTTTTCTCTGGTATCTTCCTCAGGTGCACACAGTATGTCATTGTCAAGCATTTTCAAGCACTTGGAGATAGACACAAAAAGCTGGAGTATCTCAGCGAGTCAGACAGCATCTCTGGAGAAAAGGTATAGGTCACGTTTCGGGTTGAGACCCTTCTTCAGAAGGCTTCTTCAGCTTTTTGTGTCTATCTTCAGTTTAAACCAGCATCTGCAGTTCCTTCCTACACTTTCAAGCACTCTATGTGCGGTAGCAGCCGATGTAACTTTTCTTTTAAACTGTAGAAGAGCTGGAAGAGGAAATGGAAACGGAAACAGACACGGACAACCCACAGCAGTTGACGGAAAAGCAGCAACACCAGTTGAAACATCGAGAGCTGTTTCTATCACGGCAGCTTGAGTCTTTACCAGCAACGCACATAAGGTAACCAAATTCTTGTATGCTTTTTACATGAAAATGCCAAACCTTGTTCATGAATACCACCTGCATGCTTCCTTTTGGAAGCTGAGCTTAAATATCAAGTCCTTTTGATGCAGGCAGAAATTCTTGTTGCAGCTAGACTATTATGTAAAATGATAAAACGTGAATTATGCCAATACTCCTTTCCTTTCCTGATTCAATGAAAACTAAACACTGTTACCATTGTGCATAGCATTTACAGGACCAGTGTGGGCATCTAGGGGTAACTATACCAGAGCTGCATTTCTAGTGGTGCATTCGTTTTGGAAAGCAAGTCTCTGTACTGCAGCTAACTTATTGGCTGCCCCAGTGACCGTTGCTGTATCCAGTGTTCTCACCCTTGAATCAGATTGGCTGCCAAATGGCTTCTGTGATGCTAGGATTCTCAGAAGGAAGTCAGGATAGTGAAACATAAAAACATAGAAAATAGGTGCAGGAGTAGGCCATTCGGCCCTTCGAGCCTGCACCGCCATTCAATGTGATCATGGCTGATCATCCAACTCAGTATCCTGCACCTGCCTTCTCTCCATACCCCCTGATCCCTTTAGCCACAAGGGCCACATCTAACTCCCTCTTAAATATAGCCAATGAACTGGCCTCAACTACCTTCTGTGGCAGAGAATTTCACAGATTCACCACTCTCTGTGTGAAAAATATTTTTCTCATCTCGGTGCTAAAGGTCTTCCCCTTTATCCTTAAACTGTGACCCCTTGTTCTGGACTTCCCCAACATCGGGAACAATCTTCCTGGATAGAGTGGACGTGGAGAGGATTTTTCCACTAGTGGGAGAGTCTAGGACCAGTCATAGACTCAGAATTAAAGGGAGTTCCTTTAGGAAGGATATGAGGAGGAATATCTTAAATCAGAAGGTGGTGAATCTGGAATTCCTTGTCACAGAAGGCTGTGAAGGCCAAGCCAATAGATATTTTTAAGGCATAGAGATAGATTCTTGATTAGTACGGGTGTCAGGGGTTATGAGGAGAAGACAGGAGAACGGGGTTGAGAGGGAAAGATAGAACGGCCATGATTGGAATAGACTTGATGGGTTGAATAGTCTAATTCGGCTCCTTTCACTTATGAACTTGGGATGGCTCATCTCTTTTGCCTTTCTGGCAGAATATTGTTGTCTGAATGCCTCAGCCGTTTAGTGCCTACAGGCTGGCCCCTGAATTGGTTGTGGGTGGGAATGCTCCTGAAACTTTATTCCACTGCTCTCCCCTACATGTTTAATTGCCCATCACCATTCAGGATTGGTAGGACTGCAGAATTTTGATCTGATTTTCTGGTTGCACCTTGCTAATATTACTTATTTAACAACTTCAGCACTAAGAAATTAAAAAAAAAAAAAATAACATTAAGATTAACGTTTTGGCTCAGAAGAGGAACAAATGAAACTCTGGTGGCTTACTTCAATGACTAGCAAATCTTTCCTGCAGTTTCCTTAAACTTAAGATAGACCCAAAAAGATGGAGTAACTCAGTGGGGCAGGCAGCATCTCTGGAGAGAAGGAATGGGTGACGTTTCGGGTCAAGACACTTCCTCAGACTTTCTTTAATAATTCTAATCTTTAAACTTAATCTTGTTTTACATTTCTTATCTGGTTCTTGTTTCACTCTCAAATCATTCTTTATATATACACACACACACACACACACACACACACACACACACACACACACACACACACACACACACACACACATATATATAAATTATTTATATATAAATTATATATATATATATATAAATAATTTATTTATATTATAAATATATATAATTACACACACACACCTCCCATCACATTTATTTATTTAATTATGCCATAGTTTGTCTTACTATGTGGTAAATGGTCTCAAATAACTATTTTATGTTTGTAAAAACGGGTGAGACAAGTAAAAACATTGATTTTTTAAATATTATTTCCTAATTCAGATAAAGCCATATTTCACATCTTCTGTCCTTCTGGCAGGTGATATATTGTTTATTATCATGGCCGTGAGCAACACAAGCATCAATTCTCTTGAACCTACCATAAAACAATAAGGTATCCCCTTGTAATGGCAGTATTTATAACATGTGTAAGATTTAACTCACTGTATTGACATATTTGACTGGGCCGTTCATGATTTAGAGCAAAAGAACTTGCTGTGTCCTAAGAGTCTGTGTTTTTTCTACTTCTGTGCTCGTAAATTTAACAAGTTGTCTCCTTGTTTCTTGTCAGAGGTAAATGCAGTGTGACTCTGCTAAATGAAACTGAAGCAGTCTTTTCATATCTGGAGAAAGAGGTGAGATTTATTGTTACTTCCATCTTTCGCTCTTAGGAAGCTCATAAGCTCAAACCATTTGCTGAATTCTCTCTTTGCCCACCATGTGCCACACCCACGCCTGTTTTTGACGTTCAACTTGTGCACAATGACCGTAAACGTTATGCTCATGCATGTGAACCCGTGTGTGTGGGCTGAATATGTACATATGTGGCAATAATGTATATGTACATATGGTGCAATAATCATACGAGTTGGTGTTTCGTAATGAGACGTTATTAACAAATCTATTAGGGACTGCTGCAAAGATGAAGGACAAGACCTGTCCCAAGTGTTGGCATGTGCAAGCCTTCTGAAGGAGCTACAGTGCCCTCCATAATGTTTGGGTCAAAGACCCATCATTTGTTTATTTGCTTCTGGACTCCACAATTTGAGATTTGTAATTTAAAAAAATCACATGGTTAAAGTGCACATTGTCAGATTTTAATTAAGGCCATTTATATACATTTTGGTTTCACCATGTCGAAATTACAGCAGTGTCTATACAAAGTGTCGTCGTTTCCCCCCCCCCCCCCCCACAATTTCGGGGCACCATGTTGTTTGGGACGCAGCAATGTCATATAAATGAAAGTAGTCATGTTTAGTATTTTGTTGCACATCCTTTGCATGCAATGACTGCTTGAAGTCTGCGATTCATGGACATCACCAGTTGCTGGGTGTCTTCTCCGGTGATGTCTGTATTGCAGCCATCTTTAGCTTATGCTTGTTTTGGGGGCTCGTCCCCTTCAGTTTTCTCTTCAGCATATAAAAGGCATGCCCAGTTGGGTTCAGATCGGGTGATTAACTTGGCAACTCAAGAATTGATCATGTTTTAGCTTTGAAAAACTCCTTTGTTGCTTTAGCAGTATGTTTGGGATCATTGTCTTGCTGTAGAATGAACTGCCGGCCAATGGGTTTTGACGCATTTGTTTGTACTTGAGTTAATAGGATGTGTCTATACACTTCAGAATTCATTACACTACTACCATCAGCAGTTGTAGCATCAATGAAGATAAGTGAGCCAGTACCTTCAGCAGCCATACATTCCCAGGCCATAACAACGCCACCACTGTGTTTCACAGATGAAGTGGTATGCTTTGGATTTTGGGCAGTTCCTTCTCTCCTCCATACTTTGCTCTTGCCATCACTCTGATATGAGTTAATCTTCGTCTCATCAATCCACAAGACCTTTTTCCAGAACTGTGGTTGCTCTTTTAGGTAGTTCTTAGCAAACTAACACAGCCATCCTATTTTTGCGGCTAACCAGTGGTTTGCATCTTGCAGTGTAGCCTCTGTATTTCTGTTCATTAAGATTTCTGCAGGCAGTGGTCATTGACAAATCCACACCTGAAGAGTGTTTCTGATCTGTCGGACAGGTGTTTAGTGATTTTTCTTTATTATAGAGATAATTTTTCTGTCATCAGCTGTGGAGGTCTTCCTTAGCCTGCCATTCCCTTTGCGATTAGTAAGCTCACCAGTGCTCTCTTTCTTCTTAATGATGTTCCAAACAGTTGATTTTGGTAAGCCTAAGGTTTGGCTGATGTCTCTAACAGTTTTATTCTTGTTTCTCAGTCTCATAATGGCTTCTTTGACTTTCATTGGCACAACTTTGGTCCTCATGTTGATAAACAGCAATAAAAGTTTCCAAAGGTGATGGAAAGACTGAAGGAAAGACTAGGTGCTGAGAGCTCTCTTATACCTGCATTAAGGAGGCATTTAAATACACCTGAGCAATTACAAACACCTGTGAAGCCATGTGTCCCAAATATTATGGTGCCCTAAAATGGGGAGACTATGTATAAATACAGCTGTAATTTCTGCATGGTGAAACCAAAATCTATAAAAATGGCCTTTATTAAAATCTGACAATGGTTTTTAACCACATGTGATTTTGTCCTATTACAAATCTCAAATTGTGGAGTACAGAGGCAAATAAATAAATGATGAGTCTTTGTCCCAAACATTATGGAGGGCACGGTATGTGGCACGTGCAAGAATCATACGAGCTGGTGTTTTGTAATTACACGTTATTAACAAATCTATTTGGGACTGCTACAAAGGAGAAGCGCAAGACATACCTCAAGTGTTGTCACGTGCAAGCCTTCTGAAGGAGCTATTACTGCGCTGTAACTCGGGCTAACATAGACAACTGCCATCAGCCTAACCCAGTATAATCGCATGCTATTCCCATGTTCACTTCCTCATCTAGACTACTTATTCACACCACAATGAGTCCATGGTAGGTAGTTGCTTCTGAATGGCTTTGCAGTCAGAGCTCTTAAATCACCTTGAAGGACTTAAAACAAACTGTTCATAGAATACCAGCAGAATAAAGATAAAAATCACTGTTGCAAACATGTTTAAAAATATTTGAACATTTACTCAGCATCTTCGTAGTTCTCTGTGGCAGGTGTATCTAAATGCAATACTGAGAGAAATAGAGGCTCCTTTCCTCTGGTCGGAGAAGGAATGTTGGAGCCGATGAGCTTCATTCAGCAGAAGGAAGATTTTATCTTGACCTGCTGAGTATCACGAACAATTTGTTTTGGCTCACATTCCAGCATCTGCGGTTTCTTGTTTCTCTTGAGATATTCTGATGTTGGGCTTGCATTCTGAGTGACCGCTCCTTTTTTTTTTCAGGATTCCTTTTTTTATTGCCTAGTTTATGATCCACAACAGAAAACTCTGCTTGCAGATAAAGGTGAGATCCGTGTTGGTCCCAGGTACCAAGCGGATATCCCTGATCTGCTCAAAGAAGGTGGGTATGACAATGCATAGTTTAAGTTTTGCATTTATTCTGATGGGGATTCAAAGTTTAGTTTGACGTCCTTATTGCGTCCTTCGGGTATAGGATTCCAGGAGTGAAATGGGATAAGGGAGACCAAACAGATGTGTGAGCGCAAGAATACACCATTCAATTGGTCCCATATCCACCTGTATGGTTTCGCTGAAGAAAGGTCTTGACCTGAAACGTCACCCATTCCTTCTATCTAGAGATGCTGCCTGTCCCGCTGAGTTACTCCAGCATTTTGTGTCTATCTTCAGTGTAAACCAGCATCTGCAGTTCCTTCCTACAACATTATGTCTGCTCCACTGCAAATTCTCCTCAAGGTATGTCTACTTTGAAGAAGTTCTCCTCCTCTTTTCGGCATGGGTTCTATAACATCCACTCTCGCAGCTCCCCCCTTGTGATTCCTCCTGCTCTCCGACCACGTTTTATCCCAGACCAGCTACCACAGCCACGTTTGTTTTCACGGTGCTTGCCTGCGCCTCAATCTTCTACCTCAGGGATTCCAACAATTCAGTCTAAAGAAGTGTCTCGACCCGAAACGTCACCCATTCCTTCTATCCAGAGATGCTCCCTGTCCCACTGAGTTACTACAGCATTTTGTGTCTATCCACATGTACATAGTTAAATCTCAGTCAAGCTCACTTCCACGCCCAATAACATTTAATATCTTTCATTTGTGTGGCTGAGGAGGGGAGGAATCCCAACTGAATTTTCAGATGTTTTTCTTGAATGCTGTTTGATTTATGAAGTAGAGGTAAGAATCCTCAGTGCAACTAAGCAATCGTTACACCCAGCATCGGCTTTTGAGTATTTTGACTGAATAATAATGTTAATACCTGGTTTATTCAAATTCTTACACCCTGTTCATAAATCCAAGGGTTTGAGATTCATATGTTGGACCTTGTCAAAGGCCTTACTGAAGTCCATATAGACTACTTCAACCACACTACTCTTGGCACACATTTAGCTACCTCTTCAAGAAATGCATTCAATTTATTTAGACGGGACGAAACAAAGGGGTGGCAGTTGATAAACCCAAATAAACCACTTTTGGATAATGGGGAGTAGATTATAAAATAATTTGTTTGCATGCAGACCTCATCTGAGTGCTGCTGTCGCATCAGCAAGTTTTATCTTTCATCCCCATGTCCTAACTACTGTACCTTTGATAATGAAAGTTGCAGTCATGGGTCCTTAACCAGCAGTTGTTCATCTAACAATTTTTACTCCCCTGCCACTAATGTAGTACTGTAATTATTCAGCGAGTCAGGCAGCAACTGTGGAGAAAAGGTTAAAGTTTCTGGTCGAAGGTTGGGACGACTGACCTCCATTTAGGACAACCATTGTCTTGGGTGTTGAGTTATGACACCAACAATTGGGACTTATTATCCACCCAGATGCCTATTGACTTCATTTTTACCAAGACTCCTTGATGCCGCACAAAATAAAATGCTGACCTTGTGGCAGTCGTTCTTTCCTCTACGGTTAAATTCTTTGGCCCAATTTGGTCTAAGACAACCATAATCATTGAACGGGAAAATTTTTGAACTCTGACATATTTTAAATTACAAAGAAGAACAGGAATGCCTAGAATGGAGATGAAGTAAGTTTAGGTGATATGCACCCCTGTTTTTGTATCAATACAGCTGGTTTGCAGTAAGATGGAAGAAATGAAACACATTAGAGTAAATACCTTTGATGCCAGTGGTATGATTGAGCATTGCCATAAATTCAAAACCAGAGATTTTACTTTGGAGGAAATTAGAGACATACTCACTTCAGATCTCGCCACATTGGCACCTTTCGAAGTTTGTTAGCATTAACGATGCTGCAGGTGAGGTATTACTTGTTTGAAAATAAAAAAATGTATTCCTTTTTTGTTTCTCTGTTGCTCTTGCTACAAACCATCTGCACTTGTATTAAAGCAAAGAGTTGCTCTTTCCAAATTCCTTGCTGGGTCTAATCCAGTTTGGCACTTTCCAAATATGATGTGGTTTAGTCCTGTTTGTGGCTTTCTGTCAACTCATGATCTTTACTATTTTATTTCCTTAGATGAAGAAGATGAAAGAGACCAGTTAAAACTTGAAGTAAAAATCTGGGACCCAGACAGTCCGCTGACTGACCGACAGATAGACCAGTTTTTAGTCCTTGCACGGTGAGCTGAATGGTTTTGCGGCACCCACCTTTTTTTCATTCATTGCTTTGGTGCTGAAGATTCGAGACATGACCCCAATTAAAAATTAGTGATGCCACTGACTGTGCTTTCATTAGTGTGGCAAGGAAACAAAGAGTAATATATCCAAGCTTGTTGAGTGAAGGATTTAAAGAGGTTTCAGAAGGATACGGACAAGCTCAGTGACTAGGTGACGGCATGAAAGAGAAAATAAAATGTGGTGAAGTAATTGGAGTGGTGAGTCTCTGGAACTCTCTGCCACAGAGGGTAGTTGAGGCCAGTTCATTGGCTATATTTAAGAGTGAGTTGGATGTGGCCCTTGTGGCTAAGGGGATCAGAGGGTATGGAGAGAAGGCAGGTACGGGATACTGAGTTGGATGATCAGCCATGATCATATTGAATGGTGGTGCAGGCTCGAAGGGCTGAATGGCCTACTCCTGCACCTAATTTCTATGTCTATGTTCTATCATCACATTGGCACAATAAATACAAATCTTCGATTTCTTCAAAAATGATTGTAGATTGAAATATGTTGGTGTTTGCAGGGTTACCCTTGTACTTATTAATTATGCAGATAGTGCACGCAATTAGAAAGGTATTCTGTGACAGAAAGATTTGATTACGAGAGTAAAGAAATCTTGCCTTTGAGCACTCGTGAGACTATCTGAATATTGTGCACATGTGTGGTCTCCCTGTTTGAGAAAGAACTGCAGAGGCGGGAAAAATCGAAGGCAGATAAAAATGCCGGGGAAACTCAGCGGGTGAGGCAGCATCTATGGAGCGAAGGAATAGGTGACGTTTCGGGTCGAGACCCTTCGTCTGAAGAAGGGTCGAGCTTGATTTGTGTTAGGGAATTATTTGAAGGGGAGAGATTAGACAGACTAGGCCCACACTCTTATGCATTTTGAAGAATGAGAAGTGATCTCATTGAACTGTATGGGACTTAATAGAATAGATGCTTGAATAATGGTTCCCCTGCAGTGGGGTGAGAGTAGAGCAGAGGATGAAGAGTCAACCATTCAGGAATGAGTTGAGTAGAAATGTAATCACCCTAAGGTCTGCAAGTGTTATTGACCAGAGAAGTAGGCATGAGGAACAATTTCTTCCTCTACTATTTCTTGTTAATGGCTCAATTTGGCACTGACACATCTGTGGGCTTGTGTTGCCCTGGGTGAATTGATATGAATAAGACAAGAGCCTGCGCTCATGTCATAGTTTGTTGGGGGAACTGCACTGTCACCTCCAATTGCAAGATTTATAAATTATTGACGATATTTTTTATCAGTTGCCATTTGGAAGCTGGCACAAAAATGATGGTGTTTTTAGCGAAGGAGCATCCTCTTGCAAAAGTGGGGCTTGTAGCGACATGACCCATCCCTAACTTGCTGCTTCTTTTAGGCAGCCAATGTAAACCCTGAAAGAAAAATTCTATCTGACCATAACATGATCTGTATTTAAAATGGCTTAATTAGCAAATGTAGGTACAGATACAATAATTTCCCATTTAGCTCAGCTTTCCAGCAGCGCCATGATGTACTTCAGCAAATAATGCAGCTAATTTAATTGTTTTAACAAGGAAAACATCACCGTCTCCTGCAATGTTACCCTATCCCTATGTTAGTGGAATGGTCATCTTAGTATCATAGTCCCCCCTCGGTCATGGCTGACCATGGGTGATGCATCCTAGTTGTTGGCTGCGTGCTCCAAACCTTGGCTAGAGCAGCGTCGCTTGCGGCTGAAGAGACCAATGCGGGAGTGACAGTCTCTGTGGCAAGGGTCACATTTGAATGTGTGGTCTCTGGTTTGTAGAAGTTGCTGCGCTCCTTTCTGCACGCCCGCTTGTCTGCCGCTGCGTTCAACAGTTTCTCTTCCCCAGTTTTGAGATGTTGCTTCAGGGGACCTCTCCACCTCGTGCAGTCAGCTTCATATATTGCGTGAGTTATCACTCACTTGCTTGGGTGGAGTTGTGTCGCTTTAAAGGAGAGACTTAATAGCTGTTTGTATTAAACGTGCAGTTTGTTTGATTACTATCTCACTTCCTCCATCTCTTTGCAGATCTGTTGGGACCTTTGCTCGGGCCTTAGACTGCAGTAGCTCTATACGACAACCAAGTTTACACATGAGTGCCGCTGCTGCCTCCAGAGATATCACGTTGGTAAGAATGGAAACATTCGTGGATTTCCACTGTTTTGTGGCAGCGCACTTAAACTGTTAATTTATCAAGTGGTTTTTATGTGATAATGTATGAAATAAGTCTAGAGGCTATTTAAAAAGGAGTGAATACTTACCACCATGCCCGCTCTAACCGTGACATCCACTGACCTGATTTGTGTCTCAACATACTGCCATTGTGCTTTTTTCGGTACCTTCGATCCACTGAATGTTTGTCATTATCCCTGATAACCTAACAGTCCCTTTACCAATGTTCATGAAAGTCATGATCCAGTGAGAATCAGATCTCATGAGCTCCATAAAAATAACTCAATTATATTTTATGTCCCTAGTTACAGAGAAATGCATTGTTGAATAAAAAAACAACTGCAGGCAATAGATATCAGAAATGAAAACTAGATAATTCTCAAAACACACAGAAGACCAGGCAGCAACGGTGATTATTTTGGGTTGGGATCCTTTGTCTGTTCTGGGAAGCGGAGGTCACAGAAATGGGCTTAGCACACTCTACCCTTTGCGATGTCACACCGCTTGCGAGGCCTGTACATCTTTGAAGGTTGACGCTGAAATTTTTTTAATTTGCTACTAGTTGTTGTCAAATTGACTTTGTGGAAAAATTCTCCTGCTGGAATTAAGAAAATTAGTTCTCCAGTAAAGACACTTTTGATAATGGAATACTTTGCTTTGGATGTCAGAGCCTTTCTGAGGGGACTTGTGTATATTGATAAACATCAATCGCCAGTCCATCTGTTAGCTCCAGAAACCCAATTCTTCAGCTCATATCATTTGCCGCTTGCACGATCCTTTTTTGCACAAATTGTCTTGTGTTGTGTTTTCCCTGTGAAATTTCAGTCAAGTCAAGTGTGTCATATGCACAAGTACGGTGAAGTAATGAATGTTGCCAAATCCTGAGTGGCAGAACGCTGTGTTATATTGTTTATTAAGGGCCTGTCCCATTTACGCGATTTTATTCGGCGATTTGCCGGCACCCGTCATAGTCGCAGCAGGTTGCCGAAGATTTTCATGTTGAAAATTCAGTGGCGACCAGCGGCGATCATGTTGAAAATTCAGCAGCGACCATGTTGAAAATTCAGCGGCAACCAGAAAAAGGTACGACTCTTTGGGTGACTACTCGCGACCACACAGGAGTCCCCCCACGACAAGTCGCAGGGCAACTCCTGTATGGCCGTGAGTAGTCGCGCAGAGAGTTGTACCTTTTTCTGGTCGCCACTAGATTTTCAACATGTTGAAGATTTCCGGCGACCTGCTGCGACTATGACGGGTGCCGGCAAGTCGCCAAAAAAATTGCGTAAGTGGGACGGGCCCTTTATGAGCACTTTCTAACTCTATTTCTCTGCCCTCCGTTGCTTATTCTTTTATGTAAGTGTTCACATTCGAGATGGTCAGAGCACTCTCAGTCCTGGAAAAAAAGTAGTTCTATTTTTGCTCCCATCGCTATCCAAATGTATGTTTACATTACACAAGGGTTTACCAAATGGTTGCATCCTTTTGTAAAGTTCTTGCTTTTACTCCTGTTTTGAAAGATTCACTGAAGATTGCAAAGGACACAATGCAAACACAAGATATAAATGAAATGTGTTTGTATTTTGATGTCAGTATGGTATCCAACAAATGATTAATTTAAGCCTGAAGACACAAAAGTCAGTCTAACTTTTGATTCGAGTGTAAATGGTTTTATAACATCAGATCTCCTCATCATTTGGTACTCTAGTCCATTTTTCTGGTCTTGTAGAAAATCAGTTCATTATCATTTCACTTTGGTTTTGTTTCAACTACTGTCATACCTGGATTACATGCTTGGTATTGTGTTGCTAATTTTGTGTGCGGAAATATGTTGTCTCTGTGTTTTGCTGGTCCAGGACGTAGGTTTATGCACCCCAGTTACCAAGGCATGTTAAGTGTGTGGTGGGTGTGACTGACTGCTTAAGTGCCTGTCTTATGTATAAGAGTGTACAATGCTTGTCCGGTTTGGACGGGCGCTCTGATATTTACTTCACCTGTGTCTCCTTGCAGTTTCACTCCATGGATACATTACATAAAAATAACTATGATGTGTCAAAAGCAATTTCGGCCTTGGTGCCTCAGGGAGGGCCCGTGCTTTGTCGGGATGAAATGGAAGAGTGGTCGGCCTCTGAAGCAAACCTGTTTGAAGAAGCTCTGGAAAAATACGGCAAGGATTTTAGTGACATTCGACAAGACTTTGTGAGTATCAGTTTCCGTTTAGTTTATTGTCACGTGTACCAAGGTACAGTGAAAAGCTTTTGTTGCATGATAACCAGTCAGTGGAAAGACAATACATAGGAAGATAAAAATGCTGGAGAAACTCAGCGGGTGCGGCAGCATCTATGGAGCGAAGGAAATGGGTAACGTTTCGGCCTGAAACGTGTGGGCAGCAACTCACCGCTGTGCCACCCACACGATGTAATCGATGATTACAATCGAGCCATTTACAGTGTATAGGAACATGATAAGGGAAATACATGAGATACATGATAAGGGAGTAGAGCTTGAAATTGTAAGAAGGCAATATTTAGGGGTGTCACTTTCAAGCTGTTCCATGGCATGGGTTTTACTGGGTGTGACCGACTGCATAAGTGTCTCATTTATGGAAGTGCAGTATGCTTGTCCTGAACAATCCAGATTGATTGAACCATTTGTTATTTTAAATCAATGATTTTTTAAATAATCACACTGGGTTATGAAATATCAGCTGGCGTGTCACATGGGGACAAATTGTGTGGAAGGAACTGGGTGGGGATTAATTGTGAAGGAAAATTTAAATATAATGGAAATCTGAAGTAAGAACAGAATATTGTTTAAGAAGGAACTGCAGATGCCGGAAAATCAAAGGTAGACAATAAGTGCTGGAGAAACTCAGCGGGTGCAGCAGCATCTATGGAGCGAAGTAAATAGGCAACGTTTTGGGCCGAAACCCTTCTTCAGACTGAAGAACAGAATATGTTGGGGGGGAAATTCAGCAAGTCACACAGCATCAGTGGAAAGAAAATCAGCAAAAATAGGCTTCCCCTGGTCCCATCCCTCAAACTCCTGTGTTCAATGGATCAACCTTCCCAATTTCTACCAGCTCGGAAAAGATTCCATCACTAAATAGATATTCACCATCCCTTCCCTACTAGCATTTTGAAGGGATCATAATCATAGAGTGATACAGCATGGTAACAGGTCCTTCAGCCCAACCTGCCCACACATGTCCTATTAAATCTTTTCCCCTTCAACCTATGTCCTCTCGTCCTCGATTCACCTACTCTGGGCAAGAGACTCTGTGCATCTACCTGATCTAGTCTTATGATGTTCTACTCCCTGTGGAATAAAATGGATCACTCCTCTTTGTATTCTTATTTCCTTGCCTACAACTGCTATAGCACTTTCCCAATCAACAGCAGAGGTCGAATACCTGTTTTATTTTTTTAACTTCTTTTCCCACCAACTCTCTACCACCACTCTTTTCCCCCATCTAGGGAGCAGATCAGTCTTTTCAGGTAAGGCTGCAATTCACTTGCACTTCTTCCAATCTAGTGTGCTGCATTTGATGGCTGCCTGTACAGTGGAGAACACAAAATGCAGATTTGGTGATTGTTTTCCAGAGCAACTGCACTCAGTCCACAGGCGTAACCAGTCCCCATGGTTGTCTGTCATTTTAATTCACCAGCCTAGTCTTGCTCGAACTCTCAAGATTCAAGAGAGTTTATTGTCATGTGTCCCAGATAGGACAATGAAATTCTTGCTTTGCCAGGAATTTGAAGCTCTTGACCCTCTCCACCATCGACCCGTTGATATAAACGGGACTGTGTGTGTCTCTGGCCTCCTGCACTGTTACATGGTAGCCCGGTGTAAGATGACCCTTATCTTTGTCAAGGCACTTTGTAGCCTGCGGGATGCAATCTCGATTTTTCCAACTTTAACTTGCTCTTTCTTTCTGCTTTTGTGTCAGTACTGGCCTTTTTATATAGCATTTCCCCCCCCCCCCCCCCTCTTTTTCTTTCCATTCGATGGTCTGGCCTTTTCGCTGCATTTTAACTGTGATCCTTCAGCATAGCACAGAAATGGAGATTCTGCCAAAGACCAAAACAGCTCTATCTTCCATGGGGAAGAGGAAAACCTATTATTAGAAACACCAATATATACATTATTAAAAATAGAATGCTGGAAAAACTCAGCCACTCTAGCAATGTGGAAAGAGAAACCGCTGTCTCGCTTGCTAAGTTCTTCCACCAGTTTTTGTTTTTATTTCACATTTCCAGCAATTGTAGTTTTTTTGTTTGGTTACAGTATGTCTTTAAAATGTAACTCAATTGGTTTTGAAAGTGCATTGGCTTCTTGAGGCTCCTCATTCAACAAAATTAGTATGGGCCTGGTGATTTTAAGGTAAACTAAAGGATCCCATTTTGGGGTTACTGTTGGGACGAAAAACTTGTAAAATTGCTTAAATAATCTGGAGAAGACACGAGATCTGGAGTAACTCGGCATGTTTGGCAGCATCTCTTGAGAACATGGATAGGTGACGCTTCGGGTCAGGATACTTCTCCAAAGTCTGAAGGACTTTGTCTCTTCTAACAACCAGCATCTGCAGTTCCATGTTTCTTAAATAATCTGGACTTTATTTTGGAGGAATAATTAAAATTTTGCATATGGCACAAAACATTGGAAGGTTTCAGATACGCCCTACTGCTTGGCATAAAAACTTTCTATGATGATGAGCGCAAATAAGGGATGCAGGCAACTGACTCGTGTACATTCTGCCACAGCTCGGTACTTAGTGAACTTTAGCAACCTCTAGTGGTGGAGGACTGCTATAAGTATCCCCATCACTAAAAATATTTCAGCAGTATGATTATATTCCAAAACGTTAATCTTTTAGCATGTAGAGTGGTTTTGAATATGTGAAGGGGTGCATTTAGGTTTGGTTTCTAATCCTCTGACATCGAAGTCAGGTGGTCTGGTTTCATGTCGTAGTCCAAGACACAAGCACTCAGAATAGGTTGGCACTTCACTAATAGTGATGGAATTATGTGCTTTCAGAGCTATTGGTTTAGTTTAGAGATACAGCACGGAAACAGGCCCTGGCGCGCCGACCAGCGATCCCCGCATATTAACACTATCCTACACACACACACCAAGGACAATTTTTACATTTACCAAGCCAATTTACCTACATACCTGTACGTCTTTGGAGTGTGGGAGGAAACCTAAACCCCACGCGATCATGGGGAGAACGTACAAACTCCGTACAGACAGCACCTGTAGTCGGGATCGAACCCGGGTCTCCGGCGCTGTAAGGCAGGAACTCTACCGCTACACCACTGCGCCGCCTCAAAACGTGCTGCCGCAGTGATAAACTAGGTGGGATACAGCTATTGTTATTCAGTTAAGATATTAAACTGAGGCCTAATTTTTGTCTCGAGGTGCTCAAAAATACGTGATGACTTTTTTTTGGCACAGGGAGCCTGGTACATTTTATTTGTTTGCTTAATGACCTCTGGCAAAACCACATTAGCCAGTCAATCATTCTAATGACACGCATTGACTGGTTGTTTGTGATGTTATCCTACATAAAGTACTTAGTTGGCCATGTGACGCATTTGGATTGTGGAAAGTGCAGAGTAAAGGGCCTGTCCCACTTTCACGAGTTATTCACGACTTCTCCCGAGTTTTCCCCTGATTCAAACTCGCAGAATGTTCGTAACGAGTCCGTAGGAGGCCGTAGGAGTTTGTAGATATATCATAGCGGCTCGTTATGTTAGCCATAGGTAGCCGGGAAATCAGGTATGTTGGGACGTTTTTTCCAGCCCGATAAAAAATGTCCACGAGTAAAAAAATAGTCGGGATGAAAAAAAGTGCAACTTTTTACTCATAGTATGTTCGTGGGCAGACCGTAATAGGCCATGAGGGTAGTCGTAGATATTCGTGGGTACTCGTAGCTCGGTAGCTGGACAGAGAAAAAATGGTGAGTGAAAAAAAAAAGCTTAAGTCAACATCAGCACGTGACCTCTGTCACTCCAGTTCTTGAGCATATTCGTTGTTGTAGGAGGTTCGTAGATTACCAATTTTTTTAATTTTTTTCCCGGTCCTTTAAACTCGGCAGAGGTTTTGGATTAAGTCGGGAAAGTGGGACAGGGCCTTAAAGTCTGTCTTTAAACCTCCAGCACAGGCTTATTTTGTTTGTGGTCAGTTTTCGGAGATGATGAGTATTTTAGCAGCCAAAGGTGTCAGTGGTTGTGGTTTGGAAACGCCGTAAAACCTCTGTTGCCCTGTAGTCAGGTTTGGCTCTGTATGAAAGCTGAACAAAAGTAATATTTTCTGAAAATGTCATATTTTTGTACAAGAACCTAATGTACCAGGTCAGATGGTTCTCCGAGTCGTTGCATTCATTACCTGTATCTCTTATGACATTCATCTACTCTCTCTCTCCCTTTCTTTTCCTTCTTCATGTTCTCTCTCTCTCTCTGTCTTCTCCTTCTGCTCTTCTCTTCCCCTTTCATGCGTCTCGTCTCCTTCTAATCATACTGCACTCTCCCACCCCTCCCACTTTCTTTCTACTCAATTCTTTCTTCTTCCTTTCAATCTTCTTTCTCTACTTTCTCTTCTTTCTCTCTACCTCTTCACATCAACTACAGTCAATACACTCTATCACATATCATCTTATCACCTCCAGTCTTTACACACCTTAAACACTCTACCAGTTATCCCACTACAACACTATCCATTACAAATATGCACAACAACACCAACAACATACAACAAGCACGACAATACTCCAATCTAACAGCTTTCAACCGCCCCCTACCCCCAAACATCACCACTGTTCTTTCTTCTATCTCTGACAAATGCTTCCTTACATCTGATACTTCTTATCTTACACCTCTACTCGCCGGCGCTTAGGGGGGTTCAAACAATCTACGGCTTCATCTCTTGATCTCTCCATCTACTATTCTATCTATCTTCTACCTTCACATCTTCTTCAGCTACTTCTTCTACATTCACTCCTCTCTTCACTTCTCTTCTTCTCTTCTTTCTTTCATCGCACTTCCTCCTCGTGCTCTCTTGCTCTCTTTCTCTATCTGGCCCTCTATCTCTCGCATTCAGTCCTAAGTCTTTTTCTTCTATCTCTACTCTCCTTCGTCTTTCTCTATCTCTGTCTTTCTCTTTCAGGTCTCTTCTGCTCAGTTCTCTTCTGTCTTTCTCTACTCTTCAGTTTCTGCTTCTCTGTCTTTCTCTACTTCTGTCTTATTGGTCTTCTTCTCTTAGATCTACTCTTTTACTTTTCCTGCTACTCTAGCTCTTATACTTTCCTTCTACTTTCTCTTTCACTTTCTTTACTCTCTCTGGCTGTCTTCTCCACTCTGTCTTTTCTAACTTCTTCTGATCTGACTTTTCTCTTATCTTCTTTCTTTCTGTTCTTCTGTCTTCTCTCGGGGCTCTCTCTATTTCTCGCTGTTCTCTAGTCTTCTCTATCTTTGTCTCTCTTATTTCTATTTCTATGCTCTCGTTCTTTCTTCTGATTCTTTCTACTTCTTTACTACTCGCTCTATTCACTTCTCCTTTCTTCTTCTCACTTCATCTCTCTTCATTTCTGCTCTGGGCCTTTTCTGCTTCAGTAGCCCTTCTCTGTCATCCTAGCTCTCCTTTCACTCAAACTAGTCTCGATCTTGTTCTGCGACTTTCTCAGTCTCAGAAGAGGCTGCTCTCTCTATTATATACTCATCTATCTGATCTTCTTCTCCTCTTCTTCTGATCTATCCGCCCGTGCCTATCGGCTCTCTTATCTTATCAAATACTCTTTCTCTTACATTTCTACCTCTTCTCTTTTCCTCTCTTCTTTCTGCTACTCTTCAGTCTACTATTACTCTCTCATCACCTCTATGTTCTTCTAGTTTTCCTCTACTGCTTCTCTCACTAACTAATCTTCCTCATGTAGATCTTTTCTCTCTCTCCTTCTCTTCTCCTTCTACTCCTAGCTTCTCATATCTCCAAACTCACCTTCCTCCCCCCCCCCCCCCTTCTCACTTGCATCTTCTAATCCTTCTCCAAATCATTTACTGGCGATCTCGGGCTCCTCCTTTACTTACTTTAAATCTCACTAGTCTTCTATCATCTATCTACTTCTTCTTATCTCTTCTTTCTCCATCTTCACTGTCATTTCTTTTCTTTGCTGTCACCTATCATTCTTTTCTCGGTTCTTCTGTCTATTCCTACTACTCATTCTATCTCTCTCTCATCCAACAAAGCACTGCTGACTCTGTGTCCTCTTCTATCTGCTCTCACCATTGATCTCTATCCCTCTCTCTTCTTTTTCTCTGGGGCACTACTCTTTCTTCTGTTTCTTTTCTGTACTATCTCTCTTATCTCTTACTCTCCTCTGACTTCTTAGCTCTTCTTCTCTCCCCCCCCTTCCTTCTCTCTTCCTCTTTCTCATTCTCCTTCTAGTTCTCTCTCTCATTCTAGACTACTGGAATTCTTTCATCATGGGAGATCATCCTGGTCTGTTACTAGTTATCCTCTTCTCTCGGGGTTTCTTCTGACTGTTCTTTCTGTCTTCCCTCTCTTCTGTATCTTCTCCTGGTTCTACTCTTATTCTTTCTTCCTTATCTTCATCTCTGCACTCTGTTCTCTACCGCCTTCTGATGGCTTCTCTACAACTCCTTCCTTCTCATTCTTTCAACTTCTTTTCTCAGCACATTCTGCTATTCCTTACTTTTCTCTCTTTATTTCTCGTCTTCAATCCCACTGGCAAACTATACATACTCTGACGATTCTCTCTTACCTCTCACCAGAACTTCTAATCATTTCTCTCCACTGCTTAACATACTGACTGCTGCTCATCCATTCCCTCTCAAATCTATGTCTGAATCAACACTCTACAATGTGTACTGCTCTCTTTCTCTCCCTCACTCTAATATGTACCTTCTCTATCTAGCTAAACAACTCGCATGACTACTGATTCTACTTTCATCTTCATCTCTACTACTTTCTCTAAATCTCACTTTCTTCTTTCTAGCCTCTCTACCTAAATCTCTTCTCATACTTCTTTTTACTAGGGATCTCAGCTATAAACTGCTTCTCACCTAATTCTCTCTTATCTTTCTATCTGTTTCTCCTTTCTCTATCTTCGGTCTCTCTCTTTCTCTCTATCTCTAGTCTCTCTCTAGCGATCTGGGACACCCTCTTCTCTTCCATCTCTCTAGATTCTACTGCTACTGGCTGGCTGCTTTTGTTCTGTCCTTCTGGTAACTTTCTGCTGTTACACTTTCTCATGCTTCTCTTCTGCTGTTGCTGCTTTGCTCTAGTCTACATAGCCACTGTTGCATGCCATCAATATCTCACTGGCTAGCTCTTGATCAGGCCCTCTCTCTCTAGAATCAACTCTCTTACACTACGTCTTCTCTGTTCCAATTCTCACTAGATCTCTTCGTACACTTCTAATCAATTTCTCTACCTTTCTTCTTTCTCCTCAAACTACACTCTCTACTTCTGCGCTAATGTCTCGTTCTCTCTCGTAGACGACTGCACTGCAGATCATCTAGGGTCATCTCTAAGAATCTGATATCAAGACAGTCTTCACTCTCACTCTGCAGACAAAAATACACTCACTTTCTCATCTATGCACTTCTTCACATATTACAAGTTGGGCTCTGCGTAACTCACTGTTCTGCTACTCTTACCTGCTCTGTATCTGTCTCACTATAGTACTCGCCTCAGTTCTTTTATACATTACTACTTAAGTCTCCTGCTCTCTTCTCTTCAGTCTACGGGATCACTCTAGTCTTGACAGACTACTGTCTTTCTACTGCCTACCGTCTGGGTCTATCTTCTTCATCAGGCTGGGGCATTCTCTTGTTCTCGTATCTATCTGTTCATCCTCTCTCTTCTCTATGGTCTCTTACTGTACTCTTCACACTGAGTTTTTGCAACTACATTGCTCTACTCTCTCAATCACTGTGGCCCGCCCCCCCCCCGCCCCCCCCTCTTCTATCCTGCCTTTTCAACTCACTAGTAGACAACTACTGGGCTACATATTTATTCAGCCGGGGGCTCTTGGTCTTTTCTATCTGCTTCTTCATTCTCTACACTTCTGCTTCTCCTTTCTCTCATCTCTCTTCTCCCTCTGATCTGCTAGGACTCACATCTTACTTTCTTCTCCTGTCACGTCACTGAATTCTAGCGGGTGTAAGCTAGGGGGCTCCTCACTGACTTGATTCTTCTCTCATTCTCTGCTTGTTCTCTCTTCTCTCATCTCCTGTCATCTGTACTGCTCTATCTGTAGGGTGGGGACACCTTCTGTAACTCTTGCTCTCTCACTTCTGAACTCTCTCTTGTCTGCTCACTATGGCTGTCAACTACTCTAGTACTTAATCAGTTGGACATTCATTGTACCTCCCTGTACTCTACTATTCTCTCCTTCTCTTCACTCTGACTGATCTGGATCGCACTGTGACCGCAATCCTTCCATCTCTACTCCCTAGATCTTCTTCTGTCTTGTCTCTGTGAATCTCTATGCCTCTAATCTGGGTAGGCTCAGCTTCGTCTTTCTACTCACTCTGTCTGGGGCTCTTCTCTTCATCTCTTCTCTTTCTTCTTCTGGTCTGCCACTAGGGGGGGTTCTTTTCTCTTCTCTCTTACTCTGCTCTTGTTTGTCAAACTTTTTCTTTGGTTCTTCTCGAATTCTCTCTTCTATTCTATCAGATGAATCTCAGTGGGAGATCTTTTATCTATAAAGGCTATCTTCTACCTATCTACTCCCCCCCGTCCTCTCTTTCCATTTCTAGCACTCTTCTTCTTCTCTTCTTCTCTCTGCCTTCTCTGGTTCAACTCTGTCTTCTCACTATCTGGGTCCCTCTTTCACTGCTTCTTATCGTCTGAACACTGTCTCCCCCCTGGGTCGAGTATTCAGTTGCATTCATTACCTGTATCTCTTATGACATTCATAGCCATTCGACCCATGGAGTCGATGCTGGTTTTCAAAGCAATTTACAGAACCAAATAATGTATCAATGTTTATAAATGGGGAAAAAGCAAGATGATTCGGGGGAAATTCGCACAATCACAGTGAATTTGCAAACTCGACACAGAGCAGTTGAGTCAAGATCGAGCCCAGGCACCAGAGCTGTGAAACAGCTGTACTACCCGTTGTACAATTGTAATGTAGTCATCTCCCATAAAATGTAATTTGGGTGGGGGTTTCTTAGCATTGAATGCAGTAGCATTTGGGACTCTAAATGTCTTCTCAATCTGTTTTGCAGCTTCCATGGAAATCGCTAACCAGTATAATCGAGTACTATTATATGTGGAAGACAACAGACAGATACGTACAGCAGGTAGACGATTGTGGTTCTGTTTCGTGGTCCGATATTGGAACATTCAATGTCGTGATTTTTGAGCTAAGCAGAGACAGAAACAGTATTTGTAACAGACCTTCAGCACAGATCGACGTGCAGGATGTACGTAGTATGTAGAGTGCGTAGTGGAAGAATCACCCAAGAGACTTTGAGAGACATAGAGTGATGCAGTGTGGAAACAGGCCCTTCGGCCCAACCCGCCCACACTGGCCAACATGTCCCAGCTACACTAGTCCCACCTGCCTGTGTTTGGTCCATATCCCTCCAAACCTGTCCAATCTGTGTACTTGTCTAACTGTTTGTTAAATGTTGGGATAGTCCCAGCCTCAACTACTTCCTCTGGCAGCTCGTTCCATACACCCACCACCCTTTATGTGGAAAAAGTTACCATTCAGATTTCTATTAACTCTTTTCCAACATAACATAACCTTAGAAATTAAATGGTTTAGAACTGGGTGACGGATGGGCAAAAATATGAGATAGGTAGATCTCACCTAATCTCTTTTTTTTAACTTTTTCCTTTTCTTTCAATCTTTTAACTTCTCACCTCTGTCCTTTATTTCTTTTGTTTTCTGTTTCTACTCGCTTGTCTATCTACTCCGACACTCTTTATTTCTTTTTTCTCTCACTGTTCTTTTATTATTGAACCAAAAGTATGAAGTTGTATAAGAATGAAAATATGTATTTATGTATTAGGTACTTAAGTACCAGACTACTGTACTTACTTCTAACAAAAATGAACAAACAAACACAAAAAAACAAAAAAAAATATTTTCCCCTTCACCTTAAGCCGATGTCTTCTGGTCCTCGATTCACCTACTCTGCGCAAGAGACTGTGCATCTAACCAATCTATTTCTCTCATGATTTTGTACACCTCAATAAGATCACCCCTCATCCCCCTGCGTTCCAAGGAATAGAGTCTCAGCCTAGTCAACCCCCCCCCCCCCCCCTATAGCTCAGATCCTCTAGCCCTGGCAACATCCTTGTAAATGTTCTCTGTACCCTTTCCAGCTTGACAACATCTTTTCTATAACATGGTGCCCAGAACGGAACACAATACACTAAATGCAGCCTCACCAACGTCTTATACAACTGCAACATGACCTCCCAACTTCTATACCCTGTCCTGAAAGACAATTAACTTTTTACAATACAATTTCAATAGAAGTTACAATTTAATTGTTTACTTCAACAATGTTCTATTTAAATTCAGAGCACGACTTAAATGACAAGCTGAAGCCAGAATATTCAATCACCTATGGTGGGCCAAGGCATTTCATATGGATATTTTAATAGCTTCTGAGGCAAAACCCTAGACACCCACAATTTCCTTCATTCTTGGGGTAAAATCGCAGCTTCACTAATATCTTCATTTCAGTTCATTTTAATTAACTAACTTGTATTACTGAGCTATCAATGATCGATCTCTCCAACTAAAACCTTTCCCTGGTCTTTTGCTTAGTGGTTTTGAATATTTAAGATAGATGGAGCTCTAGGGGCTAGTGGAATCAAGGGATATGAGGAGATGGCAGGCACGGATTATTGATTGGGGACGATCAGCCATGATCACAATGAATGGCGGTGCTGGCTCGAAGGGCCGAATGGCCTCCACCTATTTTCTACATTTCTATGTAGAAAGAATTTGTCAAGGTGGTTTCGAATAGCATGCTTGTGCTTTTTATTGTTCAATATACAAGATTTTGACAGTCATCGATCTCTGAGACTTTTACTCGAGCAAATAGTATAGCTGTCTCAAGTGTAAGTACTTTGGCCTTAAGCAACGCCTTCAGATTAAGCCTTTTCAACCGGAGTAAGGGTGCAGTCAAACAGGATTTCCAGTCCAGTCATTCACTGATGTGGTTCTGTGAAAAGCTGCTCACTTCCAGTTTCCCCTGCTCCCTTATAGGTCTCATATAATAGAAAGAGTAGGACAAATGTAGGTCTCCTATAATAGAAAGAGTAGGACAAATATTTTCAAAAATGCCGATGCAGAAGATTCTTGATGTTCTTGCTTAAAAATCAAATTGATTTGTGCGGGTATTACATGGAAGGTGAATTTTGTTAACATTTATTGCAAAGCTGTTGAAATGAGAAGATTTTGCTATAACTGGAGGACTTTGTTGAGGCCACATCTGGAATACTCTTTATAATTTTGGTTACCTTTTCTCAGAAAGAAATGCAGTGAGGATGAAGGGTTTGATTTTTAGCATTTAGGTTGTTGTTGAATGTGTCTGGACTCGCTGAATTTTTAGAAAGATGAGGGGTGATCCAAGAATTGGCAGAAACTTGTGGAAATACAGTCTTGTTCAGGTAGCTAGTGTGTGCCTCAGCCACAGTTTCAATCACTTTACTGTGGAATGACTGTGGGAGTATTCTGATATTCATTCTCTAAGGTCGAGGACGTGAGCACAGTAGAAGATGGTGAATCTCTGGATGCCAGATCATTGATGATATTTAAAGAAGATCGGGGTAGTGAGGGCTATAGGGAACTTACATTAAAGAGGCAATGAGGTCTGGGGTTGATCAGCCATGATCACAATAAATGGTAGGGCAGGCCTGAAGGGCTGAGGGGCCTACTCATATTCATGCATCATTATGATCTAGGACCGGTAGCTGTTGAAAATTGATCTGCATTTGGTTTGTTTTTTCCTGTTTTAAATGACTTTGTATCAGGACGCTGACATGTGAAAGAATGAGGCCAGTTCAGGCATCGATATGCATGAAGACACCGGTGGGGCAGGCTTCATAAAATTGTCCTTTTCCTCAGGAGATGGTTTTAATTGACCCAATTTGTTTCTTTCAGAAACGTTTGAAAGCAGCTGAAGCCGAGAGTCGATTAAAACAGGTGTACATCCCCAACTAGTGAGTACTTCCATGGATTTGTCTTGCCTGTGTAAATGAAATGTCATGCCACCGTTCAGTTTTTATTTGATTAGTTTAGAGATAAAGGCCCTGCGGCTCACAGAATGCGCACCAACCAACGATCCCTGCACATTAACACAAGCCCACACATATTAGGGACAAACCCAAGCCGATTAACTAACACACCTGTACGTTTTGGAGTGTGGGAGGAAACAACCAGAAGATATCCGGGGGGGGGGGGGGGGGGGTGGTGGGGGGTGACGCACAGCTAGTCGCGGGGAGAACATACAAACTCCGTACAGCACCCGTCGGGATCGAACCTGGGTCTCCGGCGCTGTGAGGCAGCAACTCTACCGCTGTGCTCAACCGTGCCACTCAGAATGCATTTACGAGATTTTAACACCGGTGTCTGTGACTGTTCTTGGTGTGAAGCACATATAGATGGACAGACACTATGCTTACGCACAGAAATGACAGACTCGATGCAGTTTAATATTGGGCTGAGCACCGAGTTATATGATAATATTTTTGCAACATGAAAACATCTTGCAACATGATGGATGTTACACTGCATTTGCCAATGATTTCATCAAAATGATGGTTCCCATTCTTGTAAATTGGGAGTGTGGCAATGGCAATAGTTGCATCAGTAATTGTAGTGTTAAAGCTTATTTACCACACTCAACATTTTCAACTTGAAGCGAAATTCAGGATCAAAGGGCGGCAGGATGATGCAGCGGCATCCTGAAGATCCTGAATTTTGCTGTACAAAGTTTGTACGTTCTCCCTGTGACTGCATGGGTTGTCACCGGGTGCTCCCGTTTCCTCCCACTCTTAAAAGACGTGCAGGTTTGTTGGTTAATTTGGCTTCGGTAAAAATTGTAAATAGTCCCCAGTTGTCCAGCGGCTAGTGTTCCTGGGTTGTAAAAACGGTGATCGCTGGTTGGCACGGACTTGGTGGGCCGAAGTGCCTGTTTCCGCACTATATCTCTAAACAAAGCAATGATTTTCCCCGCCCACCATTTTGAATTTCCGCCTCTTATTTTCCACAGCAACAAACCAAACCCAAACCAGATCAATGTGAACAACACAGTCAGCAAGCCAGGGATGGTGAATGGAGCAGGGTTCCAAGGGCAGAATGGTGGAGCTGGCAGGGCGTGTGAGAGCTGCTACAGTGAGTAGAACATGTTTCTCCTGATGAACTTGCCTACAACATGTACTGTCAACATGCTGCATGTAGCATATTGCTTGCAGCAGTCAGAGGGCATCTCTGTGAGCATAACATAAGTTAGGCCATAAGTGAAAGGAGCTGAATTTGGACCAAAATTTTTGTCCCCGGCGAAATAACCTTTTACTGTTGTTCCGGCAGTCTGAAACGGAACACCGCCGCGCCGGTGTTTCTCCCGTGGAGAACGCACGGCGCCATGTTCCCCCGGTTTGCCAGCCGGTCCGCTCGCAGCCACGCCCGTCCCAACCCGGGCGGCGCCGGCCCGCTCATGGCACTTTCTTTGCCGCCATCTACCCAGAGCGCAATCTCAACCTTAGCCAAGTGCGCATGTGCCGCATCAATGCACCCGTAGGCCATAGCCCCAACGAACCCCTCCCACGGACAAAATGGGTTGAATGTTACTGAATGTTTACTGTGAACCATCACCTGCATTCAAGTCCTACTTTCAATCATGCTGATCTATCTCTTCTGCCTTCTCCCCATAACCCCTGACACCCATACTAATCAAGAATATATTTATCTCTGCCTTAAAAATATCCATTGACGGCTTTCTGTGGCAAAGAATTCCACAGATTCACAACCCTCTGACTAAAGAACTCCTCGTCATCTCCTTCCTAAAGGAACTGCCTTTAATTCTGAGGCTATGACTTAGTCCAAACTCTCCCACTAGTGGAAACATCCCCTCCACGTCCAATCTATCCAAGCCTTTCACTATGCTGTACGTTTCAATGAGGTCCCCCCTCATTCTTCTAAACTCCAGCGAGTACAGGCCGTTTACATTGCTTGTCTCATTCCTACATTCAGGGGTGTGTGCAGGATCAACACTTGAATCAAGTATCGATTATTAGTGTAAAGGTATTCTGGCACTTTGTCATTTTTCCGACAGCCTAATATTAAATCCTGTTTAGATTCTCATAGCTACCTTTAAGGGATACATTGAATTGAGATTTTCTCAGACCTAAACAGCATGGGCTCCAAAACTAAGGTGCTACGAACAGGTTGCTAAATTTGAGCAACAAGGCGGCTGATTGGGGAATTGAAACAGCAGTATACCTGGCATGGGGTATTTGATGCTGTAGCTTTTATCTGTATCTGACTGTACTTGCTCTGGGCACTTCTGTTTCTCCCCAAGAGCTCTGCAGCCTCAAATCTGCCTCCTTAGCGGTTCCTTTTCTCTGGTAACTGCTGGAGGAACTCAGTGGATCTGGCAGTCGGGGCCCTTCTTCAGACTGATGGAGAGGTGGGGAGAAATTGGAAAGGAGAGGTGGATGGGCAGAGTCTGGCAAGTATACCAGTTAGGCGGCTGGTTAATGGTGATGATCCTTTCTTGTCGTTTGTACCCAAGGGCTAAACTGAGCATCACTATATATGCACACCGTATGTGATAATGGGATGCCATGTATTTCTTGCTCACACCGCTGACGAGGATACTCTTCTCTCTTTAGCAACTCAGTCATACCAGTGGTACTCCTGGGGCCCTCCTAATATGCAATGCAGACTTTGTGCAACTTGTTGGAATTACTGGAAGAAGTACGGTGGCCTGAAGATGCCAACAAGGCTCGAGGGCGAGAGACCCGGGCCTACACGTAATAGCGCAGTAAGTGTTACCGTTTCACGATCTAGGAGGGGGGAGACTATTTTGGTTGAATGCCACAGGGTTTTGCTTATGATGTTATTAAAGATAACTAGAACCCATTCCGTGATAAATCCACTGGCAGTGAATTCATCCTGTGCCTTGGTTGCGTGGATGCATGTAGGATAGGAGAACAGGAAAATAATCTAAGATAGACACAAAATGCTGTGGTAACTCAGCGAGTCCGGTAGCATCTCCGGTGAAAATGAATAGGTGTTGTTTCAGGTCATCACCTGAAGTGTCCCCCTACCTGACTCTCAGTCTGATGAAGGGTCAGGACCTGAAACGTCGCCGATTCCTTGTCTCCAGTGATGCTGTCGGACCCGCTGAGTTACCCCAGCGTCTTGTGTCTGTCTTGGGTTTAAACCAGCATCTGCAGTTCCTTCTTACACAGGAGAGTAATCCAGCTGCTTTGGAGAGGGGATGGCATAACACAATGAGAAGGTTTTGATTACCAGTGGAATAGGTCAACGTGACAAGAAGCAGTCTCCCAGGTACTTGTCCCAGATCCCTCATCATATCCAGAGGGTTTAAATGTCACATGCACTGGGATCGGAACAATGAAATTCTTTCTTGCTGCAGCTTTACAATCACATTAATGAAACAGCAAAACTAGTACACAATAAATAATACAATATATTATTAATTATGCCAGGTAATCAGACCATTCTAATGCAAGATGAAGTACGTAACACTGCTCATACAAAGTCCTTATTTGTTCATTGCTGGAGTAGGAGCGTGGTTGAAGTGTCTGATAGTTGATGGGATGAAGCAAAAAAGACTCCAAATGCTGCAGTAACTCAGCAGGTCAGGCAGCATCCCAGGAGAACATTAATAGGTGACATTTCAGGCCGGGACTCTTTTACAGACTAAATGGTCTGATGAAGGTTCCCGACTGCTCAATCAGTCTGATGAAGGGTCTCGACCTAAAACGTCACCTGTCCAAGTTCTCCAGGAACCTGCCTGACCCGCTCAGTTACTCCAGCATGAGGTGATGAGATTGATAGGGTAAGGTGATTAAAATTAATGCCCTGATTCCTGCTGTGGGTAGCAGGGGAGGGGACCCAAATGTTTAATGTGGTTTCTCAAACTCGACAGCTGAAACAAAAACTAGTTACAATGTAAGATAGACACAAAATGCTGGAGGAACTCAGCGGGTCAGGTAGCAGCTCTGGAGAAAAGGAATGGGGTCACTTTTGGGTCGAAACCCTTCTTCAGAAGACAGGCCAGGACTCCCTTCAGAAGTAGGGCCTCAACTCGAAATGCTACCTATTCCTTTTCGCCAGAAATGCTCCCTGACCCGCTGAGTTTCTCCAGCTTTTTATGTTTATCTTCGGTGTAAACCAGCTTCTGCAATTCCTCCCCTCACTATATATAATGTGTTTTGTTCTGCATGCCTGCTAATTTATTTTATTTTATAGAATCCACATGGCTACTGGGTGAAGAATGCCAACCCCAAGTTTACACTGAAGACTAGGCAGGCTTTCTGTCTTCAGACAACGAGACTAACCAAAATTGCACGGTATTACTGTCGAAACCTGTTCCACCCACGGCAGGCAGCACGACGTCCCTTTTTGCCAATCAACAGTGCAGCTATCAAAGCCGAATGTGAGTGAGTTTTATTGCAGAATTGCAACGGTCATACCGTCTCAGTAGCTTTCACCAAACTGATTTCTGTAATACCTGGCCGGTCTTCCACCATCCTCCATAAACAAGCCCATTTAAAACTTGTACCAAGTCCTCTTCACTTACCATCTTGTTTTCTCTGTCTGTGTTGAATCTGTTGCATCAGCACCTTTATTTCAAACCACCATCCATGTGTTCTGTTTTTATTCCGAGACCTTTCACCTTTCTATTTCTCAAATCTTGTTCATTCCCTCCAATTTTAGTCTTTTTTGGAACAGCATGGCTTTCCATGTTTTTAAGCCACTGAGATCATCATTCCTGGAATTCCTTGACCTATTTCTTGGTTACTGAAAAGCTATATCTCTTGGTGTCAAATGTTGTGTGATTCCATAAACATTTCTTGGGACGTCGTCATAGATTTAGTTGCAACATAAAAGCAATAAGTTTCGAAATCCATAAATGTGTTTTGTTCCAAAAATCAAACGGAGCACGAAAATTTGTTGTATTTTCATGACCATGCAACCATAGAGACCAGAAGGTAGACAAAAGTGCTGGAGAAACTCAGCGGGTGCAGCAGCATCTATGGAGCGAAGGAAATAGGCAATGTTTCGGGCAGAAACTGGTCTGAAGAAGGGTTTCGGCCCGAAACTTTGCCTATTTCCTTCTCTCCGTAGATGCTGTTGCACCCGCTGAGTTCCTCCAGCACTTTCATTTTCCAGCATCTGCAGTCCCTTCTTAAACCACCATCGAGACCACTCACTCTTGGCACTCTCAGATTCCAGTGCGCTGTTTATACAGCAGATCTTGCAAACCAAGCCTCAAATGTCTCTCAAATTGGTGCACCTAGTTGAGCGTGCTGATTGAAAGGTTAACTACAAAGGCAGCAGTAACTACAGACCACAGATATGGTTTAATAGAATAGAGTATAGAACAGTATACAGAAACAGGCCCTTTCGCCCAAAATTTCTGTGCCAAACATGAAACCAATCTAAAATAATTTCCTCGTCCTGCATGTGATCCATATTCCTCTATTCCCGATGTATCCATGTGCCTGTCTAAAATCCTCTTCATCGGCACTGTTGTACCCACTCTCACCACCATCCCTGGCAGCGTATTCCAGGCACGCACCAACCTGTGTATGTAAATGAAAATGGGCCCATGCATCTCCCTTAAACTTTGCCCCTCTCACTGTAAAGCGATGCCTTCTAATCTTTTCTGACTATCTACCTATCGATGTCTCTCGTAATTTTATATACTTCCGTCACATCTCCCATCTCCAATGCTTCATAGAAAACAAACAAGTTTGTCCATTATCTCCTTCTAGCTATTTTTAACCTCTTCTCGTAAAGCAGGTCGTAGTAGGTCGGCATGTTAGTCATAGGTAATCGAGGGTAGTCAAAGGTAGTCGTAGATAGTATGCATCATAGTTAAGGGAGGTCGAAGGAGATCGAAGAAGGTCGTCTTCACTCTCCACTATTCGGTGTCCAATTTTCCCGAAGTTAGTTGTAGCTAGTCAAAGCTGGTCTTCAACATAGTCGAATGTTAATTGGTTTCAGGGGGATAAGATAAGCTGAATTAATGGGCAAGGACATGGCAGATGGAATATGTGGAAAACCTGAATTCATCCACTTTGAACAAGATAGAAAATTGTGCATTTGTTAAACGGTGAGAGATTAGGTTGTGGAAGGGTCTCGACCCAAAATGTCACCAATTCCTTCTCTCCAGAGATGCTGTCTGTCCAGCTGAGTTAATCCAGCATTTTGTGTCCATGAGAGATTGGGTTGTGTTGACGTTCAAAGGACCTGGACGAGTACACCAGTCACTGAGTGTCAACAGGAAGTTAGGAAGGCAAGGGTCTGATTTTTGGAAGTCTTATTGCAATTATATAGTGTCTTGGTGAGACTGCACCTTCAATTTTGTGCATTGTTTGGGTGTCCTTAACCAAGAAAGAGTGCAGATTTCATAAAGGGAGTGCAGAATAAATTCACCAGACGGCTCCAGGGATGATGAGTTTGGGAAGTGATTGAGTAGGCCAAGCGTGTATTTAGTGTTTGGAAGAGGGTGCTGAATCTCTGAAACTCTTTATACCGGCGGACTGTGCAGGGTCGATCATTAGAAATATTTTTTTTAAAGGGGGAGAGGGAATATATACAATTTTGAAAGATCAAGAAATGGAGAGCTTTGGAAAACAGTCAGTTAAGAAGAGTTCAGGCACAGAGAAGTTCAACCATGATATTGAATGCCAGGGCTGGTGAATGAATTGTACACAGTGCAAAAAGGCATGAAGCTGGAGAATATTCCCCCCCGACTGGAGAGTCCAGGTCTCAAGAGGACATACACTCAGATGAAGAAAAATATCTTCACTCTAAGGCAATGAATCTTTGAAATTCTCTTCCCATTGCAGCTCTGCAGGCTCTGTCAGTTCATTCATAATACACGGGTAGACTTCTGATCGTGAAGAGAATCGCGGGATGTGATGATATTGCTAGTAAATGGCACTGCGAGACAGATTGCCATGGTCGGTGGTGCAGGCTCAGTGCCAGATGTCCTGCTCCTGTTGTGTTCTTGTACATACATGCATCCTATGCAGTGTCTCCTCATTGTGCAACCCTCTCATTCCAGGTATCAATCTGTTCAACGTTCGTTTTGCGCCTTCCAAAACAAGTACATCTTTCCTTCCATGAGGGGTCCAAAACTATATGCAGTACTCCTGGTGTGGCCTCACCAAAGTCCTGCATAATTGCAGCATAATGTTGATTTTGTTATACTTCAACTCCCAAATGGCAGTCCAGCAGAAAATTACCTTTCTATTCACTTGATGTCACCTGTGTGCTTCTGTAATTCAAGCAAAGGGATCTCCAAGTTCTTTGGCATAGCAAACTTTTCTCATCTATAATATTTTTAAAATATTCTGATTTTCCCTACTTTCTATTAAAGTGGATAACTTCACATACTGCCCACTTGCAGCCTCTTTGCATTTTCCTCATCTTTTACTTCTGGACTCGTATTACCATCAAAGAGAAATGTTTGGTATCTGGTCCCCCTCATTTGGGTTGTTGATTAATTGTAAATAGCTTTCATTCAACAAGCACTTGTCATTCCAAAATAATCGATTAATTCCACCCTCTACCTTCTGTCCTTCAATCTATTTGTATTCTTTGTTAATATAAAATCATTAATCCGTTGAATTCCTATTGGGTGCAGAAATGTCTGTGTGACAAAGTGTCTGAGAAACCACTTAAAAATCCAGTATATTCCATTCACTGGTTAACAGTGGCTCTGGTCGCCTGTTAATTACATTCTCACGACAAAACTGCCATAGTTTGGTGAACATCATTTCACACGGTTTGGACATGATCTTTCTCCCAAGTAGCCTGTTATCATCATCTTTATGGGATCCTAGCCTTTTCTCTGCTGATTATCTGACCTCTGACTTCTTGCTTCTCCTTCCTACTCTTGCAGAACAGGACTTGCCTTCCGTGTCAAAGGGACCTCATAGAATTTAGAAACCATAACCAGCTTTCAGAGTCAGATGGAATGTAGTGCCTTGTAATCTCAATCTCTGAAGTAATTTTCTTATTAGTCATCTCATTCAGTCTGCAGAAGGGTCTCGACCCGAAACGTCACCCATTCCTTCGCTCCATAGATGCTGCCTCACCCGCTGAGTTTCTCCAGCATTTTTGTCTACCTTTCATTAATTTCTGAAGTACTTTTCTTATTCTCATGAGACGCTCAATTCCCATAATATTAGCTATGTTTTTTGTGTTTACTATTGTGAAGGTAGACTCTTTGTCTAATGTCACTGTTGTAGCAACTATACAATCCCTTGTAGTTTTTTAAAATTGCTTGTTAAGTTATTCAGTCTGTTTTTCCAACAGATTATTGGACAACCTTTGATATATTTTTTTAGACGTGCACAATTTGGGTTTAATCCTATTTATTACAATATGTATTGAAATGCCACCTCTTGTGACAATATCATTCTTGAATTGGTGGCAGCTGTATATTCTCCCAGTGGAAATTTGATCCTGAACAGATTGTGCATTCTTTGTAAATTAATTCTTTAAATATTCGCTGTCATTTTTCTAATCCATTTTGTACAATTCATCAAACATATTTACCTGATTTTTTTTTAAATTGAGGATTGTAGTTAGAGGTTTACTCAAATCACTTTGAAACTTGTTATAACATTCTTTCATAATACGGTCACACTTCCCTACAGACTTTGAGAAGATTTCTATTTTAAGACTCAATAATGGAGCCAAAATCCCCTAATCCATAGACGATTCCACGATGCACTGTTGCAGAAATCCACCTTGCATGCATTCCATGAATCCCCCCTCAAGCTACTCATCAAATGTCATTGCTTTTATATGGAGATTTTTTCCAAAATGTTTTGCGTAACATTTGTTACATTCTTGCTCATGTAGCACAATTACTATCTGAGAACCTACAATCTTCACTTTTCATTTTTTCTGCTTGTTGTCTCTTAGCCAGGCTCGTTTTCTGAACTAAGATTTATTCTCCCTGCTTTCCTCTCATTCTTTGATTTTAGGGTAGCTCTCCCTAGCTCTCTCTTGTGTACATTACCTCTCTGCTCAAAGTCATTGCCCTGCATTATTTAATTCCTACCATTGGTCAACATGCAGCCACTGTGTTATGCTCTGTACCGTATCATGGCAAATGGATAACTGTGGAAATAAAACTTGTCAAAATGACTATGTTTATCATGTGATTTCCTCTTTGCCTAAGTGGTCTACACTAGTTTAGTCTTAAGTTGAGTAGTTTCTCCGTAGGAAAATGAGTGGAATTTTATTTGCTCACCACCCCCTGATATTTATTGAACAGGAGCATTGGGTAAATGTGTGTGCCGGATATTTTTCTGACCTAATTTGTTAAATAAGGAGTATTTGTTAATGGGTCTAGTACTGAAGCATGAATATGGGTAATAATATTGGACAGCAGCTACAGACAAACATTTAAAATGTTTTCTATAGCTGTTTGCGCCATCATAGATTATATATTCCACTAAAAGAAAATACCAAATTAAACATTTATGAGGTTCCATGGATACAGAGACACAGAGGCGCCATTAAGCGCAAGGGTGAAATATGTCAGGAATACCACAGAATACACGATGAGAAGGCCTGAAGGGGTGAGAATAATCTATAAAACAAAGAAAATGATAACATTGTTGATGAACATAAAACAAAACCATGAAATAGTTTCTAGCCACATAAATAAAATGCAGGAAGTTGGGATGGGAATCCAGACATTAGAGATAGACGGAACAATACAATAGCTAACAATAGGGACTTGCCGAAATATTAAAGGTAGACAAAAATGCTGGAGAAACTCAGCGTGTGAGGCAGCATCTATGGAGCGAAGGAATAGGTGACGTTTCGAGTCGAGACCCTTGGCCTCACACGCTGAGTTTCTCCAGCATTTTTGTCTAACTTCGATTTTTCCAGCATCTGCAGTTCTTTCTTAAACATGCTGAAATATTAAGTTATTTTGCACTGATATTTACCAATGAATTAGAATAGGTAGACATTAACAGACATTAATAGGTAAATTAGTAGACACAATTAATTTAAAATACAATAAATTAACTAAACTAAACTCAGGAAACCATCCCTGGCCCAGATGGATTAGAAGAATCAATGGAAGAGGTAGCTGATGCAATGTATTAGCTGTAGTGCCAGAGGACTGGCAGATAGCTGTTACAGACCCATGGTTAAGAATGGGCATAGCCTGTAAGTGAAATTATAGACCAGTCAGATTAATATCAGTAAAGAAAAATAATGAAATTCTGACCAGAGATTGGAAGAATAACTGAAAATTGAAGGGCAATGATTGAATAGTTAGCATGGATAACCAAAGTAGGGGAAAAACTGCTTTGCCTGATCCATGTGAATGTATGTAGATTGCAAAAGACCTTTTTGAAAAGACAAATTAGGATTGGATCATTTCAGCAGAACGGATTGCTAGCTGGCTTCAGCACAGAAGGCCGAGCCTGGGAGGTGAGGAAGGTTATTCATGTGGAAGATGGGTCAGTGCTGGATCACAGCTGTTCACTATTTACAGGATTAAAGTTTGAAATCGAAAATACAGATGTTGAATTCTCAGATGGTGTTAAATTAAGATGGGGGGGGGGGGGGTGGGGTGGAGTGGGGGAAAGAAGCTAGCCAAGATAAAATCCTTCAAGTTACTTAAAAGGAAGCTATTGGGGCATCAGGCCCGTAACAGCTCTGTGATCCCTCTAGTCCCACTCCTCTGCTCTCTCCCTGGTGTTTTATTTTGGGTACATAACCTGCTCCCCTGTATACGCTGCAGTTGCTTCTGCCTCCACTACTTCAGCAGCCCATTGCAAACCGTAACCATTTGATGCGCAAAACGTATTTTCTGTGCATGTCGCTGTTGGTTTTTTTGCCAGGCACCATCTCCTGGTTCCTGCCGCCTGTATCGACGGGGAACATTTCTCCCTCCGTTTTTACCCATGTCTGTTTTCAATAACCCCTATCCGATTCCCTCCCAGCACTTTGTTCCTGGGGGAAGGAACAATCCCATCTTCCGCATACCCACACACTGAAAACTCTCACCTCGGAATGGAATTCTTTATTGTCACAAGTGGCGAGGCACAGTGAAATTTGTTGCTTGCAAACCCAATGTATACAAATAGCAGCCACCTACAGCGTTGACAAAGTTACAAAGCACGCCGGCTCCTCCTTTTGTTGTCGCCCCCCCCCACGATTCCCTTTGCACCCAGCCTTGTCTTCTGCATCTTTAAGTGTGGTCCTGAACTGGGCATAAAATTCCTGTTCTGTCGATTTGAGTCGACTTTTGTTTTTCTAATAATCAAAAATAGCTTCTGCCACTGCTCCAAATCTGAAATAGAATGCTGGAAACATGCAGCAGAGTAGCATCTCTTTCCACAGATGCTGTTTGACCTGCTGAGTGTTTCTAGTATTGTCTGCATTTAACCATTTTCTCATTCTGCCCTGCTACCTTCGATAAACAGTGCCCATATACCCTTAGATTTCTTGCCGTAGGATGGAACTGCCGATGCTGGTTTAAACCGAAGATGGACACAAAATGCTGGAGCAACTCAGCGGGACAGGCAGCATCTCTGGATAGAAGGAATGGGTGATGTTTCGGGTCGATTTGGCCCCTGAAGAAGGGTGTCGACCCAAAACGTCACCCACTCCTTCCACCCAGAGATGCTGCCTATCCCGCTGAGTTACTCCAGCATTATGTTTCTAACTCTGTCCTTGAGCCCTCCAAGTTATATTGCTTCTTCCCATCCGACCAAAATGTAACACTTCACATTTTGCAGCATTAAATTTCAGGTGTGACCTGCCTGACCATTTCACCAGCCTCTTCACATCTCCTTGAAGTCTCCTCACAATTCACAATGCCTCCAGATTATGTGTCATCCGCAGATTAGGGAAATGTGCTCTCAAGACCGCATCATTGAAGCAGAGTGAAAAAAGCAGTGGTCTTCTGACCCTGGGGAATTCCACGGTACATTTCCCTCCACTCATAAACAACCTTTCCCAGCTTCCCATTCATGGTCTGAAGAAGGGTTTTGGCCCGAAGCCATGCCTATTTCCTTCGCTCCATAGATGCTGCCTCACCCGCTGAGTTTCTCCAGCACTACCTTCGATTTCCCTGCTGCCCTTATTTTTGTTAACTATTCATTTTATCTATGCTACTGGCTGTTATACCATGGCCATATATTAGGGTTTTTATCATCTGCCTTTTGAAGTCCATAAATATATCAATTATATTTGCTGTACAGCACTCTGTGAGACAAGTCAGAGGATTGCAAGATTACAAGAGATACTTAATAAGTTGCTGAATTGGCAAATAATTGATGTAATGAGTGAAACGTTACTTTATTCTTAGAATAAAGTGGAGGTCATTTAAGACCGAGGTGAGAAAAAACTTTTTCTCCCAGAGAGTTGTGAATTTATGGAATTCCCTGCCACAGAGGGCAGTGGAGGCCAAGTCACTGGATGGATTTAAGAGAGAGTTAGATAGAGCTCTAGGGGCTAGTGGAGTCGAGGGATACGGGGAGAAGGCAGGCACGGGTTATTGATAGGGGACGATCAGCCATGATCACAATGAATGGCGGTGCTGGTTTGAAGTGCCGAATGGCCTCCTCCTACACCTATTTTCTATGTTACATTCTGAAGGAAGAATAGGAAGGTGCAAACCAAGGTGAATTAAAGGAACAAAGGGTTTTTGGAGTACAGAATAGTTGTGCCGCAGTTTACCAAGGACATTAAGAAATGAAAACTGAGTAACTCGTGAATTGAAAAGAAGGAAGGTTAAAATAAATCAGAAATCTAGCTTCATCACACAACATTGGAGAACTGTTCCGTTCTGCTTGGTACTTTATAAAAATAATATAGATGCACAGCACAGATGTAAGAGGATGCTAGAAATATGAGGGTTTATGTAACTGGGAAAGGATGAACAAAGCGGGTCTCTTATTTCGAGAAGAGAAGCCTGACGGTTTGAAATGATATGAGGTTTCAATAGTGTGGATACTCAATCATTCCACTTGTGCAGAGGAGCCTAGCTGGAGGTCACTAGTGGAGCCATCAAGAAATCCAGTTGGGAATTCAGAAAAAAAATTCTCTACCCAAAGAGTGGTGTGAAAGTGGAACTTGGTTATACAGGAAGTGATTGAAGCAAATGGTTTAGGTACATTTGATCGGCAGCAAGAGAAGTTTGTGTTGCAGAAGGGAATAGAGGGAAGCGCTAATCGGTTTAGATGAGAAAAGCTGAAAGAGAATCAGATGGAATACAAATGCCATCATGAACTGTTTCTGTGCATTTAAACTATTCTAACGTCAAGCTATGTCTGGTTTCATGTTTGTCTTCCTACATGTTCGATGTGATCTCATCTTGTGGTTAAGTATTGGGCGGGGGACGGAATTAATTTAACAGTTGCTGTTCCTTGGTTGAGCTAATGGTTCATTCTGATTCTCGTAGGCACTGCCAGGCTGCCAGAAATCGGAGAGAAATTGGTTAAACTCAAACCCATCATCAGGAAGTCCCTGGAAACTATAGTGAAATACTTGGGTAAGCAGTCGCGTCTGCTCATATTCACATTCTATTCCGTAATCACGGATGATCACTACAGACTTTCACATATGTTGATATGTCTTGGGGTAGAGTCATTGTGCGTATAGTTCTGGCACATTAAGGGGGGTGATTAATCATATCTGGGAGGCTGGTTCTGAACCGTTGAGGACTGATGAGATAAATGTGTTGTCTGTTAGCTGAAAATGTTCAAATTGCTATGAGATTGGTCATCACCTCCAACCAAATCACCAATGACCGAGTCTTTCCAACAGTTTCTTCTATTTCTGCAAACATTGATTCCGGGCTGACTGTTCATAGGTCATATGTGCAGAATTAGGCCATTCGGCCCATCAAGTCTACTCCACCATTCAATCCGGGCTGACCTATCTTACCCTCTCAACCCCATTCTCCTGCCTTCTTTCTCCCCATAACCTTTGGCTCCCTTACTAATCAAGAATCTGTCTATCTCTGCTTTAAAATTACCGAATGACTTGGCCTCCACAGCCGTCTGTGGCAATGAATTCTCCGGATTCACCGCCCTTGGAAGGCAGCTGTGCTCACCATCTCTGGAGCATTGGAAGCTGAGTGGAGACCGGAGAGAAGTTTATAAAGTTATGAGAGGCATAGATCAGGTAGAGGGTCAGGATCGTTTTCCAAGGGTAGAAATGTCAAAGGGACAAAGGGGAGAAGTGCGGGGCAAGTTTTAAAAAAAAAGTTTTTTAACACAAATGAGGGGTGGGTGAAAGTGCTGCCAATGATAGTGGTGTAGGCGGATATGATAGTGGCATATGGGACTGGACTGCTGCCTTCCCCCACTGTGGGAACCATTGTGGGGGGATGTTTTTATGTTTATTGTTAAATTCTTTAATGTTGTGTCTTATCTTTATTCGTGTGCTGCATGGCAAGTCAAATTCCACTACACCATTTGGTGTATGAGATAATAAATGTCCTTTGTATATAAGAGGCTTTTGGATAGGCACGGACATGCAGAGAATGGAGGGATATGAATCGTGCAGGCAGAGGAGATTATTTACAGATGTCCTGATCGGCCTGATGTCACTGTGCTGTACTTTCTGTGTACTGTTTCTGACGCCCAGCTTCCCATTTTGTTTGCAATTATTCAGATGAAAATGAAGTGGAATTCAGAGGTGAATGTGGTTTTGAAAAAGGTAGCTTTTCGGCAGATTTCGAGAACAAAGCTGGGGAGGCTGAGGTAGAGTGCAGAGAGCATAGGGGGGTAATCAAGAAAGGAGCAAGGAAAGAGAATATATGACAGGCTGGATGGATTAAGGAAAATCCCAAAGCATGTATGTACGTAAGTAACCAGGGAAAGGTCCTTGGGGATCACTGTGGAGAATGGCTTTGCAGTTGCACAGTGGCGTTCCAGGCTAATTTACCATCAGAGGAGAGGCTGTTAAATGTCTCAGTAGGCTTAGAGATGGTTAAATTTCCAGGAATTGATGAGGTGTATCCGAGATACAAGGGGAATAGTTGGAGCCCTGGCAAAAAAATTCATTTAAAAGTCATTTGGGTACACGGATAGGAAAGGTTTAGAGAGCTGTGAGCCAAACCCAGGCAAGTGGGACTAGTGTAGATGGAGCAGCTTGGTTGGCACGGGCAATTTGGGATGTTTCCATGCTGTCTTACTCTGATGTACTGAGTTTTTCCAGCATTTTGCTATTTCTGTTCAGATTTGCAGCATCTTTAGATTTCTTTAACATTTTTCATTCACCAGGATGTTGCGTGGGCTAAGTCTTTTCAGCTATGAGGAGAGGTTGAATAGGCTGTAGTTTCGTCAAGTTTACTATTGTCACATAGAAAAGCTTTTGTTTGCCTGCTATCCAGTAAAATAAAATACTGTATGTGATTACATTCAAGCTGTCTACAGTGTACAGATAAAGGGTACAGCGCTTTGTGCAAGCTGAAGTCTGAGTAAAGATCGTTCAAAGGTCTCCAAGTTCTGCATTTGTCTTCCTTGGAGCAGAGAAAGCTGAGTGCTATCTGATGGTGTAACATGAGATACTTAGATAGGATAGGTTGAGATAAATTTTTCCCCTGAGGAGAGACGTCTATAGCATTGGCTTAAGATGAGGGGTAGGAGTTTTAGAGGGGATATGAGGTAGAAGTTTTGACCCATAGGGTGGTTGACATTTGGAAAGCATTCCGTGAAAGTAGTGAAGGCAAGTCCCCTCACAACGCTCTTTTAGATGATTACACGAGGCAATATGGCATAGATGACTGCAGGCCAAATGCTGGAAAATAAGATTAATATAGATGGAAAGCATGGAAGTGGTGGACAGACGGACCTGTTTCCATGTTCAATTACCAAACAACGCGTTGATGAAAACCAACAAGCCTGCAAATGTTGGAAATCCAAAATAAAAATATTAAATGCTGGAAGCACAGCAGATCAGATGGCATCTGTGGAAAGAAACCTGGCTCCTCCTTAGAACTTAGGAAGATTGATTAGTAAGGGTGTCAGAGGTTATGAGAGAAGGCAGGAGAATGGGGTTGGGGGGGGAGATAGATCAGCCATAATTGAATTATGGAGTAGACTTGATGGGCTGAATGGCCTAATTCTGTTCTTATCACTTATGACCTTATGGAAGGTATCACTTATGGAAGGTAGACAAAAATGCTGGAAAAACTCAGCGGGTCTTCTCTTCTTGCATTCGTCGAAATAGGGCGGACCTTCTGCAGTTGTACAGAGCCCTAGTGAGACCACACCTGGAGTATTGTGTGCAGTTTTGCTCCCCTAATTTGAGGAAGGACATTCTTGCTATTGAGGGAGTGCAGCGTAGGTTTACAAGGTTAATTCCCGGGATGGCGGGACTGTCATATGCTGAAAGAATGAAGCAGCTGGGCTTCTTCACTCTGGAGTTTAGAAGGGTGAGAGGGGATTGTATTGAAACATATAAGATTGTAAGGGTTTGGACACGCTGGAGGCAGAAAACATGTTCCCGATGTTGGGGGAGTCCAGAACCAGAGGCCACAGTTTAAGAATAAGGGGTAAGCCATTTAGAATGGACGAGGAAGCACTTTTTCTCATAGAGAGTTATGAGTATGTGGAATTCTCTGCCTCAGAGGGCGGTGGAGGCAGGTTCTCTGGATGCTTTCAAGAGAGAGCTAGATAGGGCTCTTAAAGATAGCGGAGTCAGGGGAGATGGGGAAATGGCAGGAACGGGGTACTGATTGGGGATGATCAGCCATGATCACATTGAATGGCGGTGCTGGCTCGAAGGGCCGAATGGCCTACTCCTGCGTCTATTGTCTATATTGACCACGTGAAGGTTGCAATCTTCCACCCCACTCAGCGGGTGAAGCAGCATCTATGGAGTGAAGGAATAGATGACGTTTCGGGTCGAGACCCTTCTTTATAGTGTGGGGTTGGTTGTACCACAGCAAACGTCTGTGGGTTTGTGCTGCAAGTAAGTTAAACACGTCACATTCTTCTATTCTGCAGAACTTCACCCACCTATTAAGACTGCCCCTAGTCTTGCCATGCATGCAGGCAGTGTGACTCCTGCGAAGATGCCGCCTGTCCTGAACCATGGCTCTCCAACGATTCTGGGCAAGCGTGGCTATGAGCAGCACAACGGCATTGATGGTCAGTATATATCACACAGAATGATCACGCTCGATTACCCATCCAATAATCTGAAATCCGATTCCATGTTCTTCTCACTGTTACCTCATTCTGCAAAGTAGAAGAGGAAGTGTATGCACTTGAGATGTAACAAAAGTTGACCCGGCCATAACCTGTTCATGCTGCCTTCAAATCAAGTCTTGAGACTAAGTATGAATTCCTGCCTCAGTTGAGCTATGTACAACATAGCCTACAGTAATGGAGCATATTCTACTTGGGATATGCTTTTCCTCTTTGGCGACATATCATGTTGCCTTTTTTAACCGGTGTCCCATTACATTGCTTGGTTTCCTGGGAACTCGTGCTACAGAGCTGAGGAACAAGACAGAGGACTCCTCCTTAACAATGGTGTGCTAAATGGTCCAGTTATGCCTACTGTCGTATAATCGTATCTTTGCTTAACTGAATGTGGTGTTCTATATTGTTCTTCATCACTGTCTGTTGGTCCTTGTTTACCAGGCACTATGAAGAAACGTCTATTGATGCCGTTTAGGGGTAAGACTATTGCACAATCGTGCTCACGGCTACACACTCATCGTGAGTGCTTTGTGTTGTCACTCCCCTTGCAAATCCCTTTTGCTTTGATAACCTCCAAAACAGCCTTCTCGTTGCATTTCAGTAAACAGTGCATTCAGAAAGTATTCAGACCCCTTCACTTTTTTCACATTTTGTTACATTACAGCCTTATTCTAAAATTGATTTTTTTTTAAATCATCAATCTACACATAATATCCCATAATAGAAAATCGAAAACAGGTGTTTAGACATTTTTGCAAAGTAATTAAAAAGAAATAACTGAAATATCACATTTACATAAGTATTCAGACCCTTTGCTATGACACTCAAAATTGAGCTTAGTTTCATCCTGTTTCCATTGATTATCCTTGATGTTTCTACAACCTGATTGGAGTCCACCAGTGGTAAATCAAATTGATTGGATATGATTTGGAAAGGCACACACCTGTCTATATAAGGTCCCACAGTTGACAGCGCATGTCAGAGCAAAAACCAAGCCATGAAGGTGAAGGAATTGTCCATAGACTTCCTAGACAGGATTGTGTCGAGACACGGATCTGGGGAAGGGTATAAAACAATTTCTGCAGCATTGCAGGTCCCGAAGAGCACAGTGGCCTCCGTCATTCTTAAATGGAAGAACTAAGGAACCATCAGGACTCTTCATAGAGCTGGCCGCCCGGCCAAACTGAGCAATCGGGGGAAAAGGACCTTGCTCAGGGAGGTGACCAAGAACCCGATGGTCAATCTAACAGAGCTCCAGAGTTCATCTGTGAAGATGGGAGAACCTTCCAGAAGGATAACTATATCTGCAGCACTCCACCAATCAGGCCTTTATGGTAGAGTGGCCAGACGGAAGCCACTCCTCAGTAAAAGGCACGCTTGGAGTTTGCCAAAAGGCTCCTAAAGGACTCTCAGACCTTGAGAAACAAGATTCTCTGGTCTGATGAAACCAAGATTGAACTCTTTGGCCTGAATGCCAAGTGTCACGTCTGGAGGAAACCAGGCACCGCTCATCACCTGGCCAATACCATACCTACGGTGAAGCATGGTGGTGGCAGCACCTTGCTGTGGGGATGTTTTTCAGCGGCAGGAACTGGGAGACTAGTCAGGGTCGAGGGAAAGATGAACGGAGCAAAGTACAGAGAGATCCTTGATGAAAACCTGCTCCAGAGCGTTCTGGACCTCAGACTGGGGGGGAGGTTCACCTTCCAACAGGACAACGACCTTAAGCACACAGCCAAGACAACGCAGGAGTGGCTTTGTGACAAGTCTGTGAATGTCCTTGAGTGGCCCAGCCAGAGCCCGGACTTGAAACCGATCAAACATCTCTGGCGGGACCTGAAAATAGCTGTGCATCGACGCTCCACATCCAACCTGACAGAGCTTGAGAGGATCTGCAGAGAAGAACGGGAGAATTACCTAAATTCAGGTGTGCCAAGCTTGTAGCGTCATACCCAAGAAGACTTGAGGCTGTAATCGCTGCCAAAGGTGCCTCAACAAAGTACTGAGTAAAGGGTCTGAACACTTATATCAGTGTGATATTTCAGTTATTTCTTTATAATTACTTTGCAAAAATTTCGAAACACCTGTCTTCGCTTTTTTGTTATGGGGTATTGTGTGTAGATTGATGATAAAAAAAATAATCACCCATTTTAGAATAAGGCTGTAACGTAACAAAATATGGAAAAAAGTGAAGGGGTCTGAATACTTTCTGAATGCACTGTAGATCAGTTTCTGAACCAATGCCCCAAAAGATGTAGGATTGCTTACTCATTTAATTGTTTGTGCATTGAGCACAATTTTGGTCTCGGAATAGGATCTCTCTTTGTTCCAGGGTTGGGTGAGTCTTCGGCTGGCATTTCTGTTGCTTAGAAACTCTAAATTTGTACCTCCTTGCCTAAATTCTAGACATCATTGCACTTAGTTTGATTTATTATCACGTGTACCGAGGTACAGTGAAAATCTTTATTTGAGTCACTTGAGGTGGACTCAGTTTATTTCCCACTTTCCACCTTTCCAGGTGGATTTTACTGTGCTACTTCTGTTTGAGGCAAGGAAGGGCAGAGGGAACAAGTGTAATGGGTGGGCTGCAGTGCCGTTTCTTTCATGCAGGGACTTGGATGTAGATGCTGCAGTGAAATAGTAGGTTTCTTGCACCTTGGAAATAACACTAAAGTTCTTATTCTGATTTGTTAAGTAAAGTTTGCTTAGGACGCCATGTCACCATAGGAGCGTACACCGCATTAAGAGGAGAAGCTTTGTACATCTTTTCACTAGCGTAGACGGTCGGATGGTTATTCGGTTGCAGTGGAACAGTCATGTATGGATGTGGAAAGGAGAAGGTCAGGTTGACTGATATAATAAGGCTAGACACAAAAAGCTGGAGTAACACAGCGGGTCAGGCAGCATCTCTGGAGAAAAGGAATAGGTGATGTTCCGAGTCGAGATCCTTCTTCAGATTGACTCTACGAGGTAATTCAAGAGTTCTCCCGAGTTCTCCCCTGATTGGAGCTTGTGTAATGTACGTAGCGGGTAGCGCGATCTCGTGGATGTCACGTAGCGGCTTGTGAACGGTATGCACTCGGGAAATCCGGTAAACTCGTGACGTTTTTTCAACACTGTGAAAAATGTCCACGAGTAAAAAAATACTTGTGATGAAAATAATGTTTGCTTTTTACTCGTACGAGCTGCTACGTACATTACACGAGCTCGAATCAGGGGAGAACTCGGGAGAACTCTTGAATTACCTCGTACAGTGGGACAGGCCCTTGAATCAGGGTCAAGACCCGAAACGTCACCTATTCCTTTTCTGCAGAGATGCTGCCCAACCCGCTGAGTTACTCCAGCATTTTGTGTCTATCTTTGCTTGAAACAAGCATTTGCAGTTCCTTCCTACATATAATATAATCAGGTGTTGGCTTCATGGTTATGTTGCTGCAGTGCTTTGAGGGACTGATTCTCTAGTTAACCCGCTGGCTGCAAAACGGGAAAGAACAAATCCTTTTATCGAGTTATGGACTCTGTGCTGAAATAGTTGACTGTCTGGGATGTGAAGTTGGGAATATGCAGCTGTTTTTAATTTTGGATGGCAATATTAATGCGCTAACTAGCTTTTTGAGATTATGTTTTGGAGTGTTATCGTTTTGCTATTCTGCAGGCTTGTGCCTACTTGTTTTCATAAATTTGTGCCACAAAATTCTTACAGAACAATTGAAGCTGCAAGGCGTCATACTCTCCAGTGGCATGGTTCATGCAACTGATCTACACTCCCTTGCTGTTTTGTTATTGCCTGTATAATATATACCATCCAGTGACTTTACTCCTGCAGATTTCTTGCATCTTACGATTAATTTCCCCATCTGGGTAGCACTTGTGTAAAAGGTGATCAGATTGTAAATCGCAGAAACACACCGAGACTGTCACTGCATTGTATATATTGTTTACATATTCTTGCTTGAATGGTATCACTGTATGTACATTAGCTGCTCATTATTCGGTGAACCTGAATGAGATATACTGTCTAGATTTGAAGGATCGCTTAACACAATTTGGGCTATTGGTACCGCCGATAGTAGAAATGAGGCGGGCCATCATAAATCCATCCGCCGCCTCAGAAGTCGGGTACCTCGGCTTGAATATCAGAAATATCTCTCTCATCAGAGATATTTCCTCCATATCGGACACCAGTTCTGACAGTATTCTGGTTGAGGTCCAATCCTGATTGATGACCTAGTCTCAATCTCATTTAGATGAGGCTTCCTAAAAGGCCTGTCCCACTTACGTGATTTTGTTCGACGACTGCCGGCGCAGCAGAGTCGCCGAAAATTTTCCACGTGTTTGAAAATCCAGCGGCGACCAGAAAAAGGTACGACTCTTTGGGCGACCACTCACGGCCATACAGGCGTCACCCCGCGACATGTCAACACGTGATGCCTGTATTGCCGTGAGTAGTTGCCCAAAGAGTCGTACCTTTTTCTGGCCGACGCTGGATTTTCAACATGTTGAACATTTTTGGCAACCTGCTGCGACTATGACGGGTGCCGGCAGTCACCGAAATAATCGCGTAAGTGGGACAGGCCTTTTATGACAGTCCGAGTTTAGAACCTAGTTCTGGGCGGATATGTCCAATCAACCATCTATCAACTATCTCCCCGATTTGATGGTTGATGTTATTAAAATTGATATTAAATAACAATTGACTACTGCTATAAATGGCTGTAAATCAGTGATAATTAGAATTAGTATAAAATGTTTGAAGCTTCTATTCAAATTTTTAAATGAACTATTACCGAACTATTATTGAATTGTTAATGTCTGTTTAAAATTAATGTTAAAATGTTTGAGTTTTTATTCTGATTTTTAATGAACTTGTCGGGTAGAGAGGTATCAGTGTGACCACTATGTCCTTGTTTTTGCGATTCTGCATAAATGTTTCTCTTGCAGTGCAGTGGAGATGTAACGTACAGCACTTGATTTCGCATTGTACTCTATGTTGATGGGTCGTTAAGGAATCAGGATAATTCAGCCACCCAGGGGCTACTCTTAATTCTTCTCAGGAACGTTTAGGGCGATTGTGAATGTTGTGATTTTTTTTAAATAACTATATGTGATGGGACGGAAAGATAAAGAGAGTCTGGTGAGACAGAAAAGGTAGGAGACACAGCTTTGAGGTAGAGAGTTAAAGAAAGAGAGTTAATTCAAATTAACAGCTGGCCATTGGTTTAAAGCCAAACATTTTGGCAGTAACCTCTTAGTAAACTTGTCATGAAAGGATGAATGTTGGGGTCCCGCATTATTTTTGTGTTTGGGTCTGGAATTGGCCATGTGCTCAGAGAGGGTAAGAAGGATCACATACATTTTGTTTGTATTAATTTGATAAGTTCATCCTGCTGCTGTACCTAGGACCCATAAATGGATTGTGAGATTTAAGGGCCTGCCCCACTTACGCAATATTTTTTTCGGCGACTTGCCGGCACCCGTCATAGTCGCGGCAGGTCGGCGACAAATGTTGAAAAATCCAGTGGCGACCAGAAAAAGGTACAGCTCTTTGGGCGACTACTCACGACCATGCAAGCGTCACGTGTCGACAGGGTGACGCCTGTATGACTGGCCTGGCCAGTGAATTTCACTACACCAATTGGTGTATGTGACAATAAATGAACTTATGAAAGAGTCTGGTCGCCGCTGGATTTTCAACATGTTTTCGGAGACCTGCTGCGACTATGACGGGTGCCGGCAAGTCGCTGCAAAAAAAAATCGCGTAAGTGGGACGGGCCCTTTATTTCATTGGAGCCATTGAAAGTAGTGGCCAGCGATGGAAATTCATTTGTGAGATAAATAATATGCATTTTAGTCTCAAAAATCAAGCTTTGAAACAATAAAACATGGCAAGTTTCAGGCTGCCTTGAAAACCAGACTTTCTAGACCAAATTCCATCAACTCCTAAAGACTTGTGCATTTCTTTATATTCATTTAATTGGAGTAATGTATGAAATGCTCTGCAAAGGGGAAAGGATAGAAATATCAAAGACTGGGGGGCATAGTGTTAAGGAGAGAGGGGCAAACTTTAGGGGAGATAGGAAACATAGAAAATAGGTGCAGGAGGAGGCCATTCGGTCCATCGAGCCAGCACCGCCATTCATTTTCATCATGGCTGATCGCGGGGAAGGCTTTTTTTTTACAGAAGATGGTGGCTGTCTAGAACACGCTGTCAGGGATTGTGTAGGAGGCAGGCGCAGGTGGTATTTTAGAGGCTTTTGGATAGGCACAAGGATATGGAGAGATATGGTTCATGTGCAGGCAGATGAGATTAATTTACCTGGCATCATGTTCGACACTGACATTGTGGACTGAAGTTGCATTTGTTGCATTTGCTCCTATGTTGCATTTATCTATGTTCTAAAAATTCTGAACAGCTGCTACATGTTCACTTGACATGAGATATCCATGCCAACCTCCAGTTATGCAATAAAAAAAGCCAAAAGGCAACGGGGTGGGTTAGGAATCCAGATATGCTGGTAAACTGGGCCAAAATCCAGGGAATGCCTGGCATACATTGAACAAAATACAGCAGTTAGGAATTGATTCCAATTAAAATGAGTTGGCAATTCTTCATTGTTCCATAAGATCACAAGTGATAGGATCAGAATTAGACCATTTGGCCCATCAAGTCCACTCCGCCATTCAATCATGGCTGATCTATCTTTCCCTATCTTTACCCCATTCTCCTGCCTTCTCCCCATAACCCCTGACACCTGTACTAAGCAAGAATCAATCTATCTCTGCCTTTAAAAATATCCACTGAAGCCCTCCACAGCCTTTTGTGGCAAGAATTCCACAGATTCACCACCTTCTGGCTAAATAAATTCCTCCTCATCTCCTTCCTAAAGGAACGTCCTTTAATTCTGAGGCTGTGCCCTCTGGTCCTAGACTCTCCCACTAGTGGAAACATCCTCTCCACATCCACTCTATCTGGGCCTTTCACTATTCAACCCCCTTACCCATTGCAACTGGTGATGATCGTCTGACACGCAGAGATTGACCAGACATCTGCATGTGGACCTTCTAAGTCTGGGGCTCGCTCTGCTGGATAGGTTCACTTCCTGTCGCCTTCTTACAAATATCTGTTTAATTTCCTTTCCTTAATATAATAACTTTGGAAACTAAAATGCAGATGCTGGAAATCTGAAATTTCTAAAAACAAAAGAAAATGCTGGAAATATTTACCAGGTCAAACAACATCTGCAGAAAGAGGAACACCAGTATTTCCGATCGAAGATCCTTTGGCAGAACTCTCCCAATTTTGGTGAGGAGTTTTTGAACTGAAGCATTAGCTTAGGTTCTCTCTCCATAGATGCTGCCTAACCTGCTGAGTGTTTCTGGCACTTTTTAAAAGTTTTTTTTTTCATCCTTTTTGCTGTGTTCAATGTCTAGCTTCATTTCTGATGCCACAGATACAGTTTTAGTCATTCAAAGGTGAACCTTAATGAACAGAGTTTGTTCCCTATCATCATGTGGCTTGTCCTGTAGTGGTTTAGATGGCAGGAGATTCCCCATCTCTTCTGGGGTCTAATTCCATGGCTGCCAGTTGCTATCTGTTGCCTCTGGTGAGTCCTGTGCAAATGTGGGTCGATCAGTGTTAATCTTGCCCTTGCCTGCAAGATAATTGAGAGAGGGTTCCTGCTCTGCAATCCCTGGCCACCAGGCCTCACTGGATCAACCTGCCTCTCTTGACCTTTCTCTTCTAGTGCTTGTACAATGTACATTTTGTCCCCCTGAGGCTGAAAACTAGAGGCAGACCAGATCAAGGCTGTGATGCAGTTGGGTTTGAGCATGCTGCCTGGGTCCTTGAATGTAATTTTTAAGCAGGCAATATCCCCGGTGCTATTTCTTGGTGGGTGACGATGATGTTAAATGGTTTGTAGAGTTCCAGTGTACACACAAGCAGTAAGCTTGCAACGTATCCAATATATTCACCTACTTTTAACGCTGGTGGGTTAGAAGTATCCAGTGGTAAATTCTGAGCTCATTTTGGTGGGAGAAAGGGATTATTAAAAATAGTTCAAAACTACAAGAATATTTTTGCAAGATTATTTGCTCATTGTGCTTGGTGTCAAATAGCTGATGGTAAGGTGTTTTCATGTTATCATTATATATAGTACTAATATTAATTTTTGCTTTTTCTTTAGCTAATCATGGACAAGTTAGACAAATGGTAAGTTTCTATCACGTACATATTGTGTTTTAACAAGTTATATTTCAATGTGTGCTTATGTGAGAAGTCCTTCTTCAACCCGACCATTAAATCTCCTTCATTGGTTCCAATAGACAATAGGTGCAGGAGTAGGCCATTTGGCCCTTTGAGTCAGCACCGCCATTCAATGTGATCATGGCTGATCATCCCCAATCAGTACCCCATTCCTGCCTTCTCCCCATATCCCCTGACCGCTATTTTTAAGAGCCATATCTAGCTCTCTCTTGAAAGCATCCAGAGAACCTGCCTCCACCGCCCTCTGAGGCAGAGAATTCCACAGACTCACCACTCTCTGTGAAAAAAAGTGTTTCCTTGTCTCCATTCTAAATGGCTTACTCCTTATTCTTAAACTGTGGCCCCTGGTTCTGGACTCCCCCAACATCGGGAACATGTTTCCTGCCTCTAGCATGTCCAAGCCCTTAACAATCTTATATGTTTTAATGAGATCTCCTCTCATCCTTCTAAACTCCAGGGTTTACAAGCCCAGCTGCTCCATTCTCTCCGCATATGACAGTCCCGCCATCCTGGGAATTAACCTTGTAAACCTACGCTGCACTCCCTCAATAGCAAGAATGTCCTTCCTCAAATTAGGGGACCAAAACTGCACACAATACTCCAGGTGTGGTCTCACTAGGGCTCTGTACAACAGCAGAAGGACCTCTTTGCTCCTTTAATCGATTCCTCTTGTTATAAAGGCCAACATGCCATTTGCTTTCTTCACTGCCTGCTGTACCTGCATGCTTACTTTCATAGACTGATGTACAAGGACCCCCAGATCCCGTTGTACTTCCCCTTTTCCCAACTTGACGCAATTTAGATAGTATTTTCCAACTTGACGCCATTTAGATAGTAGTCCAGAGTGATTTAATAGAGTACAATTAAATTTGTTGGTTAATCGGTTTGGTAAATGTAAAAATTGTCCCTAGTGGGTGTAGAATAGTGTTAATATGCGGGAATCGCTGGTCGGTGTGGTCTCGGTGGGCCGAAGGGCCTGTTTCCGCGCAGTATCTCCAAACGAAACTAAATGTAAAACCTCCTCTACGCTATTGCATTGAACATTCAGCACACATTACCTTTAATAGAATAAATTCCCCCAAGTTCGGTAGAGATGGGACCGATGTAGAGCAAATCTTCCATGCTGTACCTTCAAGCACTTCCAAAGCAGATGCCACATACACAGGCCTCAGAATGTATCTGACGATTGTCACATCGCATTCTTTCAGAATATGGGTTTTTTTCCAGGGTGCTCCATCTGGCTTCCTCCCACACTCCAAAGACGTACAGGTTTGTAGGTTAATTGGCTTCGGTAAAAATTGAAAATTGTTGCAAGTGTGTGGGATAGTGCTAGTATACGGGGATTTCTGGTAGGCACAGACTCGGTGAGCCGAAAGGGCCAGTTCCTGCATTCTATTTCTGAAACTAAAAGCTGACACAAGGGTTCAAATGTACTTAATTGTGACATGTACCCTAGATACAGCAACATTCTTGGTTTTGCATACAATTCAGTAAATTTGTGCTATACATACTAACAATCATATCTAAAGTAAAGTAAAGTAAATTTTATTTATGTAGCACGTTTAAAGCAACTCGTGTTGATACCAAAGTGCTTTACATAAAAGAAATAATAAAGTTTCCGTACATCCATAGAAAAATTAAAAATAAGAAATATGACACAACACATTATAGAATTCGACACGATCGTCCCCCCACAACAGAATCAACAATTTCCAATGTTGGGAAAGGCATCAAAATGTTAAGTCCTCTGTGAATCACCCGAGGTCAGGGCCTATTTGTGGCTTCCGCAGCCAGTCCGATGTTTTCAGGTGCTCTTGCCGGAAAGCTGGAACTCCGGCATCGGGTGATCCAAGTACAAGAGTGCAACGATTGCAGTGTGAGAATAACAGACATGTTTGGAACAGGGTAGGATTCAAGGATGGAAGAATTGTTTTTGAAGGTCTCGTACTTGTACTCCAGAGTAGTAATTGTTTGCTTCATTTGACAGACTGCCATTAACCGAGGTTACATGATTAATGGAAAGCCATACTCAAGAAACCCTAAAGTGCTGAAGCCAGGCTCTCTTCCGCCAATGAAGGGGAGGAGAATGAACTGGATCGATGCACCTGATGATGTGCTTTTCATAGCAACAGACGAGACTCGGTAATTAATACATTATTCTATTTTGGATCATGGCGTCTATTGAACCTGGTGATACATCTTTGTTAATACATCCTGTCAACTTGTATCACAACATGAATTGTGACCTGCAATTTGAATTAGCAACTCCCAAGTCTCTTGATGATAGTTGCTATTGTAGTAAAAATGTTAAAAGCACTTTACAAGATATGTGACAAGCGGAGTTCCGCAGGGGTCGGTGTTGGGGCTGCTACTCTTCACATTGTATATTAATGACTTGGACGAGGGGATTGAAGGGTTTGTGGCCACGTTTGCGGATGATATGGAGATAGGTGGAGGGGCAAGTAGTGTAGAGTGGGCATGGACTCTGCAGAAGGACTTGGACAGGTTGAGAGAGTGGGCAGAGAAGTGGCAGATGGAATATAGTTTAGCAAAGTGTGGAGTCATGCATTTTGGTAGTAGGAATAAAGGCATAGACTATTTTCTAAATGGGCAGAGAATCCAGAAATCGGAGGTGCAAAGGGACTTGGGAGTGCTGGTGCATGGTTCCCAACAAGTTAATCTGCAAGTTGAATTGGTAGTAAAGTAAGGAAACTCGATGCTAGCATTTATTTCAAGAGGGCTTGTATACAAAATTAGGGATGGAATGCTGAGGTTCTATAAGAGGCTGGTAAGGCCATATTAGGAATATTGTGAGCAGTTTTGGGCACCATCTCTGAGGAAGGATGTGCTGACTCCGGAGAGGGTCCAGAGGAGGTTTACAAGAATGATCCCAGGAATGAGTAGGTTCGCCTATGATGAGCGTTTGTCAGAACTGAGCCTGTACTCGCTGGAGTTTAGAAGAATGAGGGGGGACCGTATTGAAACATTCAGAATAGTGAAAGGCGTGGATAGAGTGGATGTGGAGATGATCTTTCTACTAGTGGGAGAGTCTTGGACAAGAGATCACAGCCTCAGAATTAAAGGACGTTCTTTTAGAAAGGAGATATGGGGACATTTCTTTAGCCAGAGGGCGGTGAATGTGTGGAATTCTTTGCCACAGAAGGCTGTGGAGGCCAAATAGAAACATAGAAAATAGGTGCAGGAGTAGGCCATTCGGCCCTTCGAGCCTGCACCGCCATTCAATATGATCATGGCTGATCATCCAACTCAGTATCCTCAAATCCGTGGATATTCTTAAGGCAGAGATAGATTTTTGATTAATATGGGTGTCGGAGGTTATGAGGAGAATGGGGTTAGGAGGGAGAGATATATCAACCATGATTGAATGGTGGAGTAGACTTGATGGGCCGAATGGCCTAATTCTGCTGCTATCACTTATGACCATGTGTGTTTCAACATAAATTATGGTCACCAATTGTCTGAAAATAAGATCCTGATCTTACAGAACCATTTATTGGATCATGTTCAATATAAAGAGCTCCTTCTAATTGTTTTCAGTAGACTAGGAAAATAGTTTAAATACACACATCTTCAAATGTGTTACCGAAATGTCGATATTGATTGCTACCAGTGTCAAGCTCCCGAGTTCAAGAATGGGAGGGTGACGTTGATGAAATTAGTTGAAGAAAGGTGAGACTTTAGATTGCTGAGCCATTGAAGCAAGTTCACGTCAGAATGGTAGACTCTCAGCAGGGCTTGAACTAGTATAACGGTGAGATCTGCTTGTGCTGCTGGGAATGATTGATAAACTTTGAAGGTAGACAAAAGTGCTGGAGAAACTCAGCGGGTGCGGCAGCATCTAGGGAGCGAAGGAAATAGGCAACGTTTTGGGCCGAAACCCTTCTTCAGACAGGCAGCATCTCAGGAGAGAAGGAATGGGTGACATTTTGGGTCAAGACCCTTCTTCCGACTGATTTCAGGGGAGAGGACGATACATAGATAAGGAAATGTAAGGTGTGAAAACATGACTAAGAGGGTGGAGATCAAGGAAAATGTAGATTAAACCATTAATAGCTGGGGGAAGGACAAAACAAACTGATAAAGTGTAGTCGGAGACAGTCAGACTGGTCGGAGAACTGGGAAGGGGGAGGGATGGAGAAAGAGGGAAAGCAAGGGTTACTTGAAGTTAGAGAAGTCAATGTTCATACTGCTGGGGTGGAATGTCATCTCATGAAGCTCTATCTGGAGAAGCAGAACTTTAATACATCAGAAAGGGGAAGGGGATAAAAGAGTAGAAGGCAAAACATTGACAAGTGCAGAGGACCTTGCAGATTCACAGGCCTATGAAGTTGTCATGCCACTAGGTAGTTAAGAAGCATAAAGGACCTTCCTTTACAGGCCGTATAGACAGAAATGGAAGGAAGAAAGCTTCCAAACCTACACAAAATGTTATAGACATTATTATAATTCTACGAAAAATAAAGCACGATCTTGATGTCTTGTAACGTGAGGCTCAGCAACCTGAGGAAACCAGCAGGAGCAGATGGTGTTTAGTTTTAAGTGCGAGGATGGGAGGAGAGAATGAGAAGTGGAGTATAAAAATAGAATTATTCCGTGGGTGGAACTTTGAGGCTTTAAATATAAATAGGAATTGTTTAAGTGCAAAATAGGCCAAAAACGTAAACAACCCCTTGGGTGTTATCAATGTACCAAAAAAAAACCCCACCAGTAAAGACATTGGTGACGCTGTACAACACGGGATGGCACGGTGGCGCAGCAGTAGAGTTGCTGCCTTACAGCGCCAGAGACCCGGGTTCCATCCTGACCACGGGTGGAGTGTGCACTTTCTCCCTGTGACCATATGAGTTTCCTCTGGGTGCTCCAGTTTCCTCCCATATCCCAAAGAAGTACAGGTTTGTAAGTAAATTGACTTCTATAAATTGTCTCTAGTGTGTCGGGAGTGGATGTGAAAGTGGGATAACAGAACTAGTGTGAACGGCTGATCGACTGTCAGCCTGGACTGAAGATATCAGAAGAAGGGTCTCGACCCAAAACGTCACCCATTCCTTCTCTCCAGAGATGCAGCCACTTCCGCTGATTTACCCAGCTTTTTGTGTCTGTCTGTGGTGGACTGAAGTGCCTGTTTCCATGCTGTATTTCTAAACTCTACATTATAGAGATACAACATGGAAACGGGGCCCTTAGTCCTACCGAGCCCATGCCAACCGTCGATCACCTGTTTACACTAGTTCCATGTTATCCCACTTTCTCATCCACTCCCTGCACGTTAGGGGCAATTTTCCGGAGGCGGTTTAACTACAAACACGCACTGTTTATAATGTGAACGGAAACGAGAGGAAACCGCCTCAGTTGCAGAGTGAACGTGCAAACTCCACACAGACAGCACCCGAACTCAGGATCGACCCCGGGTCTCTGGCGCTGCGAGGCAGCAGCTCTGCCTATCTGAAATGAGGCATTATCCCAGCATTCCTGAGCACTGCCATTCAATATGATCATGGCTGATCATTCAAAATCTGTACCCCGTTCCTGCTTTCTCCCCATACCCCTTGATTCTGTTAGCCCTAAGAGCTAAATCTCTCTCTTGAAAATATCCAGTGAATTGGCCTCCACTGCCTTCTGTGGCGGAGAATTCCACAGATTCACAACTCTGTGGGTGAAAAAGTTTTTCCTTATCTCAGTCCTAAATGGCCTACCCCTTATTCTTAAACTGTGAGCCCTGGTTCTGGACTCCCCCAACATTGGGAATATTTTTCCTGCATCTAGCCTGTCCGATTGATAAGGCTGAATTAAGTTAAAAAATGTAAGAAGATATTAAATTGGTTCCTGGCCTAGCTTACAACTTATATTTAGTCTCAAATTAGGCTTTTCTCCAGTAGATTAATACAGAAAGGCAAGTTTAGGCTTGCCTCAGGTTGCTGTGTATTGAGATAATTAATAACTATAACATTTGTCTACCATTTGACCAGAGAGGAAGCTAGATTGATCTAAGGGCTATTGACAAATGGCTGATGTCTTTAATATGTAAAATACCTTGCACCAAATGTCCGATGTCTGTGAGGGGGGAAGTGACGAGAGAGGAAGCTAGATTGATCTAAGGGATATTGACAAATGGCCAATGTTTTTAATATGTAAGATATCTTGTACCATATGACAAAATGCCTTTGATGTGATGCATTCTGTAGAAACCTTTGTTTCCTGTACCTCTGACCATGGCTAATGTTTGTGGAATGTGCTATGGTGACAAAAAAACATTATATAATACGATGTAATTGTGTTGTTCGGGGAAGTGGAATGAGGACAGTGAAGTGACTGTATTGGTCACTTGACTGGGGTTCCTGCCACTTCCATCGGCCGATAATAAGCAAAGTTTTGAACTGGTCTACCAAACATATTTTTAGTTGTCTGTTTATTAAGAAGCGAACCTGTTTAGTTGTTATAAAAGTAACTTTTTCACAATCCCTTAAGAATTGTATGTGTTATTCTACTTGCTAAGTCAGCGACATTATACCAGGCATTGTGGAGTTTTATTAAATGTTCTCTCTCTCAAAACCAGGAAGGTGCGTAAGATGCTGGGTCCGGTGGACATGAAGAGAGCAGCACGCCAGCCCTACAGGCAGATTCTGATCCGACAAGGACGTGCGTCGCAGCAGCCGAGACAGCCCATGAATGAAGAACCCATTGTCATCGAGGATTAATGCCAAGTGCAGTTTTAAATAAAGCAAGAGACTGTAGTCCCTGTTATACTTGAACCTTCAGTACGCATGAAGTAGAGCTTCTGAACTAGACTCCGAATCAAGTGCTTGTCATCCTCGCGTTTAAGATCAAATTGAAGGATTATTATTTGTTAGATTTCCAGTGTCCGTGCAGAATGGATGATGGCAGCGGATGAACAGTGGCTACACTTCCAGGCAGCTCAGACAGCCTCTTCCACATTCACCATTGCCCTCAAGAATCAAGAGCTGCCAGGTGATGTTACTTGCAAACCTGAATGGCCTGTGGTTCCCTTTGTCTTCGAACTAGCCTCTGCTCCAGTTTGTGCTGAAGGGGGGGGGAGGGGGGACAGAACAGTGTGGTTGTCTTTGGTTTGGCAAAAGGTTTTTTTTAAGAAAAAAAAAGAAAAGACAAAAAAAAAAAGTAAGAATTCCTTTTATTTTGAGAATTGTCTGTAATAGTTTAAGGAGGTGCCGTTTATCCTCGGTTTAAGAAGCAAGTTTTGTTTTTATGGACGGGTTGCGTGCAGTTAATGCAGTGCATTGTTTTTGCATGTTACACTGTATATTGTATCCTTGATCCCATTTAAAATGGTGCCGTTTTCCAATGGAGCAGAAGAGGAAAAAAAAACTTTCTTAAAGACTTTTTTTCATGTAATGACCTTGAATCTTTTCATCACTTGAGATTCGTTATTGCAAGTTTCACAGTGAATAATTATGTACAAAATATTTTTCCATGTTTCTGACTTGGGTTGTGTTTGAAGCACCCAGATTTTCACAGTGAGCTATATTACTACGACAAGGTTCAATAGTTTAGTGTGCTGATATGTACATACACTGCAAATGTAGTTGGTAAGTTAGTGTTATTCAGTCATTCCATAGGATTCAGGGGAGGGACAGGGGGTGTAAAGTTTTACTGATTCTCTTTGTTACAGCGTAAGGTAGTACAGCATCTGCTGGAGCAACTTGGGACAGTGCCCAGCGCAGAGCATTCAAATGAAGGTCACCCTTAGCCATTCACAAATAAAGCATCAACTGAAATACTACTACAGTTACTTTCTTTTACTCCAAACTCTTTTATTTTGTGAACTGTCGATCTAATGTTTTGATTTGACAAGTACAGTACGGTTATTTTTCAGATCTCTGTCAGCTCTTGTGCCTTTGTACGGACTTTGTATATTCTGACACATTCTCTCTACTTTTGGTCAAAGAAGCTTTTTCCTCATCTAGACGAGTCAGGGCGCATCCATGCAGGCAATAGGTAGGAGACCCTTTGGGCCAAGATCCTCCGTCAGGCACTATTCCCTCCATAAATGCTGCCTGACCCGCTGAGTTACTCCAGTGCTCTGTGTTTTGCTCAAGATTCCAGCGTCTGCAGTGCCTTGAGTCTCCATTTCCCCCGCCTAGTTGGATAGCAAGAAATTCATGATGTGACATTAATTTTCACTCAGACGCAGGCACGATTTGCAACTTGCTGAGAGCTGCCAGTTATTGAGGGAAGAAGGGCCTGTCCCACTGTATGAGGTAATTCAAGAGTTCTCCCGAGTTTCCCCTGATTCTAACTCAGAGAATTACGGTAATAGTCGCTCGTAGGTACTCGGGGCTCTCATGGACATTTTTCAACATGTTGAAAAAAACGTCACGAGTTTACTGCGTTTCCCGAGTACCTGCCGTTAGCATTACGAGCCGCTAAGAGACATCCAGAGCTCCGACATACCCGCTACATACATTCTACATACTTACCACGAGTTTGATTCCTTTTTAAACCCGGGAGAGCTCTTGGCTAAACACATATAGTGGGACAGGCCCTTTACACTCTCCTCCATCTCGTCCTCTGCTGGTCCTCGCTCTTAACAACTTCTCCTTCGACGCCTCCCACTTCCTCCAATTCAAAGGCATAACTATGGCCACTCGCATGGGACCTACCTATCCCTGCCTCTTTGTAGGGTATGTTGCATACAACACATAATCCAACATTTTCGCCACCTCCAAAGGGATCCCACCGCTGTTCACATCTTCCCATGTCCAACCCTTTCCGCCTTCCGCAGAGACCATTCCCTCCGCAGCTCACTGGTTAACATCCCTTCCCATCCAAACCACCCCCTCCCCAGGTACCTGCAGGAGATGCAACACCTGTCGTTATACCTCCTCCCTCGACTCTGTCCAGGGACCCCAACAGTCCTTTCAGAGGTCGCTTGCGTCTCCTCCAACCTCATCTACTGTATCCGTTGTTCAAGGTGTGGACTCAGTCGGCGAGAATTGGTGATCATTTCACTGAACACCTTCGCTCAGTCCGCCTGGACCACCCTGATCTCCCGGTTTCCAAACACTTTAATTCTCCTTCTCATTCCCACACGGACCTTTCTGTCCTAGGCCTCCTCCATTGTCGGACTGAGGACAAACGCAAATTGGAGAAACAGCATCTCATATTTCGCTTGGGCAGCTTCCAGATTTCTCGAACTTCAAGTAACCTCTGCATTCCCTCTCTCTCTCTCCATCCCTTCTCCACCCAAGGCGTACCAGTTTCAAAGCCATCCTGCTGAATTTTTGTATGTACTTGTTCTCACCTAACAAACAGCTAACAATAGCCTTTTTCCTGTATCATCGTTACTTTTTTGGCTATGTTATATTCATTTGTTCTATCTCTCTACATTACCATCTATATCTCTCGATTCTCTTACCCCTGACACAGTCTGAAGAAGGTTTTCGACCAGAAACGTCACCTATTCATTTTTCTCGTCTGGATGTGATGCTGCCTGACCCGCTGAGTTACTCCAGCTTTTTGTTTCTATCTTCGAGAGCTGCACATTGCTGATGGTATCGAGATCCTGGGGATGCAACACTCAAAATGCCCACCTTCACGAGTACACTTGCTGAAGATGCTGATGATTAGTTTAGAGATACAGTGTGGAAGCAGGCCCATTGGTCCACCGAGTCCGCAGCGACCACTAGCACTATCCTACGCCCTAGGGACAATTTACAGAAGCTACAAATCTATATGTCTGGAGTGTGGGAGGAAACCGGAGCACCTGGAGACAACCCACGTGGTCGAACCCAGGTCTCTAGCACTATAAGGCAGCAACTCTATTGCCGCACCACCATGTGCCATCGTACCGCCCTATTCTCTCTTTCTCAGGTTTCCAGGTCATATTGTTGGTTCTGAGTGATCATTGCAACATTGTATGGTGTGCATATAACCATATAACACTTACAGCACGGAAACAGGCCCTCTCGACCCTTCCAGTCCGTGCCGACCATTTGTTTTCCCCTAGTCCCATCTACCTGCACTCAGACCATACCCCTCCATTCCCTTCACGTCCATATACCTATCCACCTTTGCATTGCTATATATGTGGTACAAATAAGCAAAGACCTCCAGGCACCACCCAATCATTTAACAAGACAATTTGAAGGCATCTGATATTACTGTGTATCCCTGGGTTGATGGGAATGTCCGATTGTATCCTTTACAATTGGATGTTGTGCTCTCCTTTCTTCTACTCCCCAACCAACTCCTATGTCGGAAGCTGAGGAAGGAAGCTCCTTTACCATATTGAGAAAACTGACATTTGATAATATATATGTTGAAGCTTATCAAATTATATCAGGCTGGAACAAATGCAGTTGTCAGGAAACTTAAAACTCCAATACTTTTTGCTTGTGATCGGTAGCTATTTTAAATCTTTCTCGCCTAATTTCAAGCTTCTCTGTGAAGTGAATCTAATTTGCAGGGTGCGTTATTGATAAGATCGGGCTGCACGGTGGCGCAGCGGTAGAGTTGGTGCCTTGCAGCACTTGCAGCGCCGGAGACCCGGGTTCGATCCCGACCACGGGTGCTGGATGGAGTCTGTGCGTTCTCCCCGTGACCGCGTGGGTTTCCTCCAAGATCTTCGGTTTCCTCCCACACATCAAAGACGTACAGGTATGTAGGTCAATTGGCTCGGTGTATGTGTAAAATTGTTCGTAATGTGTGCAGGCTAGTGTTAATGTGCGGGAATCGCTGGTCGGTGTGGACTCAGTGGTCCGAAGTGCCTGTTACTGCGCTGTATCTCTAAGCGAAAATAAACTAAATGAAAGGGGGCAGGTGGATGCAGGTTCTCTGGATACTTTCAAGGGAGAGCTAGATAGGACTCTTTAAAAATAGCAGAGCCAGGGGATATGGGGAGAAGGCAGGAACGGGGTACTGATTGGGGACGATCAGCCATGATCACATTGAATGGCAGTGCTGGCTCAAAGGGCCAAATGGCCTACTCCTGCACCTATTGTCTATTGTCTATTGAAAGATACTGACTGGCATCTCCTGTCAAGAACCTCAGCCGCAGAGCTGCAGTACACAGAAAGCTTTCATCTGTCCACACGCGGAGGCTGAGCTTGAAATCATTGCTGACGCGTAGAAGAGAATGGGCCTTACTCCAAAATAAAGAGCCTCTACCAACCTCTCCTTACCGCTCATCACTGCCCCTGCTGCTAAAGGTCTGACTAGATCCACAGCAGGATAAGGAGACCGCCATTAACTTCCTCTGCTAACCAGACGTCGCCTGAAGCAAGGTTATAATTACACCCGGCCAATTCCAGTAGGCAGGCCTTGCGATTTCCCTGCTTGCCAATTAGATTCTTGAAACAAGCTCTCCAAGCTCCAAGAGATTAACAGGAAATGCTTCAAAGGTTTTGTCAAAAGTCTCCTTGGAGTAATGTAACATCCTCATTAACTTCCGGGAATCCCTGGCACCGAGGATACGTGGCAGCCCAGATGAAGAAGCAGTAGGACTCCTGCACTGCCAGTACTGGCTGCCTCCTGCCCCACCAGTGCCAGAGGCTACAAATTGTACTCCAGCCCCTTCAGCTATGCATCCGAGACACTGTCTGTGGAGTGATTCAGTCAGATCTTGCAATTGTATGACACCGTGTAGAACCAACCTCAGAAACCTGCAACAGCAGTTACTGGCTTATTTAATGCAGACTCATTTGAAGAACCGTGAATCTTGCTACCAAGATTCAAGGATGGCACAGTGGCACAGTGGCTGGTAGACCTGCTGCCTCACAGCACCAGAGGCCCTTGTTTCATTCTGACCTCGGGCGCTGTCTGAAGTGGAGTTTGCACGAGTTCCATGTGAACGTGTGGGTTTCCTCTGGGTGCTCCGGTTTTCTCCCACATCCCAAAGATGTGCGGGTATGTAGGTTAATTGGCCTCTGTAAATTGCCCCTAGTGTGCAGGGAGTGGATGTGAAAGTGGGATGACATGGAGCTAGTGTTAAAGAAGGAACTGCAGATGCTGGAGAAGTGTGACCGGGTGATCAATAGTCGGCATGGACTCGGTGGGCCAAAGTTTCCATGCTGTGTCTCTGAACATTCTGTGCATTAGTAATTCTGCAACTTTACTTCAAAATTTGTATTATATAGTCAGCAATCTAGAAACTGGTCCACACTTCTGTATGTTGCACACGGTTACTGCCCATCACTCTTTACGTGACTCGTCTCTCGATTAAGAAAGAACTGGATCTCGACCCAAAACGTTACCCATTCCTCCTCTCCTGAGATGCTGCCTGTCCCACTGTGTTACTCAAGCTTTTTGTGTCTATCTTCTCTCGTTTAACTAGCTTCACATGGAAACGTAGAAAATAGGTGCAGGAGTAGGCGATTCGGCCCTTCGAGCCTGATGGCGGATCAAAAGTAGTATTTAAACAGTGAAAGTTTGAAAGGTGTCGTTCAGAAGGGACTGGCTTTCATACAGGGACCACTATGCTGCATTACACCTTTAGCAAACTATTCGGAAGGTGAATGGCTTTCATTGTAAGAGGACTGAGGTGCAAGAAGAAATGGCTCTGAGACTTCAGCTGCAATCTTGTGTAGATTTCTGACTTCTCTATCTAGCAAAGGGTCCACTTGCAATACAGGGAATGCAATGAGGGTTCAAATTTCGGAATTGGTGGGGAGATTGCCCCGTGAGTCAAGTCAAGAGAGTTTATTGTCATGTGTCCCAGATAGGACAATTAAATTCTTGCTTGCTGCAGCACAACAGAATAGTGTAAGCAAAAATACAGAACAGAGCACTTCAATATACACATAAATAAGCAGATAAAGTGCATAGGCTGTTACAGTTCAGAGTCTGTTTGTTAGCGAGTTTAATAGCCTGATGGCTGTTGGTAAGAAGCTGTTCCTGAACGTGGATTTAACAGATTTCAGGCTCCTGTACCTTCTGCCCGATGGTAGCAGAGAGATGAGTGTGTGGCCAGGATGGCGTGGGTCCTTGATGATGATGGCTGTATTTTTGAGGCAGCGACTGTGATAGATCCCTTCGACGGTGGGGAGGTCAGAGCCGATGATGGACTGGGCAGTGGTCACAACTTTCTGCATCCTTTTCCGCTCCTGGACGCTCAGGTTGCCGAACCAAGCCACGATGCAACTGGTCAGCATGACATATTCAATAAAGTCATGTAGGAAACAAATTCATTAACAAATCAGAGCAGTGTTGATCATGGATAATATTGTTTCTACATATTGGGGGATTATGATACATGGTGTATGTAAATAACTTTGATAAGAGTTAGGGAATGGAATTGAGCTTGGTACAGTGAAAAATAAAGGGCAAAATCTACAGGCAAATGTAACCGGATTAATGCGTTTAAAAAAAAAAAAATCAGCCTCATTCACCACTTGAATTCAGATTTCATTCATAAATTCAGAAGTGATAGGAGCAGAATTAGGCCATTCGGCCCGTCAAGTTTACTCCGCCATTCAATCATGGCTGATCTAACTCTCTCTCTCAACCCCATTCTCCTGCCTTCTCCCCGTAACCCCCAATTACCTGTACTAATCACGGATCTATCTATCTCTGCCTTGAAAATATCCATTGACTTGGCCTCCACTGCTTTCAGTGACAATGAATTCCACAGATTCACCACCCTCTGGCTAAATAAATTCAGGGGCGTACAGAACAGCACAGTGGTGTGGCAGTGGATCTGCTGCCTCGCAGCGCCAGAGAACTGGGTTCTGCCTATCGGTACTGTATGTGCAGACTTTGCACGTAATTACTGCGACCCCGTGGATTTTCTCTGGGTGCTCCAGTTCTTCCCACATTCCAAAGACGTGCAAGTTTGTAGGTTAATTGGCTTCGGAAAAAATAACAGGTTGTCCCTAGTGTGTGGGACACAAGTGAGTGGGGTGGGATCGCATAGAACCAGTGCATGGGTGATTGATGGTGGACTTGGTCGATCAAAGGGGCCGTTTCCTTGTGAATCTGTGCTCTTTTTTTACCATAAAAGTCATGGACCAAAGACATGAATTCCAAACTGGAGGTGTGACATCAAGCCAGCATTCGACAGAGCGGGGAAGCAAGATGTCTTGGTAAAACTGGAGTCATTGAACATTCAAGGGAAACGCTCCAATGGAAGGAAAATGATTGTGATGGTTTGAGATCATCTTCCCAACCCAGGACATCACTGTAAAGTGGAGACACAAGGAACTATATATGCTGGAATCTTGTGCAAAAAACACAAAGTGTTGGAGAAACACGACCGGTCAGGCAGCATCTGTCGATGCTTCAGTATGAAGAAGAGTCCCGACCAAAAAGGTCCCCTCATCCTTTTTCTCCAGAGATGCTGCCTGACCTGCTGAGTTGCTCTAGCACTTTGTGTCTGTCTGTGGAGGGAAAATGGGAGAGATGAACTACAATGCCAATACAATACCGTTTATTGTCATTTTAACCTCAAATGAAGTTCAAACGAAATTTGGTTTCTGCAGTCATACAACAAGAAACAAAAGCCAAGACACACAATTAACACAATTTACACAAACATCCATCACAGTGAATCTCCTCATCGCTGCGATGGAAGGCAAAGTCATTGTCTCTCCCCTGTTTTCCATTCTTCTCCTGATGCTAAAGCCCCTGGTGGGCGATGGCAAGTCCCACGGCCGTTAAGGCTGCGCCGGGCGATGTAAGGCCCTGCTCTGAGCCTTGATCTTGATGTTGGGTGGGGACCCTTCTTCAGCCTGTCATTCCCTCCACAGATGCTGCCTGACGCACCAAGTTACTCCAGTAGTTTGTTTTTCACATTTTTGCGAGAGTTCTTCAGGTCAGTGTGCTAGCCCCAACAATCTTCAGATTCTTCATCAATGACTTTGAATAATCTGAAGATGTCTGCTGCCGATTGCTCAAGCCAATTCCATAGTGAACTCCTCCGCAAATGAATCAGCCTATGTCTGCATACATCTGGACGTGCGCTAATATTTTCACCGCAAAAGTGTCAGACAATGAGCATCAAGAACAGAAAGTTTATTCATCTGTCCTTGACATTAATGACATTAGCATTGCCAAGTTCCCCACCGTTAATATCCTGGAGGTCACCAGAAGCTCAACTGGATCACCCACGTAAATACCGTTGGTATAAGAACAGATCAGAGTCTGGGTATACTCAGTAAATGACTCATCTGATTTCCTAAAAGCCTTTCCATCAGCTACAAGGCACAAGTCGGGTCTACAATGCTACTTGCTGGGATGATTGCAACATCATGAATACTCTTGGGGGAAAAACGCAGCAGAGTGGGGACATTGAGGTGGTTCTTCCTGGAGCAGCGAGGATTGGAAAGAGATATGATGAGATGTTTTCAAAACCATTTACAAAGAGAATCCAGGTTAAAAAGAGATAGCTGGTGAAAACCGCAGTAGCTAACTTGACAAGACATTCAGAAAATGGCACTTGGAATTAATGGAATTTCCTAATTGTATATGGGATTATCTAACACAAGACCGAGCAATGTTGAAGAGTTGTTTTGTGATTGTAATATATATAAAAGATCTGGATGTGAATGTTGGAGACTCGATTGAAAATTGATGGTGTTAAGTAAGTAAGTTTATTGGCCAAGTATTGGGTCGTTGCCATGCATATTTCTGGTGCCGCAACATGTTACTGAGAGAAATGCATTTACCCCCATTTGTTACTGACAAATGGGTTGAATGTTACTGTGAACTAAATTTAGGGTTGGCATCTCTGCATCTGGAGTACAGTTTTGATCCCTTAATTTGAGGAAGGACATTCTTGCTATTGAGGGAGTGCAACGTAGGTTTACAAGTTTAATTCCCGGAATGGTGGGACTGTCATATGCTGAGAGAATGGAACAGCTGGGCTTGTACACTCTGGAGTTTAGAAGGATGAGAGGGAATCTCATTGAAACATATAAGATTGTTAAGGGTTTGGACACGCTAGAGGCAGGAAACATGTTCCCGATGTTGGGGGAGTCCAGAACTAGGGGCCACAGTTTAAGAATAAGGAGTAAGCCATTTAGAATGGAGACGAGGAAACACTTTTTCTCACAGAGAGTGGTGAGTCTGTGGAATTCTCTGCCTCAGAGGGCGGTGGAGTCAGGTTCTCTGGATGCTTTCAAGAGAGAGCTCTTAAAGATAGTGGAGTCGGAGGATATGGGGAGAAGGCAGGAACGGGGTACTGATTGGGGATGATCAGCCATGATCACATTGAATGGCGGTGCTGGTTCGAAGGGCCGAATGGCCTACTCCTGCACCTATTGTCTATTGTCTATTGTCACAATTTTCAGATGAGACAAACCCTGAATGCATGTTGGCTGTGATGATGGTTACAGACTGCGAGGAAAGATAATAGGCACAAGGAAACACAGATGCTGAGATCTTGAGCGCAAAACAAAGTACTAGAGAAACTCAACGGGTCAGGCAGCATCTGTGGAAGGAATGACAAGTGACCTTTCAGGTTGGCACCAATCTGAAGAAGCGCTCATACCCAAATTATCACCTGTCCACTCCGTCCACAGATGTTGGTTGACCCGCTGGAGTTACTCCTGCAAAGGCAGCGTCTCTGGAAGATATGGATAGGTGACGACACCTGTCCCATCTTCTCTAGAGATGCTGCTTGACCTGCTGATATATTCCATCCCTTTGGTTTGCTTATTATTATGGTACGTGTTAGACAATAGACAATAGTTGCAGGAGTAGGCCATTCGGCCCTTTGAGCCAGCACCGCCATACAATGTGATCAAGGCTGATCATTCCCCAATCAGTACCCCCTTCCTGCCTTCTCCCCATTGTATATGTTGTACTCCCGAGGCACAGTAAAAAGCTATTTTGTTATGTGCTATCCAGTCAGTCAAAGGACTATATGATTCCAATCAAGTGGTCCACAGATACAGGATAATAGAAATAACATAGTATCTGAGAGTAGTCTGAGGGTCTCCAATGAGATGGTAGGTAGGCCAGGACCGCTCTCTAGTTGGTTATAGATTGCTTCAGTTGCCTGATAACAGCTGGGAAGAAATTATCCCTGAACCTGGAGATGTGCGCTTTCACACTTATGTCCCTCTTGCCTGATGAGAGAGGGGGCTTTGTGTCCTTTTCTGTGTTAACTACCATCTGCTGTTCTTTTCATGGAAGAATTTCAATGTTCTGTCTGGGACATATAACAATAAAACACTTGAGACTTCTTTCTAAGAGTTACTTCTGCACTTTGTGTCTTTTTTTTGAGGTATTCACAGTCGCCTACATAAAAAGACAGGCGGGGATGATTCACTGGCTGGGACCGCTGGTTAGCCATGAGGGAGAAAAACCAGCGGTCCCTGGTTAGCCATGAGGGAGAAAAAGAACCAAGCTGCTGGAGGGCCTTGGGTCAAGACCGTTAAGACTGAGAGTCAAGGGAGAGGGAAATTAGAGGTATGAAAATGTTCAAAGCAGTGAGAGAGGGTGTTGCAGAACTCTCATCAGAGAGGAGGAGAACTTCTTCAAAGTATGCATACCAGGAGATGTGCAATGGAGCAATGTGCGTAGGAAGGAACCTCAGATGCTGGTTTATAGAGTAGACACAAAATGCTACTTGGAAGAAGTTCTTCTCCTCTCTCCGATGAGTTTTCTACAACACGCTCTCTCATTGCTTGTACCACCAACGTCACTACTTCCTTAGAAGGCTTAAGCTCCTGTCCCACTGTACGAGGTAATTCACAACTTCTCCCGAGTTTTTCCCTGATTCGAACTCGGGGAATGTCCATAGCGTAGGAGTTTGTGGATGTCTCGTAGCGGCTCGTAATGCTAACGGTAGGTACTCGGGACATCCGGTAAACTTGTGAGGTATACAGAATGTCCACGAGTAAAAAAATACTCGTGATGAAAAAAAATGGTTACTTTTTACTCGTAGTTGACCATTACGAGCGGCTACGAGACATCCACGAACTCTTACGGACCCACTACGGACATTCTCCGAGTTCGAATCAGGGGAAAACTCCGGAGAACTCGTGAGTTACCTCGTACAGTGAGACAGGGGCTTTAGGAATTTTGGCTTGTCCCCAACAATTCTCACCAACTTCTCCAGATGCGCCGTAGAAAGCATTTTATTGGCATTCATCACAGCATGGTTTGGGAATAGTAGCCATCCAAGACCGCAAGAAATTGCAGAGAATTATGGAGGCAGCATAGACCATCTCACAAAACAACCTCCCTTCCATTGGCTCCATTTACATCTAACGCTGTCTCGGCAAGGCCAGCAGCATAATCAAGGACCAGTCAGTCGTGCCCCGGCCGCTCCCTCTTCTCCCATCGGGGGGAAAAAGGTATAGAAGTGTGAAAACAAACTCATTCAGATTCAGGGACCGTTTCTTCCCAGCTGTTACTCAACCATCCTACCAATAACTATAGAGCGGTCCTGAACTACTATCAATTTCATTGGAGACCCTCGGACTATCTTTGATCGAACTTTACTGGACTTTATCTTACACTAAACGTTATTCCCTTTATCATGTATTTGTACACTTTGGACGGCTCAATTGTTATCATGTATTGTCTTACTGCATGCAACAAAAGCTTTTCACTGTTTCTCGGTGCAATAAACTAAGCCATAACTGTAGGCGACTTCAGACTGAAGAAGGGTCTCGACCCGAAACGTCGCCTTTTTCCTTCGCTCCATAAATGCTGCCTCACCCGCTGAGTTCCTCCAGCATTTTTGCCTAACTTCGATTTTCCAGCACCTGCAGTTCATTCTGAAACAAACCATAACTCTAGATTCCCTCCCCCCTGGTTCCTTTTGTCTCACGGGTCATGGCCTCTCAGTCTGAAGAAGGGTCTCAACACCTCTCCCTGTTCTCCAGAGACGCTGCCTGCCCCGCTGAGCTGCTCCAGCGCTTTGTGAATGTCTAGCGGGTCGGGCAGCGTCTGTGGAGGGGGAGCTCCGCCCCGCCCCGCCCCGCGGGATGATTGATGCTGCTGGAGGCCAATGGCAGAGCGGGGTAGATGTCTATGGGGCGGAGTCAGATGACCGCGGGGGCGGGGTTGGATGACCGAGAGGGCGGGGCTGGATGAGCGCGGGGGCGGGGTTTGATGACCGAGGGGGGCGGGGTTGGATGTCCGCGGGGGGCGGGGTTGGATGACCGCGGGGGGGGGGCGGGATTGGATGACCGCGGGGGGGGGCGGGATTGGATGACCGCGGGGGCGGGGTTGGATGACCGCGGGGGCGGGGTTGGATGACCGCGGGGGCGGGGTTGGACGATCGCGGGGGGTGGGGCTAGATGACCGCGGGGGGCGGGGTTGGACGATCGCGGGGGGTGGGGCTAGATGTCCGCGGGGGCGGGGTTTGGATGACCGCGGGGGCGGGGCTGGATGACCGCGGGGGGCGGGGTTGGATGACCGCGGGGCGGGGTTGGATGACCGCGGGGGCGGGGTTGGAGCTGGGGAAGATGGCGGCGCCGCTGAACCAACAGCAGCTGCAGCAGCAACTGGCGGCGGTGGCGGCGGCTCAGACCCAGGCCCAGGCCCAGGCCCAGGCCCAGACTCAAGCCCAGGCTCAAAGTCAGGCGCAGCAGCAGCTCGTCCAGGCCCAGCAACTGGCTGCAGCCCAGGCCCAGGCCGGACAAGCGGTGCTCACACAGCAGCAGCAACAACAAGCCCAGCAACAGGACGACTCGGTGGCCAAGTTCAAGCTGCTGATCCCGCAGCTCAAGGACTCGCTCCAGGTACTGGGATCCACTGTGTGTGTGGGGAGTCGGGGGGGGCGACTGTGTGGGATCACGGGTCACAGGGATCCACTGTGTGGGATCAGAGGTCAAGGGGATCCACTGTATGGGATCAAAGGCCATGGGGATCCACTGTGAGATCAGAGGTCGCAGGGATCGACTGTGGGATCAGAGGCCACAGGGTTCAACCGTGGGATCACAGGTCAAGGGGATCCACTATGTGGGATCACTGGTCAAGGGGATCCACTGTGTGATCACAGGTCAAGGGGATCCACTGTGTGATCACAGGTCAAGGGGATCCACTGTGTGATCACAGGTCAAGGGGATCCACTGTGAGATCATGAGTCAAGGGGATCCACTGTTAGATCACAGGTTGCAGGGATCAACTGTGGGAGCTCTGAGTGATTGACTATGAGATCTTGGGTCATAGGGATCGACTGGGGTCAGAGGCCTCATGGATTGACTGTGAGCATCAGATCTCAGGGGATCCACTGTGTGGGTTCAATGGATTCATTATTGTCACATATGCATTTAAACATTACATGGTGAAGTTTGTTTTGCATATAATCTCCCTCCTCTCCTTGCTGGCCTTTTGTGTCCCAGGGGCAACCTCCAGCAGCCCCCGGCCCCTGTTCTCCTACCCCTGATGTATTTAATATGGCCAAATGCAGGCAAAGACCCAGACCCTGTCTAATTGAATTTCTTGAAACGGTAACAAAATGTATTGACAAGGACAGTGCAGTATAGTTGAGTGCAAATGAATGGAAAGCATATTTTCTAAGATACACAAGACGTTGTCAGGTTGGAACGGTACAGAGAAGATGTACAAGGATGTTGCCAGGACTCGAGGGTCTGAGCTACAGGGAGAGATTGGACAGGCTGGGACACTGTGCCTTGGAGCGCAGGAGGATGAGGGGTCATCTTAGAGAGGTGTATAAAATTATGAGAGGAATAGATCGGGTAGACATACAGAGTCTTTTGCTCAGAGTAGGGGAATCGAGAACCGGAGGACATAGGTTTATGGTAAATTGGAAAGGAATAAATAGGAAACTGAGGGATAACATTTTTCACACAAAGTGTGGTAGATGTATGGAATGAGCTGCCAGAGGAGGGAGTTGAGGCTGGGATTATCGCAACGTTTAAGAAACAATTAGACAGGTTTAGAGGAATACGGGCCAAATGCAGATAGGTGGGACTAGTGTAGATGGGACATGTTGGTCAATGAGAGCAAGTTGGGCCGATGGGCCTGTTTCCACTCTGTATCTCCAATGGATGAGTGGGTGATGCTTCATGCCATGGGCATGTCAGTAAGATAGATCCCGTATTTGCAGGCAGGAGACGCCTGTCACTGTGTTCTGTAAAAGCTGCGTCTCATGCTATATCTGGACCTGACTATTTTACAGAGGAGTTTGTGTTTACCTTCTAGAATCTGATGAGGATCGCGGCCCAAAACCTGTCCCAGAACACGACCATTGACAATGGACAGTGAGTATCCCTCTTTTGACAAGTGTTCCTGTTTGTTTGTGGAATCATGTGTAGGAAGGTAGCAGATGCTGGTTTAAACCAAAGATAGACATAAAAAGCTGGAGTAACTCAGTGGGTCAGACAGCATCTCTGGAGAAAAGGAATAGATGACGTTTCGGTTCGAGACCTGAAGACCAAGTCTGAAGAAAGATCTCGACCCAAAGCGACACCTATTTCTTTTCTCCAGAGATGCTCAAGATTCAAGATTCAAGTGAGTTTATTGTCGTGTGTCCCTGATAGGACAATGACATTCTTGCTTTGCTTCAGCACAACAGAACATAGTAGGCATGAATACAGAACAGATCAGTGTGTCCATATACCATCATATAAATGTATACGCACATGAATAAATAAACAGATAAAGTGCAAATAAACAGATAATGGGCTATTAATGTTCATAGTTTTGTCCGAGCCAAGTTTAATAGCCTGATGGCTGTGGGGAAGTAGCTATTCCTGAACCTGGACGTTGCAGTCTTCAGGCTCCTGTACCTTCTACATGAAGGTAGCAGGGAGATGAGTGCGTGGCCAGGATGGTGTGGGTCCTTGATGTTACTGACAGCCTTTTTGAGGCAGCGACTGCGATAGATCCCCTCGATGGAAGGGAGGTCAGAGCCGATGATGGACTGCAGTGTTTACTACTTTTTGTAGTCTTTTCCGCTCCAGGGCGCTCAAGTTGCCGAACCAAGCCACAATGCAACCGGTCAGCAAGCTCTCTACTGTGCACCTGTAGATGCTGTTTGACCCGCTGAGCTGCTCCAGGAGCCTTTGACAATAAAGTATCTTTGAATCATTGGAAGCAATTAACCTCACCCCTGTTAACTGTCTGCTGCATGTATTCTGATTTCAGCTAATAAACGTTATCCTTTACCATGCAGGAAGAGCAATGATACCGCATTACAACGCTTCGATAAGAGTTTGGAGGAATTCTACGCTCTGTGTGACCAGGTGGAACTGTGTCTGGTGAGTGGAACTGAAATTCAATACCTGGATTGTCATTGTATATATTTTATTTTGAACGTGTAAAACAAAAAAGGTTAAAAACAAAGCAAAGTAACAATGAAATGAAATGTACAATAAACCTATACACAACTCATTGAATAACTTCGCATAAACATCACCGATTAAATCTTACATGTTCAAAAAGGAGTAGGAGGAAGTATATACTTATTTATTCCTACCCCTTCTCCGCTACTTATCAATTAATTCATAAACTTGATCTCATCTACATATATATATATATATATATATATATATATATATATATATACACATATACAAAACACACATACATATATCCATGCATAAGCTACACACATATATACACGCATATGCACGCATACATACATATATACAGTTTTTAAACAATTATCAAAATTCTATGTACAACATGAATATCACACTATGTCAATAAGCTAAAAATTAGCCACAGCCCTTCCTCATTTTTATACGTCTGGAAAATAATTTTTTTGCACTTCTTCTTAAATTGAGTTCCACATTCAAATCATTCCACAATTTCACAATAGAACAGGCTCTGCTCATACCCAAAGCGTCGTGGATCCGTGTTCTCCAGAGCAGCTGCCTGACCCTCCCAGTTGCTCCAGCACTCCCCACCAGCAGTGCAGCACTCACCAGTGCAGCTGTACCAGTGGCGCAGCACTCAGTGTGGATACACCAGTGGTGCTACACTTACTTGGTGCAGATCTGTCAACAGTGCTAGTCTGAAGAAGGGTCTCGACACAAAACGTCACCTATTCCTTTTCTCTCCGACCTGTTGAGTTAATCCAGCTTTTTGGGTCTATCCTTGGTTTAAATCAGTATCTGCAGTTCCTTCCTACACAAACAATATAAAACCTGCTCCATGCAGCTCCACCAGCAGTGCAGAGCTTGCTCAGTGCAGCTCCACCTGCAACACAGCGCTGGCATTGTGCAGCTACGCCAGTAGTGCAGCACTCACTCAGTGCTGGGTTCTGTCCCGTTTTATAATTGAAGTTTTGAAGATTTCAAGAGAAGCCAAATTGGTGAATGAAGACAAATTGTGTAACGGTAAGAGGCGGGACCATCAACGATAACGTCAGGAAACTCTTCAACATGTGGAGGATGCTGAAGGTTGCAAAGCACTTCCACCTCTGGCAATGGACAGTGTGTTCATTTTAATTGTATATATGTGAGATTGACATATCTAACAAAGAACTTCTGGTGACATATAAAATTGAATTAGTTCCCAGATTAATCCAGTCGTCATTGATTCTCCAATTGTGTCCTGAGGTGTAGTGTCTTACTCACATTGCTGTTTCGTCATGAGTGGAGGGAGTAGAATGTGCTCACTTCCGACACTTCCCATTGATTTCCGCGTGTGCAGGATTAGACTCAACTGCAAGGGCGACAGCACAGTTTAGATTTTAGTTTATAGTTGAGCGCGGAAACAGGCCCTTAGGCCCACCAAGTCCATGCCGACACTAACACTATCCGACACACAAGCAACAATTTCCAATTTTTACCAAATCTAATTAACTGACAAAACATGTACGTCTTCAGAGTGGGAGGAAACCGGAGCACCCGGGAAAAACCCACTCGGATTACAGGGAGAACATACAAACTCTGTACAGACAGCATCTGTAGTCGGGATCGAACCCGGGTCTCTGGCGCTGTAAGGCAGCAACTCTACCACTGCACCACCGTGCCGCCCAGAATACTGTAGCCTGTGGCCTTTGTGTCGTCTCTGCTCCCACCGTTGCTGACCGTGTCCCTTCCTTTGCAGAGGCTGGCGTTCGAATGTCTATCCCAGAGCATTGACAGCGCGAAGCACTCGCCAAACCTGGTTCCCACCGCGACCAAGCCCGACACGGTGCAGACAGAGAGCTTGTCCTACGCTCAGTACCTCAGCATGATCAAGTCACAGATCTCCTGTGCTAAAGACATCCACAATGCCCTCCTGGAGTGTTCGAAGAGGATTGCCAGCAAGGGGCAAATCTGAGCAGCAATACAGTGTCCACAGTCCAACTGTGGAACCTCTCGAGTTGGCATTTCCATGGACCTCTGCCATATCACTACGGGTGCTGTGTGAGTGCTGGGATGTTCAGGCATCCCCCATTCCGTTGTCTACCCTGTTTGGCGTATCGGTCCTCTGAACCTCCACCCGTCTACATCCCGTGCCGTGGTCTGCTCCTGTTTTCTCAGCGGGGTTAGGGCCATCGGTGCCATAAGCGGTCCTGTTCCATCGTTCAGAGTGATGCTGCATGTTCTCCAACTTTAACAAGCTCCGCTTGCCTCTGACTCCAAGTGGCGACGCCTGACATGGCAAATTCCAGCTCACCTATCTGCGTGTACATTGTGGTTCGTTGAGGATGTCGGCACAGCTGAATGATTTCTTCTCCTCTTCTCCTCTCTCTCACAACCCCTTGAGTCCTTCCCACGAGTCTTTGGATCATAGCTGTTCTGCATCTTAGGTAGACAAAGAATGCCGGTGTAACTCAGCAGGTGAGGCAGTATCTATGGAGAGAAGGAATGGGTAACGTTTCGGGTCGAGACCCAAAACGTTACCCATTCCTTCTCTCCATAGATGCTGCCTCACCCGCTGAGTTACTCCAGCATTTTGTGTCTACCTTCGATTTTATCCGGCATCTGCAGTTCTTTCTCACACATTTTGGTCTGCATCTTAATTCTGTTTGCTGCATATCCTGTCTACCCTGTCCTAATAAACACACCATTGGGTTGAACAGCATCCACGGCCTTTTGGGGAAGGTGGCTCCTTGCATGAATTAACAATCTGATGACCAAGCCTAGTTCTCCACCATCCATTCAGTTAATAACTTGCTGTATTTTTAAAAACTTTGTTTAGCTCAACTTCAATTTTTTTTTTTGAATTTAGGGTAAACGCTAGCAAGGTTTCTACAATGTGATTTAATCTCTCCACAGATAGATACAAAATACTGGAGTAACTCAGCGGGACAGGCAGCATCTCTGAAGAGAAGGAAGGGATGATGTTTCGGGTTGAGACCATTCAAAGAAACATCACCCATTCCTTCTCTCCAGAGATGCTGCCAGTCCAGCTGAGTTATGCCCCCTGTCCCACTTAGGAAACCTGAACGGAAACCTCTGGAGACTTTGCGCCCCACCCAAGGTTTTCGTGCGGTTCCCGGAGGTTTTTGTCCTACGGCAACCACCTTCAACTGGCATCGCAACCGGCTTCGACTAAAAAATTACCGATTTTTAAAACTGAAACCACTTTCGACCATTAGGGAGACTGACAAAAACCTCCGGGAACCGCACGGAAACCTTGGGTGAGGTGCAAAGTCTCCAGAGGTTTCCGTTCAGGTTTCCTAAGTGGGACAGGGGCATTACTCCAGCTTTTTGTGTCTATCTTCGGTTTAAACCAGCATCTGCAGTTCCTTCCTACATATATAATCCCTCCACACCTGTTGTCCTGATCGCAATGCTAATCCTAGCTGCAGCATGGCTCTCTGCCACCGAGGCTGCAGAGGTTGAAGGCTGGGACATCCCGGGACCTCGGTCGTACAGTCTGACGTGCGGAGGTACGTGTTTGTCTGACTGTTTGTGTTCGGCTGACAACGGGTTCACAGGGTGTAATGATGTCTCGCTGTTGTGAAACAAAGTGACTCAAGGCTCGGAATCCTTCGGCAAACACCAGTGCGATCTCCGGGTTGATCCCAGACTGCTGTTGACATTCTCTGGATGGCTACTAACTGATTCACACATAGACCTTGTACGAGGGAGACAGACTGTTATAGACGGTGACTGGTCTCAGTTGGCCTGTTTACAGGCAGCAGCCAATGCTGGAGTTGTTTTGGGCTCATTTCTCTAATAAAATGAAATGAACCTTAAGGGCCTGTCCCACTTAGGCAATTTTTGTTCAGCGACTTGCCGGCACCCGTCATAGTCGCAGCAGGTGGCCGAAAATGTTCAACGTGTTGAAAATCCAGCGGCGACCAGAAAAAGGGTACAACTCTTTGGGCGACTACTCACGACCATACAGGCGTCACCCCGCAACATCTCGCGTAAGTGGGACAGGCCCTTAAGGCAGCAAGTCTACCACTGCGCCTGATATGGATCTGTCTGCACGTATGGTCGTGAGTAGTCGCCCAAAGAGAACATGTTGAAATTTTTCAGCCGCCGTGACGGGTCCCGGCGACAAAATTGAGTAAGATGGACAAGCCCTTTAGTATTTATACAAAGTGATTCGTGCAAGTTGCCTACTGCTCTTTTATATTTGGTGATATCGTAAAATATTTGAAGATGGTTTGAAAGCAGTGTGGAGGACCGGGTTGAGGAAAATTCATGTCGTTTACAACATCTATTACGTGACTGTGATCATTTATCCCATCACTCCCTCCTTGATGTTCTTGTGAATGGTCCGATTTATCTCGATAGCATGCAAAATAAAAAATGTTTTTTCAATTGCTTATGTGACAATAATAATAATAAACCAAACCAGATGCTCCTCATCAATCTCATTCACACAATGGTTGTCATTAAATCAGGACTGTTTCTAGCAGCCGACTCTAGTGTCCCTCCGAGCCCCCAGGTTACAAAGGTAGGAAGGAAGTAGAATTGTGATACGCCTGTTCAGTGTCATCTTTGTGATTGCACGGTGAATGTGACAGGTATTCCAACTGTGATACCAATACATGGGAAACAGGGACAAACTGGATCTGAAGATAGACACAAACTACTGGAGTAACTCAGCAGGTTAAGGGCCTGTCCCATTTGGCCGTCATTTGGGCCTCATTCACGTGTCGGCACAGCCGTCTGGTGCGCATGACGGCGCGCGGCAGGACGTTGACGCACGGTGACGTGACCGTGCGCCACCACGCGATACACGTGAGACGTCGGGACGCCAGCGCACGATGCCAATCCGTCCCCGTGCGTACCCAACGCGTCAGTGTGCGTACGCGATACATCACGCAGGTGGCACGCGAGGATTTTGTTCCTGTACTAAATCCTGGAGCACCGCGCGCCACCGCATACGATTCCACGCCACGCCAAGCGCAGCACATGCGTCGACCTAATTTACATATAACGCGTAAATGAGGTGCAAATGACGGCCAAGTGGGACAGGCCCTTAAGGAAGCATCTCTGAAGAAGAGTTCCGACCCTAAACGTCACCTATTTTTCTCCAGAGATGCTGTCTGACCCACTGAGTTACTCCAGCACTTTGTGTTCCTATCTACGGTATAAACCAGCATCTGCAGTTCCTTCCTGTACAAACTGGATCTAACATTGGCTTGGTAACAAGAGGCAGAGAGGGTGATGATGGTGGGTTCTTTGACTGCAAAGCTGTACATCATGTCGACAGGGATCAGCACTACAGACCCTTAGTGTTCATTATATACATTGGCAATTTGGATATGAATGTAGGAGATTGTTTTTGTACATTTTCAGCTGGCGTGAAAATTAGATGGTGAGGAGAATAGTCTTCGATTACAGAGAAGATTGGTCAGGTCTCGATCTGAAACGTCACCTTTTCATGTTCAGCAGAGATGCTGCCTGACCTGCTGAATTATCCAGAATCTGGGTAACCTTTGCTACATTTCCTCCATTGCAAGTATTTCCTCCCTTGGGTAAGGAGATCAGACAATGTTCCAGGTGTGGTCTTAGCAGGGCCCTTTTAATTGGAATGATATTTCTGCCCTCGAACTGCCCCCATTTTGACACACCCTGTCAGAGATAATCCCTTTATCAAGGACTCACGAGACACAGAAATGTGTCCTTTCAGCCCGCCTCATGCATACCTCCCTGTCTTAACTGTTACTCTAAAACCATGTTGTTTTTCTTTCTCATTTCTGCCTGAGGATCCTTGACCTGAAAATTAGCTGTATCGCTGTGAATGTGTATGTCTGAGCGTGATGCCATTCTGGCATGTGCTTGTTTGTAAGAATGATTCTATTTTTGAATGCATGTTAGCATGGGCAAGTTTCCCAGTGAACATGTTTCTGTTTCCCTCTGTGTCCCATTTCAGTTGCGTGCCTTGCGAGCTTGTTTCCATTTCTGTTTGTGTCAGAACACAAGTATGTTCCATTTGTGCATTAAGCAACTTGTCAGTTCTCTGCCCATCATTGTGTCAGCATGACGATGTTTCTATTTGTGTGAGTGTGAGTCAGTTTGTGTGAGTGTTTTCATTTCAGAGTGTGCAATTCTGTGTGTCCGTTCCTGTGTGAATGTGATCCCGTTCAGTGTGAGTGCGAGCGTGTGTTTCAAAGGTTTCAAAGGTCTTTCGTTGTCACGTGGACCAATTAAGGTACAGTGCTATGCGATTTACCATGCAGCCATACTAAAAAAGCAACAAGACACACAACTACATAAAAGTTAGCATAATCATCCACCACAGCTGATTCCCCACTGTGATGGAAGGCAATAAAGCCGAATTTTCCCTGATTTTTCTCCCGCGGTCGGGGAAGTCGACCATCCGTCAGGGTGATCGGAGCTCCTGCGTCGGGGCGGTCGAAGCTGCTGCAGCTTGGAGTTCCCGAAGTCGGTCTCTGCCCAAGGACCGTGAGCGCCGCGATGTTAAAGTCCGTAGGCATCCGCGGTGGCGCTCTCGAAGTCGGTCTCCAGCAAAGGCCGCCAACTCCACCATGTTGGGGCCACAGTGCGGACGGAGAAACGATATACGGGAAAGAGATGAGAAATAAGATGACTGTCGAGGTGAGAGATGAGAAAATGGTTCCCCCCAACCCCCTCCCCCACCCCCCACATAAAACAAGCTAAAGAACACTTGAAACATACATTTAACACATACTAAAAAAGCAACGAAGAAGTAAGGGGCAGACAGACTGTTGGCGAGGCTGGTGTGTGTGTGAGCATGTGAACCTGTGTGTGCGAGCGTGTGTAAGCTCGTGTGTGAATGTGACTCCGTTCAGCGTTTGCGAGCGTGCGTGTGCAGGCACGTGTGTAGGCAGGTGTTAACGTGACTCCCAGTCCACTTGTGTGCACGTGTTTGCGTTTGTCTTGCACCTTTCCCTTTCTCTGTCGGGCCACGTGATTGTGTGTGTGTTCACTCTGCAGTCTGCCCTGAGCATCATATCTGTAGCTCAGCTGCCGCAGGCCAGGGTGGGGAAAGCTGTTGATGGAACAGCACTGAAATCACTGACCCTTGTGAATAGTTTGGGGTTTAGGGCGTTGCTCAGTTTTGATGAGTCAGATAGCAGCAGTGGGTGGACTGGACAAAATGTTCTGTTCCTCATTCCCCCAGCAACCTCAGCATGCGGACAAATGCAAAATGTCAGCAGCAGCAGAGCGGGTGGAGACATTACGCAGAGCTAACCCTCGCAGCATGTGGCAACTCCACAAGCCTCTCTCTCCAGCCTGCACATTTGGGCTTTTCAGAGTTTCCACAATGCTGTCCATTGTACTGCACTGTTTGTTTTTGGTTTAGAGATACACACGTGGAGACAGGCCCTTCGGCCCACCGAGTCCGTGCCGACCAGCGATCCCCACACACTAACACTATCCTTCACACACTAGGGACAATTTACAATTTTACTGAAGTCAATTAGCCTGCAAACCTGCACGTCGTTGGAGTGTGGGAGGAAACCAGAGCACCCGGAGAAAACCCACACAGATCACGGGGAGAAAGTACAAACTGCGTATAGACAGCACCCGTAGTCAGGATTGAACCGGGGCCTCTGGCGCTGTGAGGGCGGAGCTCTACCGCCTCGCCGCCGTGCCGTCCAGCCTTAGTTTCCAAGCAGCATTTTGAAAAGTGTTACAGGCTTGTTGCAAGTGGCAACCAGCCACGGTTTTACTGGAGACACAATCACAGAACCCATACAACACCCTGTGGCCCAATGTGTCGAAGGCAACATGATCTGGATGAGGGAATTGATGGCTTTGCGGCCAGGTTTGACGGATGATACGAAGGTAGGTGGAGGGGCAGGTAGTGTTGAGGAAGCGGGGAGGCTGCAGAAGGACTTGGACAGTAGACAATAGACAATAGGTGCAGGAGTAGGCCATTCGGCCCTTCGAGCCAGCACCGCCATTCAATATGATCATGGCTGATCATCCCCAATCAGTACCCCGTTCCTGCCTTCTCCCCATATCCCCTGACATCCGCTATTTTTAAAAGCCCTATCTAGCTCTCTCTTTAAAGCATCCAGCGAACCTGCCTCCACAGCCCTCCGAGGCAGAGAATTCCACAGACTCACCACTCTCTGTGAGGAAAAAGTGTTTCCTCATCTCCCTTCTAACTGGCTTACTCCATATTCTTAAACTGTGGCCCCTGGTTCTGGACTCCCCCAACATCGGGAACATGTTTCCTGCCTCTAGCGTGTCCAAACCCTTAACAATCTTATATGTTTCAATGAGATCCCCTAATAGGGGATTCTCCCAGGTTGGGGAAATGGGCAAAGAAGTGGCAAGTGAAATACAGCGCACCGAAGTGTATGGTCATTTGGTGGAAAGAATAAAGGCGGAACGGACTTGATGGGCCGAATGGCCTAATTCTGCTACAATGTTACCACCACCTATCTATACAAATCCTATTTTCCAGCACTCTGCCTGAGGCCTTCTCTGGCCTGGCCATTCAAGGGCTATAAATATTTGTTAAACGTGAGAGTCTCTGCCTCTATCAACTCCCCTGCTAGTTCCAGATTCCACTCAATGTCTGGAGAAAAAAAAAAATTCTCCTCAAATGTTTTCCAAGTCTCCAACCTTTTGCCTTAAAGCAGTCACTGGTTCTCACTGGGATTGTATTTCTCACCCTTGCACCACTCTCTCTCCGGCCCTCCCCCACCCTAGTTGTCCTGTTGTCCTGTTGAGTTCCACTTTGTGTATAACTCATTATTACAGAAAGTGGAGCTCAACAACAGTGGGCCTCACGTTTCATTGTCGTTGCTTTTTGCGTATCTTCCATTCATTTGTCCTAAGTGGCGTTCAAATCTCTCGTTCCCCTTTCCCCTGACTCTCAGTCTGAAGAAGGGTCTCGACCGGAGACGTCACCCATTCCATTGCTCCAGAGATGCTGCCTGTCCCGATAGTTTCTCCAGCTTTTTGTGTCTGTCTCGTATTTTTCAAACAGTGTCGGCTACTAATCCTTCAATTCTGCTGTTGTGGCCCTGGCATCTCGCCTGAGGTTTGGCTGTGTTCGAGCGTGAGGAAGTCACACTCACTTTGGAAGACCTTTCATGGAGTTCTGGTGGTGGTGGTGTTGTGCTTTCTTGGCCATGGTCTTGGTCCAGGACAAAATGATGGAAATATTTACAACTCGAAGTTCTCGATCAACACCATTGACGCTGACTGGGGCAGCGTCGACACCACTCTGCTTCTTGAAGTCAACAATAGCCCATTTGCTCTGCTGACATTGACTTACTATTACAGGCTACAGTAGTGTCGGGCAATGGTTCACGCTGCTACAGGCATTGGGATTGTAGACAGGACACAATAACGTAGATGGGAATTGGGGCTGTGAGAAGATAGCACCACGCACAGGATAGCGTATATTAGAATTAAACCAGCACACATTTTTCTTCTTCTGTCGTGTGGCGTGCACAGCCTAAGGATGTAGGACAACTTGTTCTATTTGATCCTCCGTTTGTGCACGTCGAGTTGATTGCATTAGTCGAAACCGGGCGGACCACGTGAAGGTTGCAATCTCCCGCCCCAGCACACATTGATGCTATACAGAGAGTAAGATTGAAAACTTGTTACAGGCTAAAGTAAAGTTTAAGAAAGAACTGCAGATGCTGGAAAAATCGAAGGTAGACAAAAATGCTGGAGAAACTCAGCGGGTGAGGCAGCATCTATGGAGCGAAGGAATTGGTGACGTTTCGGGTCGAGACCCGAAACGTCACCAATTCCTTCGCTCCATAGATGCTGCCTCACCCGCTGAGTTTCTCCAGCATTTTTGTCTACTCACAGGCTATAGTAATGTCAGGGAACAATTAACACTGCCACAGGCTAGAGTACTGTCAGGCAACAATTCAGTCTGAAGAAGTGTTTCGGCCCGAAACGTTGCCTATTTACTTCGCTCCATAGATGCTGCCTCACCCGCTGAGTTTCTCCAGCATTTTTGTCAACCTTCCAATTCATATTTCAGGCTAGAGTACTGTCAGGCAACAACGCATATTACAGACTATAGTACTTTTAGACGGCAATTCACACCTGGAGACGACATTAATGCAAGTAGTATTAGCTCAGGTGGACATCTTGGTCAGCAGGCACGAGTTAGGCCGAAGGGCCTGATTCTGTGCTGTATGACTCTTATCGCTGTTCGTCAGGCAAGGATTCACACTGTCACAGGCTGTAGTTGAATCTGGCTCAGTCAAGTCCCCTAGCCAAGGCTTGATGGAGCCAGTAGGTGGCAGTGGACCTCTGAGTTAGTGCAGCTCAGCACAGAGTGTGGGATTCAGGCTGGAGCTGAGAACAGACAGGACAGGGTAATTAAGCACACATCTCTAAACTAAACTAAACTAAACTAAATTAAACTGACTGGTGGCATCGCGGCCAGGGTCGGCAACTCAAACACCCAGGGTTTGAACACGCAAGAGGCAGGAAACATGTTCCCGATGTTGGGGGAGTCCAGAACCAGGGGCCACAGTTTAAGAATAAGGAGTAAGCCATTTAGAACGGAGACGAGGAAACACTTTTTCTCACAGAGAGTGGTGAGTCTGTGGAATTCTCTGCCTCAGAGGGCGGTGGAGACAGGTTCTCTGGATGCCTTCAGCACAGAGCTAGATAGGGCTCTTAAAAATTGCAGAGTCAGGGGATATGGGGAGAAGGCAGGAACGGGGTACTGATTGGGGATGATCAGCCATGATCCACATTGAATGGCGGTGCTGGCTCGAAGGGCCGAATGGCCTATTGCTGCACCTATTGTCCATTGTCTATTGTCTATTGAACAAAGGAGATTACAAAAAGTGGTGGACACTGCCCCGGTCCATAACGAGTACTGACCTCCCCAGCATTGAAAGGATCTATAGGAGGCACTGTCTCAGAAATAGACACAAAGTGCTGGAGCAACTCAGCGGGCCAGGCTGCATCTCTGGAGAAAACAGAACAGGTGATGTTTCGTGTTGGAACCATTCCTCAGACTGAGAGTAGAGATGGGGGAGCTGGAGGGAGCAAAGGCCAGAACAAATCAGGGCCGGCAACAGATGACCAAGGAAGGTTAGAGCCTATAATGGCCCATTGTTGGCTGGGGAAGAGGTGATAATGAAGGGATACTGGGATGTGAACAGTGGAACTAGTAGGACGACTAGGTTGGGGGAGAGCAGAAATGTAGCAGTTAGTCAAAATCTGAGAACTCAACCGTCATACTGCTGGGTTGTAAGCTGACCAAGCGAAATATGTGTTGCTCCTCCAATTTGCACTCCACACTGACCCAAAAAGGCAGCCAGCATCATCAAAGACCCACACAACCCTGGCCACGCTCTCATTTCACTCCTGCCATCAGGAAGAAGGTTTAGGAATCTGATAACTGCAATGTCCAGGAACAACTTCCCAACACAATCAGGCTATTGAACGCCACAATCGCAAACTAAACTCTGAACTACGAACTGCCGGGGTTGCACCTGGGACTTTGCGCTCTGTTTGGTTTCATATTGGTGGCACGGAGTTGGAGCCTTGGAAGAGGTGACGTTTCAGGTGGAGACCCTTCTTCAGGCTGAGAGTCAGGGGAGAGGGAAACTAGAGGTATGAAAAGGCGCAAAGAAGAAATGAATCAACCTTTGCGAGTGCTCAGTTACACCAGCATTTTGTACCCCATCTAGTTTAACACGGGGGCGCAGCGGTAGAGTTGCTGCCTTACAGCGCATTCAGTGCCAGAGACCCAGGTTCGATCCCAAGTACGGGTTCTGTATGTACGGAGTTTGTTCGTTCACCCCGTGACCACGTGGGTTTTCCCTGAGATCTTCAGTTTCCTCCCAGACTCCAAAGACGTATATGTATTGGCTTGGTAAACGTTAAAAAAATTGTCGCTAGTGTGTGTAGGATAGTGTTTATATGCGGGGATCGCTGGTCGGCACGGACTCGGTGGGCCGAAGGGCCTGTTTCTGCGCTGCATCTCTAAACTAAACTAAACCTCACCCTGCCTCGGCAAGACCACCAGCATAATCAAGGACCAGTCCCTCCCACCACAGCCACTCCCTCTTCTCCCCTCTCCCATCGGGCCAAAGGTATAGAAGTGTGAAAATGCACAACTCCAGATGCAGGGACAGTGTCTTCCATCTGTTATCAGACAAATACCAACAACTAGAGAGCGGTACTGAATGGAGACCCTTTATTCATCTTGCACTAAACTGTATTCACGTTAATTCCTTATCAAGTATCTCTACACTGTGGATGGCTCGATTCACTGGCTGGTTAGCACGCAACAAAAGCATTTCACTGTACCTTGCTATTAAACTCAACTCAGTCCAAACTCAACTCAACTCAACTTAAAATGCTAATATCCTGAGATTGGTCCATTCCTTGCTGACATCCCGAATAAGATTCTTCCTCAACCTGTCCCGAACATGTTTCTAATGTCAGAGAGTGGTGCAGCACAGAAACATGCCATTCGGTCCAACCTGTCCATGCCGACCAAGATGTCTATCTGAGCTAATCTCATTTGCATTACCAAAGCATGTAACAGTGTGGATCATTGCCTCATAACATATCCTGAAGATGCTTCTGATGTGTGGTAACTTTTTTTTGCATAGTTCTCCTGCTTGCTATGTTATCTGCAGTACATCATCAATGTATGCAGAATGGAACTGGATATAATTCTAACCTATTCTATCTTGTGCTAAGTGTAATTCTGTCCCTGCTCCAATTCCCATTATGCTATTTTGTTCTGACTACTGTTCCAGTGCATGCTAAAGGACCTGTCCCACTTTGGAGACCTAAACAGCAACCTCTGGTGACCTTGCCCGCCACCCACGGTTTCCATGAGGTCACCGGAGGTTTTGGTCACTCTCCCTAATGTTCGAAAATGGTTTTCGCGTGGTCGAGGCTTCATCGAGGTTGCTGCTATTTTTTCATCATGATTTAAAAATAGGTCGCCGTTTTAAAAATCGATAATTTTTCAGTCGCAGGTCTAGTCGAAGCCGGTTTTCTTCATAGTCGAGGAAGGTTTTGAACATGTGCGTGGGAGGTGGTAGGAGGTTGCAGGTCACTTAGACCTTTATTTTTTTGGGGTGGCGGGCAAGGTCACCAGAGGTTGCTGTTTAGGTCTCCTAAGTGGGACAGGCCCTTAATACAGAGACCCGGGTTTGATCCTGACTATGGGTGCTCCCTTTACGAAGTTTGTACGTTCTCCCCGTGACCTGCATGGGTTTTCTCCGGTTTTCTCCCACACTCCAAAGTCGTACAGGTTTGTAGGGCAATTGGCTTGGTATAATTGTAAATTGTCTCTCGTGTATAGGATAGTGCAAATGAGCGGGTATTCAATCATGTCTGATCTCTGCCTCCTAATCCCATTTTCCTGCCTTCTCCCCATAACCCTTGACACCCGTTCCAATCAAGAATTTGCCTTAAAGTATCCACTGACTTGGCCTCCGCAGCCGTCTGTGGCAATGAGTTCCACAGATTAACTACCCTCTGACTGAAGAAGTTCCTCCTCACCTTTCTAAAAGAGCGCCCTTTGACTCTGAGACTGTGACCTCTGGTCCTAGACTCTCCCACCAGTGGCAACATCCACTCTATCTATGCCTGTCATTGCCAAACATATGAGCATTGTACAACGAGTAATCAATATTATCCTCCTTGCGTAAGCACGCCTTTAATTTCCAACAGACTTTAACTCCTGCCATTTCAAACCAGATATATTATTATTCTAAGATGGACACAAAAAGCTGGAGTAACTCAGTGGGACAGGCAGCATCTGAACCTTCTGGACCTTCTGAATTTGAAGTGGGCAGGGCAGTACTCTGCATATGGCCAACTTGGATGTGTTGTACATACCAGCGTGCTGTTAGTGCCCCATTAAAACTGTCCAATGGAAGTAATTTGACTATATTGTTGTCTAGTTTATTCCATTCCCTTAATGTTCTTACAAAGAATGAGTTCTTATAAACATCTGTCCTGGCGAATGGGGTTTCTATTTGCATATCATTTCTCTTTCTTGTTCTCCTTTCTGTTGAGTACGTTATGTATCTATCTGCAGTTATGCCCACCGTCCCCTTTTGAATCTTGTACAACACGGCTAGTCTGTTCCTTGCCCTTCTTGTTTCCAGCGTTTCCCACTCCAGGTCGGACAGCATCTGGGTGACACTGCTACCTCTATTGTAGTTCCCGACGCAAAAGCCTGCTGCTGTCCTCTGTACCCCTTCTAGTTTGTTGATCTGACCAGTTTTGTATGGGTCCCAGGCACATGAAGCGTTTTCCAGTAAGGGTCTAACCAATGTTCTCTGGAGAGAAGGAATGGGTGACATTTCGGGTCGAGACTCTGTCTGTCTGAAGTAGGGTCTCGACCCGAAATGTCACCCATTCCTTCCGTCCAGAGATGCTGCCTGTCCCGCTGATTTACACCAGCTTTTTGTGTCTATGTCAGTTCTAACCAGCATCTGCAGTTCCTTCCTACACACACACACATTGGCAAATGTTAACACACCAGTCATCACTGCTGCTGAATGCTGTCCCTGGTCAAACAGGTTTCCCCACAGAAAGAAACTCCACGCACATTTGACATTATATTTAGAAAATAAAGACTGCAAATCCCTTTTCGATATTGGACGCACGATGTGAGCAACGTGACAGCCCCCAGCCTGATATTTCACACCTTACTTTGCCTAATGTGCAATTTGTATTGCATGGAATTCACGCAGCTATGAAGATGTAACCTGCAGCGTTCAGGTTGCAGAGACTGCATGCAACGTGGCCTCTGGTAGGAGATGGGCCGGTGCCAGCAAAATGCATGCAGAGCCGGACTGTACGGTTATATGAGCAGTCTGAGTGGATCGGGCGATTGTCGTCATGGGCACACAGGGTGATACAGTGTGGAAATGTAGCGGTTTTCGAGGGAGAGTTAGATTTAGCTCTTAGGGCTAGCGGAATAAAGGGATATGGGGAAAAAGCAGGAATGGGCTACTGATTTTGGATGTTCATATTGAATGGCGGTGCTGGCTCGAAGGGTCGAATGGCCTCCCCCTGCCCCTATTTCCTATGTTTCTAAGTAAACAGGCCCTCGGTCCAACTTGCCCACACCAGCCGAGCTACACTAGTCCCACCTGCCCGAGTTTGGCCCATATCCCTCTGAACCTGTCCTATCCATGTACCTGTCCAGTTTCTTAAACACTGGGATAGTCCCAGCCTCAACTACCTCCTCTGGCAGCTCGTTCCGTACAACCATCACCCTTTGTGTGGAAAAAGTTACCCCTCAGATCCCTGTTAAATATTTGCCCCTTCACCATAAACCTATGTCCTCTGGTCCTCGATTCACCTACCTGATCTATTAACATTGTACCAGCAGCAAGCTAGCCCACATTCTGAATGCCAAGACTCTTTGCCAGACCTGATGTTCTTCTAGATCCGCCACCTGACATCCTGCCAATTCATTACACATGTTTTCCTTCCAGAAGCTTCCATCTGAGCCCTCACGTGGTTTTCAGATTCATTGTCTGCCGTTTTCAACAATTCATTTGTGTCGAAAAAAGGAAAGCAGAGTGTCAGACAGAGAGTTTTAGCCCGGGACCTGGGTGTGTACGGACGTAGTCACAAACCTGTTTCCTGAAGGTAGACACAAAATGCTGGAGTAAGCCAGCGGGACAGGCAGCATCTCTGGAGAGAAGGAATGGGTGACGTTTCGGGTCGAGGCCCTTCTTCAGACCTGTTGCCTGAGCCCGATAGGATCCAGGCCTAATCGACCTTTCCAGTTAATTCATCAACGTGAGATTGGTCCTGGCCCAAGGCTGGCACTGAGCTGAACAGTGCCGTACAGGGCCCTAGTGAGACCACCCCTGGAGTATTGTGTGCAGTTTTGGTCCCCTAATTTGCGGAAGGACATTCTTGCTATTGAGGGAGTGCAGCGTAGGTTCACAAGGTTAATTCCCGGGATGGCGTGAATGTCATATGCTGGGAGAATGGAGCGGCTGGGCTTGTACACTCTGGAGTTTAGAAGGATGAGAGGGGATCTCATTGAAACATCTAAGATTGTTAAGGGTTTGGACACACTAGAGGCAGGAAAGATGTTTCAGATGTTGGGGGAGTCCAAAACCCGGGGCCACAGTTTAAGAATAAGGAGGAAGCCATTTAGAAGGGAGACGATGAAACACTTTTTCTCACAGAGAGTGGTGAGTCTGTGAAATTCTCTGCCTCAGAGGGCAGTGGAGGCAAGTTCTCTGGAGGCTTTCGAGAGAGAGCTAGATAGGGCTCTTAAAAATAGCGGAGTCAGGGGATATGAAGAGAAGGCAGGAACGGGGTACTGATTGGGGATGATCAGCCATGATCACATTGAATGGTGGTGCTGGCTCGAAGGGCTGAATGGCCTCCTCCTGCACCTATTGTCTATTGTCTATTGACGTGCCTCCATCCTTCCCGGATGCAAACACGTGTGTAAGAACAGGGCGCATGGTGGCGCAGCGGTAGAGTTGTTGACTCACAGCGCCAGAGACTCGGGTTCGATCCTGCCTACAGATGCTGCCCGTATGGAGTTTGCACGTTCTCCCCGTGACCTGCGTGGGTTTTCTCTGGGCGCTCCGGTTTCCTCCCACACTCCAAAGACCTACTGGTTTGTAGGTTAACTGGCTTCGGTAAAATTGTAAATCGACCCGATTGTGCATCAAACGCCTTCCTAATAGCATGGCCTAGGTATAAGTTTGTCTTCAGTGCGTACCTGAGTCTCTCGGAAGATCAGCACTGTCCAGTCTCTGACCATTTAACAAGGCTCTGCGCTCGAGTGGACGGCCAAGGATTAATATTCCCTCTTCCACCTACTTGCCCACTCACACTGTTTGTCCTCACCTCTCCCATCCCCGAAGCCTCTTGACCTCCTCCTTCACACTCACAACCCCACCATGTCGGGAGGAACTGCAGATGCTGGTTTACACTGAATGTAGACACAAAATGCTACTAATTAAGTATCTTAGCGGGTCAGGCAACATCTCTGAAGAAAAGGAACAGGTGGCGTTTCAGACTCATATGAAATGGTTAGCTTAAGAAGGAAGGTTGGACTGACTAAACTTGTGTTTGCTGAAGTTTGGAAGAGAGGTGTTGATTGAACTATCTCAGGCCTTGAGCGGTTCAGACAGGGTTCACAAGTTATAGTAGAATTAGGCCATTCGGCTCATCAAGCCTACTCTGCCATTCAATCATGGTTCATCTCTGCCTCCTAATCCCATTTTCCTGCCTTCAGCCCATAACCATTGACACCTGTTCTAATCAGGAATCTGATGGATGGGTGGATGGGCAGATGATGGAGAATCCACCACTGAGAGTCAATCAGTCTGAAGAAAGGTCCCAACCCAGAACATCACCCATCTATCTCCTCCAGAGATGCTTCTGTCCCACTGAGTTACTCCAATCTTTTATTGGAAGTCATTGTTAGGGCAGAAGTCATTGTTAGGGCAAGACAGGCTAGATGCAGGAAGATTGTTCCCGATGTTGGGGAAGTCCAGAACAAGGGGTCACAGTCTAAGGATAAGGGGGAATTCCTTTAGGACCGAGATGAGGAAAACATTTTTCACACAGAGAGTGGTGAGTCTCTGGAATTTTACTTCGGAGTCACGTGAGTGACTATGTGAAGAAGCCCCGCCAGGCGCATGCGGGTCATTACATCCGCGCATGTCGCACTGAACGGGCTGGAGGGCACAGCGCCACCAGCGGTAAGTAGGAACTTCTAAGGTAAGTGTTTTTACAACCTTTACCAAGAAGTATTTCCACTCCGTAAAGCTGGCTCGAGCAGTCAGTGGGGAGTTGGAGCTGTCACTTCGGAAGGTCCGTCTTAGCGTGGGTCCAGGGATTCACGAATTTGATCGGGTCGGGAGATAAGCGCGGCAACGCCGGTTCCGATGCCGGGTGCCGTTTTACTGGCAGCAGTTAAGATAGCGCGCTAATCTTCACCACTAGCTCCATTTACAAAAGGCAGGCCAACTGGAATTTTGATTCAGAATGAGCCTGGTCCATCTATTTATTTTCCAAGGGTACTAAGCAGACTGAGGCTGCTGCTAGCCATGAAAAGGCAAATATAAAGTCACAGACCTGGGTCTCTGACAACAATGGTGACTCTTCCCCTGATCATACAAGACTGTGGGGGAGGTTGGGAACATGGAGCTGATGCTCCAACCTTCATTACATAAGGGTCCAAGGGCCAGTGCTGTCCAAGAGGGCCCATACTAAGAACAACATATGGAGGGTTTCCATATATTGGGGTTCCTTCCAGCGCCTTGTTTAGGACTGTTTTGGGAGAAGCAGGGCAGGATGCAGCTGACCCTGATGCTGGTGTCCCTGCTTATGTGCAAACACCAGCGCGCACAAGAGCCACGCTCCGGGTGTCTCGGAAATGGCACTGAGTTGCTATTCCGGAGGGGACTGGTGAGTCAATGGAACAATCCCTTGCCAGCGGTATCAATTATGTAGTACCTCACCAGCTCCAGCAAGCTATGATGCAAGTGACTGCAAACAAATATGAGACACCTGTTTAATGTGCATTACTGAAAGTGCCTATGGTGACCCAGGTTCTGGGCACCCATGAGTCCTTCTTTGAGGGAACAGGAGGTTCGGTGTCAACAAGTCCTCCAACTGGTGGCTGCAGCAATTACTGCATTTGGCACTATGGTCCAAGGGACAATCATTCCTCAAACTCACAACAGATATGTTGGGTATTTTACGCAATGCATTTTTCATGAAATTGCATCAGGGAATATTGCCATCAGGCCAACACTAAACCAAAATTTTGCTGCTCTATGTAGGGCGACTAATGCACAAATGCCTGAATTCCTGTTTGGAACGGACCTTGTCATGAAAATTCATGCAATTAATGATGAGGCCACAATTGGCTTAATGTAGTCAAGCATTTCGAGGTCACCTATTTGCAACCCTGGGTTAATACTGACGGTCAGATCCAGGTGCTGGGCTCAGCAGGGGGAGGCCAGTGGGGCAACGAGGGTACCCACCGAGACAGACCGGCTACAATCCCAATATGGGCAGACAACAGGCTTACAGGTCAACTGTAGAGGTACAGGGACTTTTGTTAACGATAAAGTTCTGGTGGCCAATCTCCTATTGGAGGTTGATTACAAATGTTTCCTAATGAATGGTGCTGTATGACGTATGATATGTTTATACTAAATATTGTCTCACGTCTACCATTGAGCTTATCTCAGGGATAGATCCACCTCAACAGCACAAGCCTAATAAAATGTGGGTGTTTTCTGCTCGAGAGCCTGAACAGGTAAACAATGGTGATTGATAAAGCCATTAATCATCCTCCACAATTGTGTCTAATATTTCCCCAGATCTCAAAAAGATGGGTGGTGTAGAGTAATTCTCGTCCTCAATCACTTAAATTCTTCAGTTCAGTTCTCTATAGGAATTTAAACTGGACACCCTCATTACTGCTAAACAGCTGCCATCACAGGGTTGTTATGTGGCAACTATTGATTTGCAAGATGTGTATTATTCACTGCCAATTCATGCTCATTATCGCAGGTACTTGAAATTTAATTGGATGTGGCAATACAAAACATTGACTCATGGATTAAGTTCAGCACCCAGGCTATTTATTAAATTGTTAAAACCTGTGCTGGTGCTATTGAGGGCCATCATCACATTGTAATGGCTTATTTAGCTGATATCTTAATTATCAGCAACACTAAAGAGTCAGCTGAAGAATCGGTTGCAGCAACCAAAAAATGTGCTTGAGTCATTAGGGGTTGCTCCATCCAACTAAGTCCAAGTTACAGCCAACCCAAAATATTGAGTATTTGGGGTTTCTTATTAATTCCGTTGCTACAACAGTAACATTACCAACAGCCATGGTTGTCGATGATGATATCTGTACTTGCCTCCCACAAAAACTTTATCCCTCCATCCGAGAAGTCGCTAAGGTAATTGGGAAATGGGTAGCAGGTTTTCCTGCAGTACATTTCGGGCCTTTGCATTATCAGCATTTGCAGAGAGCACGAGAACTAGCACTAAAATCGAATGCAGGCCATTTTGATCGGGTTATGCAGTTACCAAGTTACTTGCAGTGGTGGATTGTTAATGTTAATCTAGCTACAAATAACATTTTGGGAACTAGACCCTTCACTAATCTTCCAGACTGATGTCAGCGCTCTCGGATGGGGGGTACGGACACCGTGTCTAGCTGTGGGGGTAGCTGGCATGAACACGAAGGGTTGATTCGCCAAACACACGGGATAAATTATTTCGCATTCTTGGGGGCATTTTATGGGTAAAGGCATATTGCTCCTCAATGAAGGATTTACACGTTCAACTCCAGATTGATAACACCACAGCAGTGGCATATATTAATCATATGGGAGGAGCACGATCAGTATCATGTGTTAACTGGGTACCGTCATGTGGCATTGGGGTATGTCAAGGCATATCTGGGTTTCAGCCATTTATTCACCACCTATAGACAATGTGGTGGCCGACCATAGGTCGCGTACGTTTCATGCCAATATAGAGTGGATGTTCAATTCTAAACTTTGTCACACAATTGTCACTCGATTTGGGTTGCCAGACATTGCTCTGTTGCATCCAGATTACATCACCAGTTGCCTAAATATGTTTTATGGGAGTCAGATCCAGGTGCAGTTGCCATGGATGCAGTCTCGTTACATTGGAGGCACTAAAATTTATGCAATTCCTCCATTTTTTCATCCCAAAATGCCTCACCACAATAGAGCGAGACTCCGCCACAGGTGTTTTGGTGGTCCCAGATTGGCCAACACAACCATGGTTCCCATTAGTGCTTCCAATGATGGTTCAGCCATTCATGATGATTCCCAGCTGCAGTAATTTGTTGGTGCATCCGGTTACAGGAGAAAGTCACCCTTTACATGACCGTATTAATTGTTGGTCTGCAGGTTTTGACCGGACAATTCCAAGGACTTGGATTGTCGAACAGGGCCATGGAGGTTCTCACTGCAGGCTGGCGAAATAGCACTCAAAAAACAATATATGGTTCACATAAAGAAATGGGAACTGTTTCTGTGTACAATCCAATATGTCTTATCATAATGCAAGCATATGTGATGTGTTGGAGTTCCTTGCTAAGTTGCATTTTGATGAGCACCTGCGTTATAGTGACATTACCAGCGCTCGGAGTGCGTTGTCCTCTTATTGCGTGCAGTCTTCAGAACAACATCCTATCGGATCTCATCCGTTAGTATCCCGATTTATGAGGAATTTTTAATAAAAACCCTCCGAAACCTCGATATACAGAAATCTGGGATATCAGTCTTGTTCTCACAATGCTTCGGCAGTGGGCTCCAATTACTTCATTATGTACGCAGAGATTAACTCTTGCTGTGGTTATGCTAATAGTACTGGTTCAGCACAACGTGTACAAACATTGCAATTCTTACGAATACCTTGTATGCATTGTCTGTCAATGACATTAACTTCTATGTTTATGATTTAATCAAACAAAGCAGGCCCGGTCTGGCTGTTTAAAGCCTATCCTGTTGACCAAATGTTATATGTAGTTAAACACTTAAGCTAATATATTAAGGTAACAAGGAGTCTCAGAGGTTCTGAGACAGGACTGCTCATTAGTCATAAAAAGCCATATAAAAGAGTGTCAGCACAAACTATTTCTAGATGGTTGAAACAGGTTCTCAATTATGCTGGAGTCGACATTCCTGTCTTTAACTCTCACTCCACCAGGGCGGCATCAACCTCCGCGGCGAAGGCTCAGGACGTGCCGCTAGACCAAATCTTCGAGGCCGCAGGATGGTCTCGAGAAGCAACATTTTCTCAATTTTCTGACAAACCTGTACAGACCGTGCCACGGGTTTGGGCACGCTGTTTTGGGTTCCATTTAATTCGTTTGCTTTGTTTTCTATCATTGTTTGCAATTTCCCCTGAGACAGAGGGGTTATTCCTGGGTTTGTTATTATTAACAATAGTTATTGATTAATTTGAAGCAATGTTCAATATATTATTTATTCCTTACTGTGTCTACCGCAGCAGATTGTCATATGGTGCGCATCTACGGCATGAAAATACAGAGCTTTGAAATCTTCACGTAGTCACTCACGTGACTCCGAAGTAAAATAGTAAGATTAAACAAGAACTTACCAGTTCGAAGTTTGATCCTTATTTTATGAGGAGTGACGTTGAGGGATTACGTGCCCTCTGCTCCCACCCTCATAATCTAAGAGATCATCTGGTAGTTCTAGTCTTCTACGAGCCTTACTATGTTACTTTGGCTATTTGTTTTCTGTGTTTTCACGCCGCTGCTTTGAAGTATGACGCGCATGCGCCTGGCGGGGCTTCTTCACGTAATCCCTCAACGTCACTCCTCATAAAATAAGGATCAAACTTCGAACTGGTAAGTTCTCATTTAATCTTACTATTATCTGCCACAGAAGGTAGTTGAGGCCAGTTTATTGGCTATATTTAAGAGGGAGTTAGATGTGGCCCTTGTGGCTAAAGGGATCAGGGGGTATGGACAGAAGGCAGGTACAGGATACTGAGTTGGATGATCAGCCATGATCATATTGAATGGCGGTGCAGGCTCGAAGGGCCGAATGGCCTACTCCTGCACCTATTTTCTATGTTTCTATGTTTCTAAGAGTAACTCAGGATAAGTTCATAAGTGTAGGGGTAAAATTAAGCCATTCGGCCCATCAACTCTACTCCGCCATTCAATCATGGCTGATCTATCTTTCCCTCTCAACTCTTTTCTCCTGCCTTATCCCCATAAACTCTGATGTTGGTTCACATGCTTGATCAATGGTGTTTTATTATTAATGTTTTATTATTATTAATGCTTAGTGTTTTCTGAGTCACTCGTAACTGTCACTGTATGTCACGTTGTTACTTGTGGGTGAATACTTGGCCAATAAACGTACTTACTTAAATCCAGTGTTGAGTTGTACCATACTATCCTTGTAATAAATCGATAAATGTTGTCCATGTCTTCGAAAAATGATCTGGTTTGATTTTTCAATTAAGATTCATTGGTAGCTGAAACTTAATGGTTTTTTTTCAATAAACCAGGCCATCAAGCAACATTTTAAAGATTCTTTATTATTGATAGATGGATCACAAATGATCTCACGCCCTCCTCCCCCCTCTCCCATCAGGCAAGTAGTACAGAAGTGTGAAAACACACACCTCCAGATTCAGGGGCAGTTTCTTCCCAGCTGTTATCAGGCAACCAAACCATCCTCTCACCAACTGAGTTTTTCCTCATCTCCGTTCTAAATGGCCTACCCCTTACTCAGTCGTCTATCTGTGACATTGGCAGAGGTCATCAATCTATATCGCCCACTGTTCCCCAATTCTCTGCGGGAGTGGAGGAGGTGCCCAGCGTGACATGTTGGACACATCCGCCCTCTCTGCATTCTGCATCTCCCGCAGGCCTCATTCTGTTGTCTATGTTCCCCACCCTCCAACTCATCCCATTCACTCCTTAACCAGATGGCTCTGTCTGAAGAAGCCAAACATCACCTATCCATGTTCTCCAGAGATGCACACCTCCGGATTCAGGGACAGTTTCTTCCCAGCTGTTATCAGGCAACTGAACCACCCTACCACAACCAGAGAGCAGTGCTATCTACCTCATTGATGACCCTCAGACTATCCTTGATCAGACTTTACCTTGCACTAAACATAATTCCTTTAACATGCATCTGTACACTGTAAATGGATCGATTGTAATCATGTATTGCTTCTCTGCTGACTGGATAGCAGGCAGCAAAAGCTTTTCACCGTACCTCGGTACACGTGACAATGAACTAAACTGAACTGCCCTCAACTGCTGCCTGACCAGCTGAGTTACTCCAGCACTATGTGTCTATTTTTTTTTAAACCAGCATCTGCAGTTCCTTGTTTCACATTTCTCTAACACTGTGTGCAGCTCACCCCAGTGTTACCCCATCAGAAAGGGCCACTTCCCGTTAAACTCCCTGCAGGTTAAAGAGCTCCTTTTATCTCCTTCCCCGTTCTGATTACCTGAAAACCTAACTCTGTTTCCCTTCCCGCAGATGCGGGCTGTCCCGCCGAGTATTTCCAGCATTTTCTGTTTTCATTTTACACTTCCAGCATCTGCCGTTTGCTTTTTCACTTTCACAATTCTGGTCTGCTCTCTCCAAATGAGTCAAAGCCATGCCTGTACCAGAGCCAACACGCCAATGGGACACCATCGCAGTCAGACACAAGATGCTGGAGTAACTCAGCGCGACAGGCAGCATCTCTGGAGAGAAGGAATGGGTGACGTTTCGGGTCGAGACCCTTCTTCAGACCACTCTCCATCTCACTCTCGTCTCTATCTCACTTCACCTCTCTCTCTCTCTCTCTCTCTCTCTGTCCCTCTCTCTCACTCAATATCCCTCTTCCATCCCTCCATTTTACTCAGATGTCTCCCTATCTGAAGAAGGGTTTCGGGCCGAAACGTTGCCTATTCCCTTCGCTCCATAGATGCTGCTGCACCCGCTGAGTTTCTCCAGCACTTTTGTCTCCCTATCTCTCTCTCCCTTTCTGTCTCTCTCTCTCACTCTTCCTCACTCTCCCTCCCTTCCTCCCCTATCCTTCCCCACTCTACCTCTAGTTGTCTTTCCTCTTTCCATCCCTCTCCTCAACCAGCTCACTCCCTTGTTCATTCTCCCTCCTTCTGCCCAACCACCTCTACCTGTTTCCACCATAATCTCGTCTGAGGAAGGGTCCCGACCGGAAACGTCACCAATTCCTTCTCTCCAGAGATGCTGCCTGACCCGCTGAGTTACTCCAGCATTTTGTGTCCATCTTCGATTTAAACCAGCATCTGCAGTTCCTTCCTGCTCCATTGCAGTTGGTGTGTGTGTGTGTGTGTTTGAGTGTGTGTGTGTGTGTGTGAGAGAGAGAGAGTGTGTGTGTGTGTGTGTGGAGAGAGAGTGTGAGAGTGCACATCGCAACCCGAAACATCACCTATCCATGTTCAGAGATGCCCACCTCCAGATTCAGTGACAGTTTCTTCCCGGCTGTTATCAGGCAACTGAACCTTCCTACCACAACCAGAGAGCAGCGCTGAACTACCATCTACCCCATTGGTGACCCTCGGACTATCCTTGATCAGACTTTGCTGGCTGTACCTTGTACTACATTATTCCTTATCATGCACACTCTCACACACACTCACACACACAACACTCACACTCACACACGCACACACACACACCACTCTCTCACGCACACACACAAACACTCTCTCACACACATACACACACACACACATGCACACTCTCTCACACACACTCCTCTCACACACACTCTCTCACACACACACACACACTCTCTCACACACACACACACACACACACACACACACACACACTCTCTCACACACACACACTCTCTCTCTCTCTCACACACACACACACACACACTCTCTCACACACACACACACTCACACACACACACTCTCACACACACTCTCTCACACACTCACCCACACACACACACACACACACACACACACACACACATAACCACCTTGTGTCCTAGTTTTGTTCTTCAGGGCAGCAGGTAGAGTCGCTGCCTCACAGTGATGGAGACAAGGTTTCCTCGGGTGCTGTCTGTGTGGAGTTTGCACGTTTTCCCTGTGACCAGGTGGGTTTCCTCTGGGACATGCAGTTTTGTAGGTCAATTGGGCCGCTCTGTAAATTACCTCTCGGGAGTCCAGGCAGTGGATGTGAAAGTGAGACAACATAGAACTGGTGTGAACAGATGATCGCTGGTCGGCGGGGCCTCGGTGGGCCACAGGGCCTGTTTCCACGCTGTATCTCCAAACTAAGTATGACCAGAGTACAACCAGAACTAGAGGAGCAATATCTTCTCAATCTATGTGTGAATGATCCACAGACCCACCTATTGTAGAGGATGGGTCCGCAGGAGGTTTTCCAAGCCAAGGTCCCTGGATGTTGCCCGTCCCGCTGAGTTACTCCAGCAGGAGGGAGATTGATCGGCCCACAGTCATAAAAACACAAAATACATGAAACATGAAATTAAAGAGAGGAGTGGGGATGTGCAAAGATTGGGGCGGGTGGGGTGGGGGGGGGGGGGGGAGTCAGCCTACCCCACGACAGAAGGGGGAGGAGTTGTACAGTTTGATAGCCACAGGGAAGAAGGATGTCCTGCGACGTTCTGAGCTGCATCTTGGTGGGACCAGTCTGTTGCTGAAGGTTCTCCTGATGAGTTGGGTCTGCGGCCTACACCGTGTGCTGCCCCGGCACTCGGCAGCGAAGAACTGGCTGCCACCGATCGGTCAAACTCTACCCTCCTCCCCATCAACAGATCTGGGACCCTTTCTTTTTCATACAAAATGATTTTATTCAGAACAAACAAAAATACAATCAGAGAATGACTATATTGGCATTGTACAAACAAATTTATCAAATTCAAAATATTAACATTTTTATCAACAATACATTCGACCTCCCGTGGTGACCAGCGTTGACGGACGGCCTCCAGAGTCCCCGTGGACACCGCGTATGTGTTCCCTCTCCAGGGACACGTGGGCACGGACGTAACCCCGGAAAAGGGGCAGCAGCCGACTGCGATGCGGCCGTCGACTGCCCGCTACCTGGACCCGCGAACGGCCATCTTGGCCAGGCCCAGGAGCAGGCGGACAGGGAGACCCCCTCCTCCCTCCCGACCCTCCCCCTTCTGTACCGGGCGCCCAAAAATCAATAACGTCGGACTAAAGTGGAGCCAACAACTTGAGGAGCAGCCCCTTCACACAGTCGAACAGGGGCTGCAACCTCTCACACTCCATATCCACGTGGAACACGGTCACTTCCTCGCCGCAGGAAGTGACAGGCGGCGGACAAGTCCGTGAACCGGCCCAAGTACCGGTTACAGGCCACGGCGTATCTGGGACCCTGGAGCTCTGAGCCAGGAGGGGGAGCACCACTTGTGTCAGAGCTTTGCCCTGCGACTGGTCTAGTTGAGTTTATTATTAACGAGGTACAGCGTACAGCTTTTTTGTTGCGTGTTGGAAAAGACTGTACATGATTACAACAATCCGTCCACTAATAATGTTTAGTGCACGGCAATGTTCTGTAAAGACCGATTAACGTCTGAGGTCCTCCAATGAGGCAGATGGGAGGACCTGACCGCTCTCTAGTTGGTGAGAGGATGGTTCAGTTGCCTGATAACAGCTGGGAAGAAACTGTCCTGGAGTCTGGGGGTTAGTTTTGGAGATACAGCGCGGAAATAGGCCCTTCAGCCCACCGTGTCTGCACCGATCAGCCATCCCCGCACACTTAACGGGGTCAAGGTGGCCCAGCCGTAGAGTTGCTGCCCAACAGCAAAATGCAGCGCAGAGACCCGGGTTCGATCCCGACTACGGGCGCTGTCTGTACGGAGTCTGTACGTTCTGCCCCGCGATCTGCGTGGGTTTTCTCCGAGATCTTCGGTTCCCTCCCACACTCCAAAGGCGGGTTTGTAGGTTAATTGGCTTCATTAATTGGCTTGATAAAAATGTACCATTGTCCAAGTTGGCCTTGGATATGCAGAGTACGGCCCTGCCCACTCCAAAATTCAGGAGAGGAGAGAAGAGGGAGTGGCCGGGGTGAGACTGGTCCTTGGTTGTGCGGCTGGCCTTGCCGGGGCAGCGTGGGGTGCTTATTTGTGGAGGGGTTTGTCCAAGGTGACATTGGCGGTGGGCTACAGGGCTTGCAGATACAATCAAAATTAACCTGTTGCCAGCGACGTCACTGGCCACATCTTTGTCTGATCTCTGCGTTCACTCTGTTGTTTTGTTGCAACAGTTCCCCTCTCGCCTTTCCCACTTCCCATTTCACATCCTACCCAGATTCTCAGAAGCAGCTGTGACAGGGGTGGTGATGTTTGTGTCACGCACCACCTCCCCTACCCTCCCCCCCCCTCTCCTCCGCTCCCCAACACCACCTCCCCCCACCTCCCCTACCCTCCCCCCTCTCCTCCGCTCCCCAACACTCCTCCCTCCACCTCCCCTACCCTCCCCCCCCCCTCCTCCGCTCCCCAACACCTCCTCCCCCCACCTCCCCTACCCTCCCCCCCCTCCTCCTCCGCTCCCCAACACCTCCTCCCCCCACCTCCCCTACCCTCCCCCCCTCTCCTCCCGCTCCCCAACACCTCCCTCCTCCCCCCACCTCCCCACCCTCCCCCCCCCCCACCCCCTCCCCCTCCACTCCCAACCCCCCCCCCTTGCTCTCCCCTCCCCCTCCTCTCCACTACCCTCCCCCCTCTCCTCCACTCCCCTCCACTCCCCCCCCCCCTCCCCTCCACTCCCCCCACCACCCTCCCCTCCCCCCCCCTCCCCCCTCCTCATCCCCACCACCCCCTTGCTCTCCCCTCCCCTCCTCTCCACTACCCCCCCATCTCCTCCACTCCCTCCAACTCCCCCCTCCCCTCCACTCCCCTCCCTCTCCTCCACTCCCCTCCCCTACCCTCCCTCCTCCACTCCCCACCACTCCCTTGCCTCCCCTCCCCTCACTCTACTCCCCCCTCCACCTCCACTCTCCTCCACTCCCCACTCCCCTCCCCTCCCATCCACTCCTTCCCTCCACTCCCCTAACCCTCCCCCCCCTCCCACCCCCTCCCTCCCCTCCACTCCTCCCCCCCTCCCCCTCCCTCCCTCCCTACCACCCCCTTCCCCCTCTCCCCTCCCACTCCACTCCCCCTCCCTCCACTCCCCCCCCCTCCCTCACTCCCCATCCCATCCACTCCTCCCCTCCCCTCCCCTCCACTCCCACTCCCCTCCCATCCCTCCCATCCACTCCCCTCCCCTCCCCTCCACTCCACTCCCCTCCCCATCCACTCTCCCCTCCCCTCCCTCCACTCCCCTCCCCTCCACTCCACTTCTCCCTCCACCTCCACCCACTCCCCTCCCCTCCCCTCCCCTCCACTCTCCCCCTCCCCTCCCCTCCACTCCCCTCCCCTCCCCTCCCCTCCCCTCCACTCCCCTCCCCTCCTCATCACCCCCACTTCAGACAGTAATCCACTCCCTTGTCACCCAGCTCCCCCCTCATGGGAACAAATGAGGACCCTGCTTGGGGGGACCGTCGAGAGGGGGCGGGGGGGCGAGAACAAAGAGCGGAAACAGGCCCTTCGGCCCACCGAGTCCGTGCCGACCAGCGATCCCCGCATATTAACACTATCCGACACCTTGGGTTTGCAAGCAAAGAATTTCCCTGTGACTTGTAGCAAGTGACAATAAAGTATTCATTGATTCATTCCATCGCCCCGACCAGCCAGCGCCTCCCTCCCTCTCCTCCCCCGCTCACTTGCCCAGTGCTTCTCTTCCCCCCCCCAGCCGACACTATCCATCGCCTCCTACACCCCCCCCCCTGCCTGACATGCTCCCCGCCACCCCACCCCCACCCCCACCAGCCCAGCGCCCCCTCCCTCCCCACGGCCCCATGCCTGACCTAACCGTCACCCCCCCCTCCCACCCCCTCCACCCCCCACCCTGTCCCACCCATTACCCCCACCCACCGACCTGCTCCCACCTCACCGGCCCTGTCTTTCCCATCCCCCCCCCCCCCCCTCCAGCCTGACCTCTGTGTCACGGGAGGAACGAACAAACTCCTTACAAACTGCGCCCGTGGTCAGGATTGAACCTGAGTCTCTGGCGCTGTGAGGCAGCAACTCCACCACTGCGCCACGAACAAGCTACGTAAATTAACCTTGCCCCAGCTTATGCCCCCCAACCCAAAACGTCACCCGTCCCTTGTACTCCAGAGATGCTGCCAGACCCGCTGAGTTACATTGCAAGTAATTCAAGTCTGTTTTGTTTTGTGGGGAGGGAGGGGGATCGGAGGGGGATGGGAGGAGGGGGGGGGGGGGGGGGGGGGGGGGACACACACACATACGTCCTGGTCACGCTGTGTGTTTCCCGCCGTGTTTCTCTCTGAGATGTGTTTAGCCGGTGAACTGTTGGGAAACGGTGCTGTCACCGAGCCTTAGTTCCTGGTACTCAGACACCAATGACTCACTCTTACCAGAAGGCCGTGTTTGGGAGTGACCCAGAGTGAAACTTCTGCAAACTTGTCGACTTCTGAAGAACCGTACGGTTGGTGCACAGGTCCTGCCCCTTCCCTCGGCCCAACTCGCCCACGCTGCCCAACATGTCCCAGCTACGCTCGTCCCACCTGCCCACGTTCGGTCCCTCTGTCTCCAAACCTGTCCTATCCATGTGTTTAAGAAGGAACTGCAGATGCTGGAAAATCGAAGGTAGGCAAAAGTGCTGGAGAAACTCAGCGGGTGCAGCGGCATCTATGGAGCGAAGAAAATAGGCGACGTTTCGGGCCCAGAAACGTTGCCTATTTTCTTCGCTCCATAGATGCTGCTGCACCTGCTGAGTTTCTCCAGCACTTTTGTCTGTCCTATCCATGTACCTGTCTAACTGTTTCGTAAACGTTGCCTCAACTACCTCCTCTGGCAGCTCGTTCCATACACCCACCGCCCTTTGCATGAAAAGGTCACCCCTCAGATTCCTATGAAATCTTCTCCCCTTTACCTTAAACAAGGTCCTCTGGTCCTCGATTCCCCTACTCTGGGCAAGGGACCCTGTGCATCTACCCGATCTATTCCTCTCCAGATTTTATACACCTCAGCCTCCTGCGCTCCAGGGATTAGAGTCCCAGCCTAGCCAACCTCTCCCTGCAGCTCAGACCATCTAGTCCTGGCAACGTCTTCGTAGATCGTCCCTGCACCCTTTCCAGCGTGACAACTGGAATCTGGGATCTGCGGATTTGGGAACTGTTGTTCGAGTGGACCAGACAGGGTCTCGACCCGAATCCTTCGCCCCATAGATGCTGCCTCACCCGCTGAGTTTCTCCAGCATTTTTGCCTACCTTCGATTTTTCCAGCATCTGCAGTTCCTTCTTAAACATACATAGCTGCTACAGTGTGTTTCACAGGTGGAACAAAGAATAGCCACAGTGTTATGGTTGCAAAGGAAGTGGATGTTTGAAGTGGTGAATGGGAGGTTAAACAAACTGGTTCTCATTCTGACTGTATAATGGACTTAAAACGTTCTGCATAATTACAGCTTCTACTACCTTTTAACAAAGGTGATTCTTTATTTTGGCGATGAACTCCTGCTCCCCTGGTCGATTAGTGTCAAGTTTCAGTTAACAATAATTGATCCTGGATCAGTGAAATCAAGCACAAACATAGAGTGGACCTAAGGTGAGAAATGCCATGAAACAAATAAGTAAAATGAGCTTGTATTAATTACCCTGACATTGTTCAGAGTGAAGAAAGAACTGCAGATGCAAAGGTAGACACAGAATGCTGGAGTAACTCAGCGGGTGAGGCAGCATCTATGGAGAGGAGGAATTAGCGACGTTTCGGGTCGAGACCCTTCTTGTATATCGATCTCTGCTGTGCTTACGGTATCATTGCCAACCAATTGCAATACAATAGAGCCTTTGTTAAGATTGTTAAGGGCTTGGGCACGCTAGAGGCAGGAAAGGGTACACAAAATGCTGGAGAAACTCAGCGGGTGCAGCAGCATCTATGGAGCGAAGGAGATAGGTAACGTTTCGGGCCGAAACCCTTCTCCAGACTGATGGGGCAGGAAAACATGTTCCCTATGTTGAGGGAGTCCAGAACCAGGGGGCCACAGTTTAAGAATAAGGGGTCGGCCATTTAGAACGGAGACGAGGAAACACTTTTTCTCACAGAGAGTGGTGAGTCTGTGGAATTCTCTGCCTCAGAGGGCGGTGGAGGCCGGTTCTCTGGATGCTTTCAAGAGAGAGCTAGATAGGGCTCTTAAAAATAGCGGAGTCAGGGGATATGGGGAGAAGGCAGGAACGGGGTACTGATTGGGGATGATCAGCCATGATCACATTGAATGGCGGTGCTGGCTCGAAAGGCCGAATGGCCTACTCCTGCACCTATTGTCTATTGTCAGACACTTCTGCAAACATCGGGATCACCAAGGAAACCTTGACCTCACCCTATCAGAGCGACGCCCTTCTGCCCGATCCTCTCCTCTCCTCCCTCTCCTCTCCTCCCTCTCCGTAACATGAAACTCATGTTATAATTAACACTTGCATTGAAGTAATTGGTCGCATAGAGCTTGGAGTAGCCAGCAGGTCAGGCAGCATTTGTGGAGGGGATGGATAGGTGTCATTTTGGGCAGGACCTTTCCTTTTTGCGGGAACCGGTGAATGAAGTCCAGGTACCTTAGTTGGATCTGAACTCTTCGGAAGTTGTCTGAACTTATAGTCTGAAGAAGGGTCTCGACCCGAAACATCACCTATTCCTTCTCATCAGAGATTCTGCCTGTTCTGCTGAGTTACTCCAGCATGTTGTGTCTAACACTATCCTACACGCACAATAGCGACACTTTACCAAGCTAATTAGCCTTTGGAGTGTGGGAGGAAACCGGAGCTCCCGGAGAAAACCCACACAGGTTGCGTGGAGAACGTGCAAACTCCGTACAGACAGCTCAAGGGTCTCTGGCGCTGAGAGGCAACAACTCTACCACTACGCCCATGTGAAGGCCTGGAAGCAAAACGTTCCTGAACCAAAACATCACATATCCATGTCCTCCAGAGATGCTGCCTGAGCTGCTGAGTTACTCCAGCACTTTGTGTTCCGCGCCTCATTTCAGCATCTGCGGTTCCTTCCATCCATAGTTTAATCGTGCTTTAGTAGAGTCATAGAGTCAAGAATCTGTTATCTGCGCCTTAAAAGGAGACAATAGACGATAGACAATAGGTGCAGGAGTAGGCCATTCGGCCCTTCAAGCCAGCACCGCCATTCAATGTGATCATGGCTGATCATCCCCAATCAGTACCCCGTTCCTGCCTTCTCCCCATAACCCCTGACTCCGCTATCTTTAAGAGCCCTATCTAGCTCTCTCTTGAAAGCATCCAGAGAACCGGCCTCCACCGTCCTCTGAGGCAGAGGAGGGCATCGAAATAGTTGTGGGTATTTGTAGGCATACTCGTAGGAGTTCGTGAACATAGTCATGGAGGGTCGTAGCAGTTCGTAGATTACCACGATCTTGTGGGGTTTTTTTAAGGTCCTATAAACTCGGCAGAGGTTTTGAATTAAGTCCTGAAAGTGGGACAGGCCTTTAACTTGGCACCCGCAGCCGTCTGTGGCAACGAATTCCGCAGATTCACCAAGAAATTCCTCCTCAAATTACTTACAGCCACCGACAGAACCATTATGCAGTCTCTTGCCATTTGAAAAAAAAAATTCTGCTTTGCCAATGTGTGTGTGCACGGACTTTGGTCACAAACCCCACGATCGTTCTGCCGTGTTCACCCACGCATGTTCCTCTCTCCATCCTCCCCCCCCCCCCCCCCCCCCCCCCCCCGCCCCCCACTCACCGTCCCAACCAGTTTGGTTTTGTCAGCAAACAGCAGCCTTCGTTACAAAATGCTGGAGTTACTCAGACAGCATCTTTGGGCATTCCTTATCTCCAGAGATGCTGCCTGTCTGACCTGCTGAGTTACTCCAGCTGTGTGTGTGTGTGTGTGTGTGTGTGTGTGTGTGTGTGTGTGTGTGTGTGTGTGTGTGTGTGTGTGTGTGTGTGTGTGTGTGTGTGTGTGTGTGTGTGTGTGTGTGTGTGTGTGTGTGTGTGTGTGTGTCTATCTTCAGATTAAACCAGCTGGTTCCTTCCTCCACACCTGGTCTCATGGGCCAAATGCCTGCTGTGTTGTGTAGTAAGGTGCATCCACTCCCACTCTTCCTGTCCCGGGTACTCAGGCACTGTGTGTGCCCTTTACACAGTCTCACCCACGGGTTTTCACCCCAGCCCTGCCCAACCTTCTCCTTCCCACCAAGCGGAGCAGGACCTGGACCTTGACCTGGACCAGGACCTCGACCTGGATCTGGACCTCGACCTTGACCTAGACCTTGACCTAGACCTTGACCTGGACCATGACCTGGACCTTGACCTTGACCTGGACCTTGACGACCTGGATCTGGACCTGGACCTGGATCTGGACCCGGACCTGGATCTAGACCTTGACCTTGACCTTGACCTGGACATTGACCTTGACCTGGATCTGGACCTGGACCCGGATCTGGACCTTGACCTGGATCTGGACTTGGACCCGGACCTGGACCTGGACCTGGACCTGGACCTGGACCTGGACCGAAAGCTTAACTGAAAATCCCAGCTCACAACCCTCAGGCTGCGGGTTACTGGAAGCTGGCACGGTGACGGGAAGCTGCAGCCTTTCCACAAAGTAATCAGTGTCTGAACACCACAAGTCATTTATAGCCAGTGTGGGCCCGCCTTGTGCTGATACTGGCCCGCTGATGTTAGCACCGGTCTGCACGAATGTTGTAAACACACGCTGACTCACCCAGACAAACACCAGCGGCCTGAAGGACAAAGTTCATGAGAATGTTTGCTCCCACTCCCTCACCTCTCCCCCCCTCTCCCTTTATTTATTTTTCTCTCTCCCTCTGTCTCTCTCTCTCTCCTTCTCTCTTTTTATCTCTCTCTCTCTCCCTCCCTCACCTCTCCCTCCTTCCCTCTCTCCCTCTTCCCTCTCCTGCTCTCTCTCTCTCTCCCTTTCCCCCTCCTGCTCTCTCCCTCCTTCTCTCTCTCCCCCTCTCTCTCCCCTTTCCTCTCTCTCCCTCCCTCCCTCACTTCTCCCTCACTCTTCTCTCTCTCTTTCTCTCCTCACCTCTCTCTCTCTTTTTATCTCTCTCTCTCTCTCCCACTCCCTCCTTCCCTCTCTCCCTCTCTCCCCTTCCTGCTCTCTCCCTCCTTCTCTCTCTCCCCTTCTCTCTCTCCTTCCTTCCCCCCTCCTCTCTCTCTCCCTCTCTCCCCTTCTCTCTCTCTCCTTCCCTCTCCCCCCTCTCTCTCTTCCCCCTCCCTCTCTGTGAAGATGTGGATCAGTCTCTCCCTCTTTCCCTCTCTCCCCTTCTCTCTCCCCCCCCCTCTCTCTCTCCCTCTCCCCTTCTCTCTCCTCTCTCTCCCCCCTCCCCCCCCCCTCCCTCTCTCTGTGAAGACGTGGGATCAGTCTCTCCCTCCTTCCCTCTCTCCCCTTCTCTTTCTCCCCCCCTCTCTCTCTCTCTCCCTCTCTCCTTCCCTCTTCCCCCCCTCTCCCCCCTCTCTCCCCCTCCCTCTCTCTCTGTGAAGATGTGGATCAGTCTCTCCCTCCTTCCCTCTCTCCCCTTCTCTCTCTCCCCCCTCTCTCCCTCTCTCCTTCCCTCTTCCCCCCCTCTCCCCCCTCCCTCTCTCTGTGAAGATGTGGATCAGTCTCTCCCTCCTTCCTCTCTCCCCTTCTCTCTCTCCCCCCTCTCTCCCTCTCTCCTTCCCTCTTCCCCCCCTCTCCCCCCTCCCTCTCTCTGTGAAGATGTGGATCACTCTCCCTCCTTCCCTCTCTCCCATTCTCTCTCTCCCCCCTCCCTCTCTCTGTGAAGATGTGGCACAGTCTCTCCCTCTTTCCCTCTCTCCCTTCTCTCTCTCCCCCTCCCCCACTCTCTCTCTCCCTCTCCCCTTCCTCTCCTTCCCTCTACCCCCCCTCTCCCTCTCTCTCTCCCCCCCTCCCTCTCTCTGTGAAGATGTGGATCAGTCTGTATCGGCACAGCCCTGCCTTCTGGTGTTGTACAAGTTGCGAAACCGATGAGCTCATCAGGTGCAGGATTATCTGCGTCTGAAAAGAAAGAGATGGTGAATTCAGGGAAGGGAAGGAGCTGTGCCTGCTCAGGCCTGGGCTGAATGTTCCTGGCAATGATGCAACTCTGGCAAGGCCACCGCTGGTGAGAGCCAAGCTCACAGACGCGTGAGTGACGGTGGGGGGGGGGTCAGGTGTAATCCCAGAGCAGGAATCGACACTGGGGTCGGACAGAGGTTCAGGAATTTCAGGACATGCGTTCAAAGATTCAGGAATTTCTTCCCAGCTGTTACCAGTCAACTGAACCATCCCACCAACAACTATAGAACAGTCCCGAGCTACCATCTACCTCATTGGAGACCCACAGACTATCGTCAATCGGACTTTACTGCACTTTATCTTGCACCAAAAGTTATTCCAATTATTCTGGACAATGCTGGAGTAACTCAGCGGGACAGGCAGCATCTCTGGAGAGAAGGAATGGGTGACGTTTCGGGTCGAGACCCTTCACCGCCCTGCCTGAGGTCATTTGTTGCTGGCCCTGGTCTTTTCTCATCTACCAGCTGTTCACCTCACCTCCCCCCCACCCTCCTCAACATTCAGTCTCGAGAAGGGTTCCGGCCCCGATGTTGGGGGGAAGTCCAGAACCAGGGGTCACAGTTTAAGAATAAGCGATAGGCCACTTAGGACTGAGATGAGGAAAAACTTTTTCACCCAGAGAGTAGTGAATCTGTGGAATTCTCTGCCACTAAAGGCAGTTGAGGCCAATTCACTGGATGTTTTCAAGAGAGAGTTAGATTTAGCTCTTAGGGCTAACGGAATCAAGGGATATGGGGAGAAAGCAGGAACGGGATACTGATTTTGGATGATCAGCCATGATCATATTGAATGACGGTGCTGGCTCGAAGGGTCGAATGGCCAACTCCTGCACCTATTGTCTATGTTTCTAGGACCCGAAATGTCACCCATCCATGTTCTCCAGAGATGCTGCCTGACCTGCTGAGATACTCCAGCAGGTCAGGCAGCATCTGTGTCTAACCTGTTCTGCACAGTTTGTACAGTATCTCTTCATTGCCACTTCCACAGCCAACAATGGACAATTGTGGGCTCCACCTCTCCGTGATCATCGTTGCTGGCTTTCATTTGTTCTTTTCACACCTTTCATTCACCAGTTCTTTGTGCCTTTTCACAACTCTAGTTTCTCTCTCCCCTCACTCTCAGTCTGAAGAAGGATCTCACCCACTCCTTCTCTCCAGAGATGCTGCCTGACCCGCTGAGTTACTCCAGCACTTTGTGTCTATCTTCGGTATAAACCAGCACCTGCAGTTCCTTGTTTCCACATCCCAACCTCGTCTGGGCAGCCGGACATGTGCCCTGACCTCACTGCATTTGTTGGGAGGTCACGGAATTATGTGCAGTAACTGCATCATGAGATGCAACTCGTTATATTTGACATTTAGAAATGTGTTTCCACATAGAGCCATGTGAGGAGATCTACTGCCTTATTGTTTGAGTTCAAAGGCTGAATGATTCAGCTCTTATTAAGTCTACACACTCCGATCTTCCTTGAAACGGTCAGGGCTGTCCAAGCATGTTGCTGGACGAGCGTGGAGAGAGAACACGAGACCAGAGCCACGGGACGGAGGGACACACGCACACGCACTTACACACGCATGCGCACACGCACACACAAACACACAGACTCGCACACACACACGGATACGCGCACAGAGACTCACACGCACATTCAGACTCACACGCATACACGCATGCGCACACGCACATTCAGACAGACGCATACACACACAGCTACGCGCACAGAGACACACACGCATGCACACACACGCACACACACATACACATATGCACACGCACACAGACAGACACACACACACACAGCTACACGCACAGAGACACACACACACACACGCACACACACATACGCACAAGCACACAGACAGACACACACACACACACACGCACACACACACATACACATACGCACACGCACACAGACAGACACACACACACACACAGCTACACGCACAGAGACACACACACACGCGCACACACACATACACATACGCACACGCACACAGACAGACATACACACACACAGCTACACGCACAGAGACTCACACACATGCACACACACGCACACACACATACACATACGCACACGCACACAGACAGACACACACACACACACAGCTACACGCACAGAGACTCACACACACACGCACACACACGCACACACACATAGACATACGTACACGCACACAGACAGACACACACACACACAGCTACACGCACAGAGACTCACACACACACGCACACAGACAGACACACACACACACAGACAGACACACACACACACAGCTACACGCACAGAGACACACACACACGCACACACACATACACATGCGCACACGCACACAGACACACACACACACACACAGATACACGCACAGAGACTCTCACACGCATTCAGACTCACACAGAGACAGATTCACAAACACACTTTTGCACACACACACACACACTTTCTCTCGCACGTACACCAATACAGAATCGTAGCGCAATAGATGCAGGAGTCGGCCATTCAGCCCTTCGAGCCAGCACCGCCGTTCAATATGATCATGGCTGATCATCCAAAATAAATACACCGTTCCGGCCTTTTCCCCATATCCCTTGATTTATTTCACCTCAAGAGCTAAATCTAACTCTCTCTTGATATTCAGATACAAACATTCAGATACACTCAGAGATTCACATACACACATTCAGACTCACACACACTGACACACAGATGCACACAGAATGACACACACATATACAAACTCACACACGCATTTTCCTCTCAACCCCATTCTTCTACCTTTTTCCCAAAACCCCTGACATCTGCACTAATCAAGAACTGCCTGGTGTGTGTGTGTGTGTAGTGTGTGTGCGTGTGTGAGTGTGTGTGATTGTGTGTGTAGTGTGTGTGTAGTGTGTGTGTAATTCTGTGTGTGTGTGTTCGGGAGAAAGAGGGAGAGTGTGTCTCGACCTGTATCGTCACCCATCCATGTACTCCACAGATGCTGCCTGACCCACTGAGTAACTCCAGCACTTTGTGTTTTAAGTAAGATTCTAGCATCTGCAGTTTATTGTGTCTCGACTTAAAAACATAGTGCACAAATGCACACATCCTCCCCCTCTCTGTCTGTCTCTGTCTCTCTCTCCCCCTCACTCACTCACACATACACATATATCAATTAAGACATACACACATACCAATCTCAATATAAATAATGTGGGTTTTCTCAGAGATCTTCGGTTTCCTCCCACTCTCCAAAGCAGTACAGGTTTGTAGGTTAATTGGCTACAAGTGTAAATGTAAAATTGTCCCTAGTGTGTGTGTGTGTAGGATAGTGTTAACATCCGGGGATCTCTGGTCGGTGCAGACTCGATGGGCCGAAGCACCTTTCACGCTGTATATCTAAACTAAACACACACGCACACACACACACACTCTCTCTCTCTCCCCCTCTCTCTTTTTTTTTTTTTTTTAGTTTCAAAAACTTTATTGACACAATCATATAATACAACACATCAAACCATAATCAAAAATGGCACTATATACAACCATTATAGTACAACAATACAATCATTGTTCACAATACACTGAACCCCACGCGGTGACCAGCGCCCACGGAAGGCCTCCAGAGTCCTCTCTCTCTCTCTCTCTCACTCTCTCTCTCTCTCTCTCTCTCTCTCTCTCTCCCTCTCTCTCCCTTCTTTTGCGTGTGGTGTGCACAGCCTAAAGATGTCGGACAACTTGTTCTATTTGATCTTATTTGATTGTGCAAGCCGGGTTGATTGCATTCGTCGGAACAGGGCGGACCATGTAAAGGTTGCAATCTCCCACCACCCCTCTCCCTCTCTCTCGCCCTCTCTCTCCCTCTCTCTGTCTCTCTCACCCACACACATACACACATACTTACACACATACAAATATATAAATTAAATCACACACACATTTCAATATAAACTTTAGCGCACACATAGCTACGCTTACACACACATTTGTAATTAGCTCAGAAACTATAGCAAGTGTTGCCACTTTCCCAGCTGCCCATTGATGTAATGGGGGTGGGAGGGACAGCTCACAATCAGGGAGACTCGGCAAAGTCCAAGGCCGTGTGTTCTCCCCGTGCATCACAGCATACGTGACGTGGAGATATCCTGGCACTCGCCAGGTGCCGGTGAAGGAGGAGAGGGCAGGGCGGTGTGGGACTGCATAATCCCTCCCCCTGTTTCTGTGCAGGTCAATCCCTCAGCCCCTCTGCGGACACCAGCCTCTTGTTTAGTTTAGTTTCGTTTACTTTAGAGATACAGCGCGGAAACAAGCCCTGTGGCCCTCCGAGCGATCCCCGTACACTCGCACTATCCTACAAACACTGGGGCCAATTTTTTTTTTTGCATTTATACCAAGCCAATTAACCCACAAACCTGCACGTCTTTGGAGTGTGGGAGGAAACCGAAGATCTCGGAGAGAACCCACGCAGGTCACGGGGAAAACGCACAGACTCTGTACAGACAGCGCCCGTAGTCAGGATCGAACCCGGGTCTCTGGCGCTGTGAGGCAGCACCTCTGCGCCACTGTGCTGCCCTTTATCTTCCTCGTGGCGAATGTTAACCTTATTTGCCTTAGTTTTGCTCATTACATCCTGTTCTTGTACAACCACAGCACCCGAGGAATGCTTGATGGAATCTAATGCAGAGAAATGCAAGGTGCTGCATTTTACGAAAGTCTAACATGGGCAGGTCCTACACAGTGAATGGTAGGGCTCTGGGGAGTGTTGAGGGATTCTATAGACAGGTTTAGAGGGATATGGGCCAAACTCAAGCCAGTGGGACTAGTGGAGAAGGGCAAGTTGGGCTGAAGGGCCTAGTTTCACACTGTGTGACTCTATGACTAAATCTTAGAGCCACAGAGAGCAGCAAAGGAACCAGGCCCTTCTGCCCATCGGCTCCATGTTGACCATCAATCACTCGATTACACCGGTCGTACATTAATCCCATTTTATTTTCCTCACTCTCCCATCATTTCCTTCCCGGATCCTCCCCCTCATTCAGAGAGGCCAATTAACCTGCAAACCTGCATGTCTGCGAGTCTTTTTTTCTCCCACTGTTGTTTTTTAGTGTGTGTTAAATGTATCTTTAGCTTGTTTTATGTGGGGGATGGGTTGGTTATTTTTTTATGGAAACATTTTTTTAACCTCTTACCGTGACAGAGATGCGATTTCCGTATTGTATCTCCGTCCGCACTGCGGCCTAACATCGTGGAGCTCGCAGTCCCTGGTTAGGGACCACCTATGGGAGCTCCAACTGTGGGAGCCTGCGGACTTTAACATTATGGAGCTCACAGTCCCTGGTTAGGGACCGACTTCAGAAGCTCCAGGCCACAGGGGCTTTGACCGCCCTGACGTGGGGACTTCGATTACTGAGCTCAGTAGTTCTAACGTGTGTTTATACCCGCTGATTTGCTCTGGGTAGGGTAGCCATATTAACCGCAGTGGCTAACCTGCACACAGAAAGATCACACAATGCCAAGGAAACTCGGGGCAGGGGAACCCAGGGCTGAGGAGTTATGAAGGCCCAGGGCGGCAGTTATTATCCTGAAGATTTGTCTGGCCTTTGAGCCTGAAGCTTTGACTGGATCTGGGTCTAGGCCTGATGCTGCGTCTTGAATTGGGCCTAGTGTTCAGGCTGTGTTTGTCTGGGCCTAGACCTGAGGCTGTGTTCGGGCCTAGGGCTTAAGTGGTATTTGGGTTTAAGTCTAAGGCAGTGCCAGAGCCTGGGGCCAGGGTAGAAGCTGTGTCTGGGTCTCAGATGAGACAAGACTGTGGATCTAGGGCTCAGGCTTGTCGCTTGCGTCTGGGCTGAGGCCTAAAGCTGTGTCTAGGACTTGGGTCGGTTTGGGTCCTGCTCTATGCCTGACAGGCTTGGATCTGGGCCGACACTTGAGACTAGGCCTGGGCATGTCTGGGCCTTGGCCTGAGGCTGTGTTTGAATGTGGGCCTTGGCATAGGCTGTGTCTGGGTCTCAGCCTGGGTCTAAGGCTATGGCTTGGGTCTGGATTGAGGCATGAGACCAGATTGGGCCTGGGCCTTGGGCAAAGGCTGTGTTTGTGTCTGGGCCTAGGTCGTAGGCTATGCCTGAAGTCTGGTGCTGGGTCTGGCCTGAGGTGTGGGCCTGCCTGAAATCCCTCGTATGCCTGCTGTGATCAGACAGGAGCCAGACAGAGCGACGGTCTCCATGCCAACCCCTGTCGTCACTGCACTGACCAGGAAGTTCCTTATCATCACTTTCCAGAAGGTTCCTGTTTTGGTTCAGAAACCTCATCTTCCAGTTGAGCGTCGGAGACGTAGACTGAGTGGTTTTCTTGAGAAAAAGTCAGAGAATATTCTGAGTATGTTTCTGTTTGCTGGTTCATGGGAGAGCAATACCTGATGGGTCAAAATAAATGTCAGGCTGTCCACAACTGGCAGCAGATTAACACGGAGGTCCTGGTGGAACATAGAACATAGAACATAGAACATAGGACATGGAACATAGAACACAGAACATAGAACATAGAACATAGGACATGGAACATAGAACACAGAACACAGAACACAGAACATAGGACATGGAACATAGAACACAGAACATAGAACATAGAACATAGGACATGGAACATAGAACACAGAACACAGAACATAGAACATAGAACATAGGACATGGAACATAGAACACAGAACATAGAACACAGAAACATAGAACATATAACATAGAACATAGGACATGGAACACAGAACATAGAACATAGAACATAGGACATGGAACATAGAACATAGAACATAGGACATGGAACATAGAACATAGAACATAGGACATGGAACATAGATCATGTAACATGGAACATAAAACATATAACATGGAACATAAAACAGAACATAGAACAGAACATGGATACAGAACATATAACAGCGAACATAGAATATGGAACACTGAACATAGGAAATAGAACATTTTTGCAAACTGAAAATTGAACACAGAAGACAGGTTAATTAGCTTTGGTAAAATGTAAATTGTCCCTAATGTGTAGGATAGTGTTAGTGTAGAGGGCTCGCTGGTCAGCACGGACTCAGTGGGCCGAACGGCCTGTTTCTGCACTGTATCTCCAAATTAAACAAAATAAACCTGATTCACGATAAAAGATATGTACAAAACAAGAACTGTGCAAACTTCCTCTGATATTTTCCACGGCGATATTTCCATATTTAGTTTAGCTTAGTTTAGAGACACAGCATGGAAACAGGCCCTTCGGCCCACAGGGTCCGCGCCAACCAGCGATCCTCGCTATCGCGTATCAACACTATCCTACACACACGGGGGACAGTTTTTACATTTACCAAGCCAATTAACCTACAAACTTGTATGTTTTTGGAGTGTGGGAGGAAACCGAAGATCTCGGATAAAACCCACGCAGGTCACGGGGAGAGCGTACAAACTCCGTGCAGACAAGCACCCGTAGTCGGGATCGAACCCGGGTCTCCAGCGCTGCAATCGCTGTGAGGCAGCAACTCTACTGCTGTGCCACCTTGGCCGTTTTATAGTTGTATTTGGTAGAGTTCCCAAAAACCATCATTATACACGGCCCCCTTGCCCCTCACGTGACCCCCTGGGGTGATCTCCCTCTCCGTGTTTGTGGGGTTCCCGGACTCTGCCCCCCAATGTCCAGCAGTGGAAGGACCCTAGACTGTGGCCCTCCCCCACCGAGCCTTGGCGTTGGCTGCACCGAGCTTCAGTGCGTCCCTCAGCACGTACTCCTGCAGTCTGCAGCGGGCCAGTCGGCAATGTTCCCCGACGGACATCTCGCTCTGCTGTGAGTTCAACTGTTCATTGAGGGTGTGGGTCTGTGTGTAACTCTACACATGTGTCTGGACCTCCCTCGCTCAGCTTGAGTAGAGTCTGAGGAAGGGTCTCGACCTGAAACGTCACCCATTCCTTCTCTCCAGAGATGCTGCCTGCCCCGCTGAGTTACTCCGGCATTTTGTGTCTATCTTTGAGTAGAGTTGTGTAGGAAGGAACGGCGGATGCTGGTTTAAACCGAAGATAGACACAAAAAGCTGGAGTAACTCAACGGGTCAGGCAGCATCTCTGGAGAGAAGGAATGGGTGACGTTTCGGGTCGAGGCCCTTCTTCAGTAGAATTATTGTGTGTTCATCATGTCAGGCCCTGATGTCTTGATAGTGTTTTTGAATAATAGTGCCTTGTGACCAGTGGTGTGTGTGGGCACTGGAACAGCGCTGAGTGAAATAGAAAGATGAAGCTTCCTCGTATCCTAGATGTGCTATTTCTGTCCCATGACACCACATCATCTGTTTATCTGAGATTTATTGTGAGTGGTTCAAATCAGATTACAAAAGTTCCCCCTATTCCCAAAGTAGCAAAGAATAAACTCCCCTCCCAACTTCCTAAATTCAACAGAATTAACCAATTAACTTTTTCTGACAAATTCTAGGCATGCGATGTCGAATGGAATGCCTTAAGTTTATATTTTACCTTATTTTCAATTCTTTAATTTTTAATTTTTATCTTCGTTTCATCCCAGATGCTGTACCAGCTCCCAGAGTTTAAGAAGGGTCTCGACCCAAAACGTCTCCGTTTACGAAGATTGTTAAGGGTTTGGACACGCTAGAGGCAGGAAACATGTTCCCGATGTTGGGGGAGTCCAGAACCAGGGGCCACAGTTTGAGAATAAGGAGTAAGCCATTTAGAACGGAGATGAGGAAACACTTTTTCTCACAGAGAGTGGTGAGTCTGTGGAATTCTCTGCCTCAGAAGGTGGTGGAGGTTGGTTCTCTGGATGCTTTCAAGACAGAGCTAGATAGGGCTCTTAAAGATAGCGGAGTCAGGGGATATGGAGAGAAGGCAGCAATGGGGTATTGATTGTGGATGATCAGCCATGATCACATTGAATGGCAGTGCTGGCTCGAAGGGCCAAATGGCCTATTCCTGCATTTATTGTCTATTGTCTATTGTCTATTGTCACCCATTCCTTCTCTCCAGAGATGCTGCCTGTCCCGCTGAGTTACTCCAGCATGTTGTATCTATCCCAGAGTTGACATCTTTCTCTCCGCTTGGTGTTTCTGGCTGGGGTGTGAATGCACCACTGCCCCTGAGTGTGTGTGTGTGTCCACACAAGGGTGAGTGAGACAGAGGGAGGAGGGGAAGGGTCACTCATTCAGGCTGGAAGAGAGGGAGAGGGACAGGGAGAAAGAGAGAGAGAGAGAGAGAGAGAGAGCGGAGGGCGAGAAGGGGAGAGGGGGAAATAACGTGGGAGAGAGTGAGAGAGAGAAAGAGAGTGTGTGAGAGAGGGGAGAGAGAGAGACAGAGGCAGATGTAGAGGGCGAGAGAGGGGGGGAAAGAAAGAGAGAAAGAGAGGCAGAGAGTGAGAGCGGGAGAGGGTGAGAGATAAAAAGAGAGAGACATAGACAGAGGGGGAGAGGCAGAGGAAGAGAGGGGGAGAGATGGAGAGAGGGAGGGAGAGAGAAAGAGAGGGGTGAGAGAGGAAAAGAGAGAGAGGGAGAGGAAGAGAGAGGGAGGAAGAGGGAGGGATAGACAGGGAAAGAAAGTGGAAGGGAGAGGGGGAGAGAGAAACATTATCCACACTCCATGTGCTCTAACGTTATGTAACAGCTTCCTGTGCAGAACCTTATTGAAGGCCTTATGAAAATTCAAGTACACCGCACTCTGGTTAGTCTTGCTGGAGACAACCTTAAAAAAACACTGGTGAATTTGTCAAACATGAGTTCATAAATTCATGCTGACTCTGCCCAATCCCGATATAGTTTTCTCAGTGACTATTACCACTTCCTTAAAAAAAAAAGTACACAAAGTTCTGGAGTAAAGCAGCGGGTCACGCAACACCCATGGAGAACGTGGATAGGCGACCTCTCAGGTCGGGACCCTTCTGCTGACGTTAGAGATACAGCGTGGAAACAAGCCGTTCGGGCCAACGGGTCCGACACGACCTTCTGCGCTAACCAGCACTATCCTGCGCACCAGGGACAATTCACAATTTACACAATCCAATTCTTTCCAGTGTGGGAGGAAACCGGAGCACCCGGAGAAAACGCACACAGTCACGGGAAGAACCTACAAACTCAGTACAAACAGCACCCGTGGTCAGGATTGAACCAGGGAATGTGGCGCTGTGAGGCAGCAACTCGACCACTGCGCCACCATGGAGCCCATTACAATTAACTTCCTCTTTCCTTATTAATTTCTTGGAATTCTGAAATTTCCCCAAATCTCGGGGGTACAAGTCCTTTTGGCAACATTTTAAAACCATTTCTTTTGATCTAACACAATTTCAAATGCCTCCTGTTAGTCACTGTTAATCACTCCCTCTTGGCTTAATGTGTCTTAAAGGGATATATATTTGTTATAAACAACATATTAATATTTTTATACGTTTGTTTATTGTCTTTCCTTTATTAGATCTGCCACAGGCAGCACACACAGAGGTTCGGCCTGTGATCATTGTCGCTGATTGAAACAAAAATACTTTCAATCTTGATATAAAGTTCCAAAATGTTTGTTTACCCTTCCCTAAATGGTCCTCAACCACAAGATTGTTAATTAACCCTTTCTCCTTACACAATACCACATCTAAAGAGGCCTATTTCCTCGCTGGGTTTCAGCACACTAAATCTGGAAATAATTTCTCTTCTTCTCTTCTCTGTTCTCTGTTCTCTCTTCTCTCTTTGTGGAATTCCCCGCCACAGAGGGCAGTGGAGGCCAAATCACTGGATGGATTTAAGAGAGAGTTAGGGGCTAGTGGAGTCAAGGGATATGGGGAGAAGGCAGGCACGCGTTATTGATTGGGGACGATCAGCCATGATCGCAATGAATGGCGGCGCTGGCTTGAAGGGCCGAATGGCCTCCTCCTGCACCTATTTTCTATGTTTCTGCGTACACTACAAGGAGAGAGGGAGGAAGGGAGAGAGAAAGAGAGGGTAGAGTTGTACAGCGACAGAGACCCAGGTTCCATCCTGACCACAAGTGCTGCCTGTGCGGAGTTTGCACGTTCTCCCTGTGACCGCGTGGGTTTTCTCCGGGTGCTCCGGTTTGCCCCCACACTCCAAAGACGTACAGGTTTGTAGGTTAATTGCCTTTGGTAAGATTGCAAATTGTCCCTAGTGTGTGTGTAGGATAGTGTAAGTGTGCGGGGATCGCTGGTCGGTGCGGACCCGGTAGGCCGAAGGGCCTGTTTCCGCGCTGTATCTCTAAACTAAACTAAACTATAGCTTTCCATGCTGATGAACTATAGCTTTCCACGCACAATGACACTGTTTCACTCTTCGAAGATCAAGAGAGAGGCACACAAGGAGCTGTAGATGTTGGAATCGTAAATAAAACACAAAGTGCTGGAGTAACTCAGTGGGTCAGGCAGCATCTGTGGAAGGAATGGACAGGCGATGTTTCGGGCCAAGACCCATCTTCAGATTGGTTTAGTTTAGATTAGAGATACAGCACGGAAACAGACCCTTCAGCCCACCGGGTCCGTGCTGGTCAGCGATCCCCGCATATTAACACTATCCTACACACACTAGGGACAATTTTCCCATTTATCAAACCAATTATCGTACAAACCTGTACGCCTTCAGAGTGCGGGAGGAAACCGAAGATCTCGGAGAAAACCCACGCAAGTCAGGGGGAGAACGTACAAACTCCGTACAGACAGCACACGTAGTCGGGTTCAAGCTCGGGTCTCCGGTGCTGTGAGGCAGCATAGTGCTCGCTAGAATTTAGACAGGACAGAATGATTGAGGGGGATCTTATAGAAACTTACACAATTCTTAAGGGTTGGACAGGCTAGATGCAGGAAGATTGTTCCCGATGTTGGGGAGCTCCAGAACAAGGGGTCACAGTTTAAGGATAAGGGGGAATTCCTTTGGGACGGAGATGAGGAAAACATTTTTCACACAGAGAGTGGTGAGTCTCTGGAATTCTCTGCCACAGAAGGTAGTTGAGGCCAGTTCATTGGCTATATTTGAGAGGGAGTTAGATGTGGCCCTTGTGGCTAAAGGGATCAGGGGGTATGGAGAGAAGGCAGGTACGGGATACTGAGTTGGATGATCAGCCATGAAGGGCCGAATGGCCTACTCCTGCACCTAATTTCTATGTTTCTATGATTGTGCAGAAAGGGCTTTATTCTGCATTTAGCCTGAAGGGAAAGTTACCAATAATTTAAGAGTTAAGAATGTTTAATTGTCATGTGTACCAACAATGGAACAATTAATTTCTTATCTACAGCAGCATAACCGGCCTGGAACACAATGCATAAGAGTCTCTTGCCCAGAGTAGGTGAATTGAGGATCTAGAAGGACTTAGGAGTGGAAAAGATTTAATAGCAATCTGAGGGGTAACCTTTTCACACAAAGGGTGGTGGGTGTATGGAACGAGCTGCCAGAGGAGGTAGTTGAGGCTGGAACTATCCCAACGTTTAAGAAACAGTTAGGCAGGTACATGGATAGGACGGGTTTGGAGGGATATGGACTAAGCGCAGGCAGGTGAGACTAGTGTAGCTGGGACATGTTGGCCGGTGTGGGAAAGTTTTGGCCGAAGGGCCTGTTTCCACGCTGTATCACTCCATGACTTTATAATGTATAATGAACAAACAAAAAAAAAAAAAGAATGATCACAATACCAGTGACAGAAAGCAGCCAATGTCCTTAGTGCACACACACATCAGCGGGTCAGGCAGCATCTCTGGAGAAAAACGACGGGTGACGTTTCGGATGCGAACCAAACTGAAGAAGTCTGAAGTCTAAGGTTCTGAAGAAGGGTCCCGACTTGAAACATCACCCATTCGTTTTCTCCAGAGATGCTGCCTGTCCCGCTGAGTTGCTCCGGCACTGTGTCTATCTTTGGTATAAACCAGCATACATCCTTCCGACAGGGATTGTGTTTGTTCTCTCTCTGCTTTGGGCGTCTTTGAATGGACTATGTCCAAGATGACGACAGGGCAGGGGTGAGTGCAATAGTTGACAGGGATCTTATAGAAACATTTCAAATTCTTAAGGGATTGGACATGGCTAGATGCATGAAAAATGTTCCCCATGTTGGGGGAGTCCAGAACCAGGGCTCGCAGTTTAAGAATAACGGAAAGGCTGTTTAGGACTGAGATGAGGAAAATCTTTCTCACCCAGAGAGTTGTGAATCTGTGGAATTCTCTGCCACAGTCGGCAGTGGAGGCCAATTCACTGGATGTTTTCAACAGAGAGTTCGATATAGCTCTTAGGGCTAAGGGAATCAAGGGATATGGGGAGAAAGCAGGAACGGGGTACTGATTCAGCCATTATCATATTGAATGGCGGTGCTGACTCGAAGGGCCGAATGGCCTACTCCTGCACCCATTTTCTATGCTTCAATGTTTCTAAGAAAGGTGGCTAGCCATAAGATTATAAGTGATTGGAGGAGAATTAGGCCATTCGGCCCATCAAGTCTATTCCTGCACCTATTTTCTATGTTTAATGATTCCAGGTTTGTGTGCGGTTTGTAATTTACGATCCCTCTGCTGGGATTTCCCGCCAGTGTCAGTGGCGTTTGTGATCCGGGCTCACACTCGATGGGACTCCCCTTTAGTGTGAAGGGCAGAGGAATCTATCGCCCTTCCAGCAAACCCCCATCCGAACTCCAGCTGTGGTTTCACTCAGCTGCTGGTTTGGAAACGGCTCCCTTTTAAGGAAATGTTCTTACCAAACAGGAAATTCTCAGCGCTGTGTGGGCGGGAAGGTGGCGAGGAGCCCTGGACTGGAGCCCGTGTTCCTTGGCTCAGTGCCTTGGGTTAAATCATTGCCCCGTGTCTCTCTCCAGCTCTCAATCTGCAGCCAGTGAACTCTCCTTATTCAGTATGTCCTCTCCTCCAGCACACATCAGCTCACGGTGTGGACATGCGGTAGAGGTGCTGCCTTACAGCACTCGCAGCGCCAGAGACCCGGGTTCGATCCCGACCATGGGTGCTGTCTGTGCGGAGTTTGTACGTTCTCCCCTTGATCTCTCCCAGATCTTCGGTTTCCTCCCACACTCCAAAGACGTACAGGTTTGTAGGTTAATTGGCCTGGAATAAGTCTAAATTGTCCCTAGTGTGCGTAGGATAGTGTTAATGTGCGGGGATTGCCGGACGGTGCGGACCCGGTGGGCCGAAGGGCCTGTTTCCACGCTGAACCTCTAAACTAGACTAAATGAGCCACTGGGGTGAAACAGAACAGCACAGAAACAGGCCCTTCGGCCCACATTGTCCGTGCCGTACACTAACCTCCGCTGCCGCACATCCATGTCATAGAGTGATACAGCGTGGAAATTGGCCCTTTGGCCCATCTTGCCCACACCCACCAACATGTCCCATCTACACAAGTCCCTCCTATCCCTCTAAACCTGTTCTATCCACGTACCTGTCTGAATGTTTCTTAAACAATTCAATAGTACCTGCCAGTACACGTGACTATATAAAAGTCTCTTAAGTGCCACCATCGTATCTGCCTCCAACACCACCCCTGGCAGCAAGTTCCAGGCACTCACCACCCTCTGTGTACAAAACCCGACCCGCACATCTGCTTTAAACTTTGTCCCTCTCACCTCAAACCTAAGCCTTCTAGTTGTGTAGGGCTCTGGTAAGACCACATCTGGAGTATTGCGAACAGTTTTGGTCTCCTAATTTGAGGAAAGACATCCTTGTGATTGAGGCAGTGCAGTGTAGGTTCACGAGATTGATCCCTGGGATGGTGGGACTGTGATATGAGGAAAGATTGAAAAGACAAGGCTTGTATTCACTGGAGTGTAGAAGGATGAGGGGATATCTTATAGAAACATATACAATTATAAAAAAGACTGGACAAGCTAGATGCAGGAAAAATGTTACCAATGTTGGGCGAGTCCAGAACCAGTCTTAGAATAAAGGGGAGGCCATTTAAGACTGAGGTGAGAAAAAACGTTTTCACCCAGAGAGTTGTGAATTTGTGGAATTCTCTGCCACAGAGGGCAGTGGAGGCCAAATCACTGGATGGATTTAAGAGAGAGTTAGATAGAGCTCTAGAAGCTAGTGGAATCAAGGGATATGGGGAGAACGCAGGCATGGGTTATTGATTGGGGACGATCAGCCATGATCGCAATGAATGGCGGTGTTGGCTCAAAGGGCCGAATGGCCTCCTCCTGCACCTATTTTCTGTCTGTTTCTAGTATTTGATATTTCTATCCTAGGACAAAAGTTCTGACTCTCTACCCTATCTAGGCCTGTTATAATTTTATATAGAGCCAGAGAATCAGAGCCACACAGAGCCCATGCAGACCAACATGCCCCATCTATACATCCCACCTGCCTAAACCTCTGGTGTCCCAGAGAAAACAATCGAATTTTGCCTCATCTTTCCCTGTAGCTCATCCAGGCATCATTCTAGTGAAGCTTCTCTGCTCCATTTCTAAAGCCTCCACATTCTTCTTGCCATAGGTTGACCAGAACTGTCTGAAATACTTCCAATTGGGCCTAACCAACATCCTATAACGGTTTGTTTAAGAAGAAACTGCAGATGCTGCCTCACCCGCTGAGTTTCTCCAGCATTTTTGTCTGCCTCCTATAACGGTTCAGTCAGTCTGTTCTTCAGTCTGAAGAAGGGTCTCGACCCGAAACGACACCCATTCCTCCTCTCCAGAGATGCTGCCTGGCCCACTGAGTTACTCCAACATTTTGTGTCTCTCTTACAAAGATTCTATACAGGACAGAAACATAGAAACATAGAAACATAGAAACATAGAAATTAGGTGCAGGAGTAGGCCATTCAGCCCTTCGAGCCTGCACCGCCATTCAATATGATCATGGCTGATCATCCAACTCAGTATCCCGTACCTGCCTTCTCTCCATACCCTCTGATCCCCTTAGCCACAAGGGCCACATCCAACTCACTCTTAAATATAGCCAATGAACTGGCCTCAACTACCCTCTGTGGCAGAGAGTTCCAGAGACTCACCACTCTCTGTGTGAAGAAAGTCTTTCTCATCTCGGTCTTAAAGGATTTCCCCCTTATCCTTAAGCTGTGACCCCTTGTCCTGGACTTCCCCAACATCGGGAACAATCTTCCTGCATCTAGCCTGTCCAACCCCTTAAGAATTTTGTAAGTTTCTATAAGATCCCCTCTTAATCTCCTAAATTCCAGAAACAGGCCCTTCTCCCCATCATGTCAGAGCTGAGTGCCCGGATCGAGCTTCCAGGGCTGGTGGTTGAGACATACAATAGTCATGTTTAAGAGGATTTTAGATAGGCGCATAAATATGCAGAGAATAGCGATTAGAGTCATACAGCAAGGAAACAGGCCCTTCAGCTCAACTTGCCCACATTAACCAACATGTCCCGTCTGTCGAATTCTCTGCCTCAGAGAGCGGTGGAGGACGGTTCTCTGGATACTTTCAAGAGAGAGCTAGATAGGGCTCTTAAAAATAGCGGTGTCAGGTGATATGGGGAGAAGGCAGGAACGGGGTACTGATTGGGGATGATCAGCCATGATCACATTAAAAGGCTGGCTCGAAGGGCCGAATGGCCTTCTCCTGCACCTATTGTCTATTGTCCATTACACTAGTCCCACCAGCCTGCATTTGACCCAACTTCCTCTAAACCTGTCCTATCCATGTACCTGTCTAAGTTTTGATAGTACCTGCTTCAATTGCCTCTTTCCGGCTGCTCATACCATACACCCACCACTCTTTGTGTGGAAAAAGTTGCCCTCAGGTTGCTATTAAATCTTACCCCCCCTCACCTTAAACCTATGTCCTCTGATTCTCGACCTGTTTAACTTGGCATTGTGTTTAGCACGGACATTGTGGGCCGAAGGGCCTGTTCCTAGGGCTGTGCTGTCCTTTGCTCTGTGTTCTGTGGGGACGGGAAAAGGCCATTCAGCCCATTAAGCCTGCTTCCCATTCCATGAGACTGGTGTTAATAGGCGAGCTAATTCCAAGCACGTTTCCCGACATTCCTGATGCCTATGATTGATTTTAAGATAAGCAAACGGTATTTATGGGAAAGGAGTGTAAATTCCTGAAGTTCTTGGTACAGGGCAGTTCTTGAAGTATAAATCCAGAAAGACATTAACCTTAATTTTTGGAATAGTCCACACCACCCAGCTGATAAGACTTGCTTCCTCTCCGTCTAATACACAGTCATGAGTTCCGTTAACTTTCTTAATTTAATTAACACAGTATGGTATTGTATGGTACTTTATTTGACACATGTACAGTGAAATTCATTTTTGTACACTTCGGTTTGGTTCAGTACAAGTATCACGATACATAAACACTTAGATACATCTTAGGTAAGCATCTCAGATACAGTACAAGCGTGCAGGAAGGAACTGCAGTTGTTGGTTTACACCGAAAATAGATTAAAAATGCTGGAGTAATTCAGAGGGGACTGGCAGCATCTTTTGGATAGAAGGAATGGGTGACGTTTCGAGTCGAGACCCTTCTTTAGTCTAAGTTACTCCAGCACTCTGTATCTATCTTCAGTACAAGTGTATAGCAGTTGTACGCAGTCTGCCGCCATTTTCAAGTTCCAGTTGTTGTACGTGCAGGGATCTGGACCTGACCACGAAGGCCCGTTGCCATGGCGACGTTGCAGGGTTGGCCTGGCCAAACGTAGCCGTGGTGTCCTCTCTCGCTGCTCCACCGCTGTAGGCCTTGTGTGGTCCACGTGCTCGGCCTCTTGGAGCGGCGCCCGGTCCAGCCGAGCCCCAGGCTGCGGCAGGGCCTCCAGCGGCCTACTCCCCCAGTCCAGGCCCTGCACTCCCTCCCGCAGCCGGCCCGCTCACCGGCCCTCCAGGTGGGTTCCCGTGGGTCCAAACTCCATGAAATGTAAATGTTTGGGAAAACTCCCAATTTTCCATCCGAGGCTCTGGTGTTCACACTGTTCCAGAAGATGGAAATGTTCGTCAGGTCAGGCAGCATCTGTGGGGTGGTGGAGCAGGGCTTCTTGGTGGATGAGAAGTGGCCAGAAATTCAATAAGTGAAACTAAGCAAAAATTAGAAACAAAATAACTGCAGATGCTGGTAATCACTCTGTTTTCCTTCCCACAGATTCCGTCTCACATGCTGAACATTTCCAGTATCTCTTATTTTTATTTTAGATTTCCAGCATCTGCAGTTTTTGTTCATTATCACATTGCTTCAGGTTTGGACCAACTGAGGTTTGGTTCCCATACGCCTTGAAAGGGCTTTTCAATGTTTTTTTGAGTATTCAGAAAGGCAAATGAAGTACTGGAAGGCAGTGGTGCGGTGGCGCAGCGGTAGAGTTGCTACCTTCCAGCGCCAGAGACTCAGGTTCGATCCTGACCACGGGTGCTGTCTGTACAGAGTTTGTAGTGTTCTCCCCATGACCACGTGGGTTTCCTCCGGGTGCTCCGGTTTCCTCCCACGTCCCAAAGACGTGCAGGTTTGTAGGTTAATTTGCTTCAATTTTAAAAAAACTTGAGGATAAGCCTCAATCTCTCCAAATGGAGTGTCTCCGACATTTCTGTATTCCACATTTTGATTGTTGGGAATGCAGGGCCTTTCCAAAATTTTAATATTAATTTTTTCCCAATTATTAGACAGTAGTCAATAAAAGTTCTTTGATTCATTGTTATTAATTGGTCAGTTTCAAATATTCCAAGTATAATTCTCTAAAGTCTAAATTCTAAAGCATGATTCAAGGCGGCAGTCATTGAGAGGTAACTCAGAATCTGAATAAGGTCTTCTCCGGGTGCTCCGGTTTCCTCCCACACTCCAAAGACGTGCGGAATTTTAGGTCGATTGGCTTCACTAAATTGGCTGGGTTGTAAAAGGGCTCTAGCAACCAGGCTGGACAATTGAACAGGTGACAGGGAAGAAAAGGAAATGCTGAAAGGTGTTTTTTTTGGGCTGTAGGGAAGTATGCAGTGGAAATTTCCCCAGGCACACAATGAGAAGTGTTGCCTTTTACTTACTCATGCCAGGGGAGCACAGGGTACAATTTGCAATTTTATATAAATCTTGCGCAGTCAAAAGAGTCAGGAGAGTCAAGAGTGATTAATCGTCCTGCGTACTGACAAGGGAACAATGGCATTTTTACTTGCGGCAGCAAAACAGGCACCATAGATGAAATCGACACAAAATGCTGGAGTAACTCAGGCAGGCAGCATCTCTGGAGGGAAGGAATGGGTGACGTTTCGGGTCGAGAGCCTTCTTCAGACTGAAGACGTCATCTATTCCTTCTCTCCAGAGGTGCGGCCTGCCCCGCTGAGCTACTCCAGCTTTTTGTGTCTATCTTCGGTTTAAACCGGCATCTGCAGTTCCTTCCAACGCCATAGATAAGATAAAATACAGATAGATGCACCCTAGGAAGCATTGTATCAGGATGCATCACGGCCTGGTTTGGGAACAGCTCCATCCAAGGCCGCAAGAAATTGCAGAGAATTGTGGACGCAGCTCTGACCATCGCACAAACCAACCTCCCTTCCATTGACTCCATCTACACCTCACGCTGCCTCGGCAAGGCCAGCAGCTCAATCAAGGACCAGTCGCACCCCGGCCACTCCCTCTTCTCCCCTCTCCCATCGGGCAAAAGGTACAGAAGTGTGAAAACGCACACCTCCAGATTCAGGGACAGTTTCTTCCCGGCTGTTATCAGGCAACTGTACCATCCTACCACAACCAGAGAGCAGTGCTGAACTACCATCTAACTCATTGGTGACCCTCGGGCTATCCTGATCGGACTTTGCTGGCTTCACCTTGCACCAAACGTTATTCCCTTATCATGTATCTGTACACTCTGAATGGATCGACTGTAATCATGTATTGTCTTTCTGCTGACTGGTTAGCACTCAGCAAAAGCTTTTCACTGTACCTCGGGACATGTGACAATAAACTAAACTGATAATAAATAGTAATTCAATAAATTAATAACCATAATACTGGTGCAAAAAAAATCCTTAGTTCAACCAAAGGCAGTGTATGGAGTGGGGAGAAAGGGGTGGAGAGGGGAGGGGTGTGGAGGATAGTGGGGGAGGGGAGAGGGAGGGAGTGTGGGAGGGGAGAGGGGGTGTGGGAGAGAGTGGGGGAGGGGAGAGGGGTTGGGGAGGGGAGGGGTGTGGAAGAGAGTGGGGGAGGGGAAAGGGGGTGGGGGAGGGGTGTGGGAGTGTGTGGGGGAGGGGAGGGGGGGTGGGGTAGATGGGGTTGGGGGAGGGTGTGAGGGGTGGGGGAGGGAAGGGGGATAGGTGGATAGGGAGAGGGGGTGGGGAGAGGTGTGGTGTGGAGAGGGGGATAGGGAGAGGATACAGAGAGGGGGTGTGGGGTGGGGTGGGGGAGAGGGGAATGGGTGAGGGGCTTTCAGGCATTACCAGGCATCAGTCCCTAGTTACCCAGGGGTTGTTAGCACAACTGTTCCAACTCACAACAGCCCCTGCTCTCACCAAACGCTCCTTGCATGAGATCAGCACACCACAGCCCCACCTCACATGTTACTCCTTACACCATCGCACTCATCTTACACCAGCCCCTTGCACAACAATCCCTCGTCACTACAACGCCTTTTCACTACAGTCCCTGTTCACAACAACCCATGTACACTGCAATCCCTGCTCACTACAGCACATGTTCACTACAGCACCTGTTCACAATAGCCAATGGTCATATCTGTCCCTGTTTACAAAAAACCTGCTCACTACAAACACCATTCACAACAGCCCCAGTCCACTATATAGCCTGTACACAACACCCATTGTTCACAATAATCCTTGCTCACAACAGCCCCCATTCACAAGAGCCCCTGTTTACAACAGCCCCTGTTCACAAGTCCCTGTTCACAGCAAGCCCTGTTCACAATAGCCCCTGCTCACAACAGCCTGGTTCACAACCGTCCCTGCTCACAAGTCCCTGTTCACAATAGCCCCCTGTTCACAACAGCCCCTGTTCACAAACGCCCTTGCTCACAACACGCCCTGTTCACAACCATCCCCTGCTCACAAGTCCTTGTTCACAACGGCCCCAGTTCACAATAGTCCCCTGTTCACAACACCACCTGTTCACAAACGCCCTTGCTCACAACACGCCCTGTTCACAACCTTCCCAGTTCACAACAGCCCCTGCTCACAAGTCCTTGTTCACAACGGCCCCAGTTCACAACAGTCCCTGCTCACAAGTCCTTGTTCACAACAACCCCTGTTCACAACAGCCCCTGCTCACAACAGCCCAGTTCGTATAATCTCCAAACAAAAATCTGCCTGCAGGAACAGCAGAGCCTGGATCACGTTAGGATGAGATCACTGAATTGCTGGAGTCTGTTAATGAGTGAACAGGAACCAGTTTTCTTGGCCAACCCTCCTTGAAAGGCTGAGACCTGTTTGCTCAGAGATCTGTTTACCAGCCAAGGGGCTTTTTGCGTGAATAGTTTCCCTTTGAAAATCGAACACACCCTCTAATTCTATCAGGGCTTCATCTTGCCCCGAAATAAATCAAAAATATCTAGGGCAAAGGTTTTTGTGCAATGTTTTCACTGCAGTGCGCCATTATCCAGAGGGTGACGTTTGTCAGTTTAGTTTATAGTTTAGTTTAGAGATACAGCACGGAAACAGGCCCTTCGGCCCACCAAGCCCACAGGTTAATTGGCTTGGTATTAATGTAAAAATTGTCCCTAGTGTGTGTAGGATGGTGTTAATGTGTGGGGATTGCTGGTCGGTGCGGACTTGGTGGGCCAAAGGGCCTGTTTCCTTGCTGTATCTCTAAACTAAACTAATCCAGGAACGAAGGAGATTAATTTAGTTTAGTTTCAAGTTACCCTTGCTTTCCCTCTCTCTCTCTCTCTCTCCGTCCCTCCCCCACCCTAGTTCCCTGACTAGTTTGACTGTTTAATGTTTAAGAAGGAACTGCAGATGCTGGAAAATCGAAGATAGACAAAAATGCTGGAGAAACTCAGCGGGTGCAGCAGCATCTATGGAGCGAAGGAGATAGGTAACGTCTCGGGTCGAAAACCCTTCTTCATGTTTATTGTTACTGATTGTGTGCCTCGTTGCCACCTTATCCTCAGCTACCAATGAACCATTCTACATTTTCCTTGACCATTGTCTGCTTTGATCTATCGTTTTCACACCTTACCCTTCCGTATCTCTAGGCTCCCTCTCCCCTGTCTCAGTCTGAAGAAGGATCTTCTGAAGATAGTCTTCGTCAGACTATATACGGATGTGTGTATATGTATAAGGAACCACCAAAAACGTCGCCCATCCCTTCTCTCCAGAGATGCTGCCTGTCCCGCTGAGTTACTCCAGCATTTTGTCTCTACCTTCAGTGTATAACCAGCATCTGCAGTTCCGCCTTACACAGTTTAGTTTATTAGTTTAATTTATTAGTTGTCACGTGTACCGAGGTACAGAGAAAAGCTTTGTTGTTGCGTGCTGGCCAGTCAGCAAAAAGGGACTATACTGTATGGCGGGATGTCGGCACGGGCGCGAGCCTGCCAACTCGCTCACGAAGGCGCTGTAGGGTGGATGAGGGCGTGGTATCGGCCAGCGCTATGGCCTCCGGCCACCGCGTGAAGCGGTCCACCACCGTGAGGAGGTGGCTGATGCCCTGGGACGGCGGGAGAGGCCCCACAATGTCCATGGTGGTCGAACCGCCGGCGTGGTCGACCGAACTCCTGGAGGGGCGCACGGACGTGGCGCTGGATTTTTGCCGTCTGGCACGGAATGCAGGGTCTGGCGGGCCCAGTGGCCAACCTGCTTGCGCAGTCCGTGCCACATGAACCGAGCAGCCACTAGTGCCGTCGGCGCCCGGGTGGATGGGTGAGCCAGCCCGTGGATCACGTCGGGGTCACCAATGTAGCGCGGCGATAAGCCCGAAATGAAGGCGAGGAGCCGGGTGTTTCAGGAGATATTTAATTTTATTTAATTTAATTTTATTTTATTATTATTATTTTATTTTAATTTTATTTTATTTTATGTTTTTAGCTGTTGTTCTCTTGTCCAGTCGAGTCTGCAAGACAACAATCGTGCCTATAGCTAATGCCACCCTCGGACTAGTTCATTCCCGTGCCGAGGGGTCTGATAGAGAAAGATCCCAACCCTTGGGAGTCGCCACAATACACACCTTTACAACTAACAGTGTACAGATACTGGATAAGGGATAACATTTGGTGCAAGATAAAGTCCTGTAAATAAAGATTTAAAATAGTGAAGCGATTTTAATGAATGATCGCAGATCCACTTCTGGGACCAGCATGGAGAGGGTTGCCTGACTGGTGCCATCTTGTCTGTGTAACAGAAAGTCGTCTTAACGTCCATTAATGGGTACTGACGTCCCACCAATAGTTTATTAATGGGGCCTTCCGACTACGGGTGCTGTCTGCGCGGAGTTTGTACGTTCTCCCCGTGACCTGCACCCCGTGACATCTCAGAGAACTTTGGTTTCCTCCCACACTCCAAAGACCTACAGGTCTGCAGGTTCATTGGCTTGGTGTAAATGTGAACATTGTCCCTAGTGTGTGTAGGATAGTGTTAATGTGCCGGGATCGTGGAGACCCGTAGATGTCGGGAGCTCCAACGACGCAGAGGTTCGACCAGCCCCGGCCCGGGGTCCGATCGCCGGCGCGGGGGAGCTGACATCCCCCCGATGCAGGGGCTGATCGCCCCGATGCGGAGGGCCCAAATGCCGCCGTCAACGGCAGTCAAGATCGTCCCGTCAACGGAAGGCTCGAGGCCCCCGATCGCGGAGAACAAAGAAGGCCATTGTTTTCGCCTTGCATCACAGTGAGGAATGTGGAGGAGTCACTGTGGTGGATGTTTATGCTAAAATGGATTTTGTGTGTTCCTTGGCTTATTATTTGTATGACTGACTTGGCAAATTAAGTTCCTCGAATGTTGCAAAACATTCTTGGCCAATAAAGTATTATTGTATTGGGTCGCTGGTCAGTGCGGACTCAATGGGCCGAAGGGCCTGTTTCCACGCTGTATCTCTGAACTAAACTAAACCAAAAGCTATTTTAAATAGCCTTTAACCGTTTAAAAAAAAATACTATGTGAGGTCCTAGCACAAAGATTAAACAAAAGTTTTGCCACCAAGTGAAGCTCCCTCTGCATTGCCTTTCGGAACCATAGATGGTCCTGGCAGCAGCTGGCAGTGGTATTGCATCAGTGTTCAGGCTCACTGCTTGCGTTTCCATGCTGGGGAATTTCAGCACTTGTTTATACTTGCGCACTTATTTTGCACGCTGATCAAAATGGATTTTACTGGAGCCAGCCCCCTCTGACCCTAAACCAAAGACATCTATCTTGATCCGACGTAGCGACTTGCGATTTGCGTTAGCTGCTCAGGCGCTGGGCCCCGGAGCGAGTTCTCAAGTCAAGGCAAGTCAAGTCAAGTTTATTTGTCACGCACACATACATTGAAATGAAAGTGGCAATGCCTGAATTGTGAAAAAACACCAGAACAGAATAGAACAGAACCAGTATTTACATTTTAGATTTTTTTTTTTTAAAAGACACAACACAACAGTGAATTAATAAATTAGTTCCTGGTGAGATAAGACTTAAGTCCTGACGGCCTGTGGGAAGAAACTCCGTCTCATCCTCTCTGTTTTCACAGCGTGACAGCGGAGGCGTTTGCCTGCCCGTAGCAGCTGGAACAGTCCGTTGCCGGGGGGGTAGGGGTCCCCCATAATGTCGCTGGCTCTGGATCTGCACCTCCTGGTGTATAGGTCCTGCAGGGGGGTGAGTGCAGTTCCCATAGTGTGTTCGGCCGAACGCACTACTCTCCGCAGAGCCTTCCTGTCCTGGGCAGAGCGGTTCCCAAACCGGATTGTGATGTTACCGGACAAGATGCTTTCTGCGGCCCCAGAGTAGAAACACTGAAGGATCCTCAGAGAGACTCTGAATTTCCTCAGCTGCCTGAGGTAGTAAAGGCACTGCCTTGCCTTACTGACCAGTGCGGCAGTGTGTGTTGTCCCTGTCAGATCCTCTGCAATGTGGACTCCCAGGTATTTAAAGCTGCTCACCCTATCCACAGTAGTCCCATTTATCTCCAGTGGCGTGTACGTCCTCGGATGTTGTGCCCTTCTAAAGTCCACAATCAGCTCCTTCGTTTTTGTGACATTCAAGAGGTGGCTGTTGTCCCGACAACAGAGTGTCAGATCAAACAACCTCCACCAGGTAGGCCTTCTCATTGTGATAGGAGACCAGGCCCAACACCACAGTGTCATCAGTAAACTTGATGATGGAGTTGGAGCTGAACCTGGCCACACAGTCATGTGTGTACAGGGAGTACAGTTGGGGGCTGAGGACGCAACCCTGGGGGGATCCTGTGTTCAGGGTGAAGGGGTTGGAGGTACATCTCCCCATCTTGACCACCTGGGGCCTGGCGGTGAGAAAGTCCAGGACCCAGGCACAGAGGGGAGTGTTCAGCCCCAATTCCAGCACAGAGGGGAGTGTTCAGCCCCACTTCCACAGCAGATCTGGTGGGGACTATGGTATTGAAAGCTGAACTGAAATCAATGAACAGCTTCCTCACATAGCCCCCCCATAGCTGTCAATGTGAGAGAGAGTGGTGTGCAGAACCTGGGAGACCGCATCATCTGTGGATCTGTTCGGACGGTATGCCAACTGTAGTGGGTCCATGGTGCGAGGGAGGAAGGCGCAGATGTGGTTCTTGATCAGCCTCTCGAAGCATTTCATGACTACCGAGGTGAGGGCCACCGGTCGGTAGTCATTCAAACAAGCTGGAGAGGCATTCTTTGGCACTGGAACCAATGGTGGATCTTTTGAAGCAGGCAGGGACCACGGACTTGGCCAGGGAGAGATTGAATATTGTGGTGAGCACTGCAGCTAGCTGAGTAGCACAAGACTTTTAGTACTCGCCCAGATATACCATCTGGGCCCACAGCTTTCCTCGTGTTCACACGCGTCAGAGCCCTCCTCACGTCGTGCTCGGACACCGAGAATGTGCGCACATCCCCAGCGGTGGCATCCCTCCAGCCTCGCTAGCCAGCGCACTGGCAGTGTTGTTGTTAGCCGGCGAGCTAGGGTGATGTTGCCCGTCTCGAATCGTGCGTAGAAAGAGTTCAGGTCATCAGCTGAACTCCCAATTGGGGGGAGGGGGGGGTAGGGGCTGCTCTGGTAGTTAGCTATAGTCCGTACCCCTGCAAAAGGCCTCTGGTGTCCTGCTGCTCCACCTGCGACTCCATCCTGTCCTTGTACCTCCTTTTTGCGTCCTTCGCCGCCCTTCGCACACCCCTCCGGTCGATCATCAGCCGCAACTCCTCGAGATTGACATCTTCAGGATCTACAGGAGTCGCTGCCTCAAAAAGGCAGCCAGCATCATCAGAGACCCACACCACCCTGCCACACCTCATTGGACCCCTGCCATCGGGAAGAAGGTAGAGGAACCTGAAAACTGTAACACCCAGGTTCAGTAGCAGCTTCTTCACTACAGCCATCAGACTATTACACACCACAACCTCCAAATATGCTCTTGGGGGCATTGGTTTTGTCTTTTTGCACTATTATTGTTTGTTTGTTTGCATATATATATATATATATATATATATATATATATATCTTTGGTGTAAACCAGCATCTGCAGTTCCTTCCTCTATATATAAACATATATATATATACATATATAGAGGAAGGAACTGCAGATGCTGGTTTACACCAAAGATAGATACAAAGCGCTGGTGTAAATCAGCAGGTCAGGCAGCATCTCTGGAGAACATGAATAGGTAACGTTTCGGGTCAAGACTCTTCTTCCAAAGGTGATTACTGACTGGTCTAGATCAATCTGTCCCTACGATCTGTCTGCAGACCAAAAATGTCACCTATCCAGATGTTCTCTCCTAGGCCCGATGTTCTCCTGTCCTGGGCCAGTCGCTCTCCTGTCCCTGGGCCAGATGTTTTACTGTCCTGGACCAGATGCTGCCCTCTCTGAGAACAGATGTTCTCTCCTGGGCCAGATGTGCTCGTTTCCAATGCCAGATGATCCCCTGTCCTGGGGCAGATGTTGTTCTCAGATACAAAGTAGATACTACCCCTTATCTACAATTCCCCTCATGTGGAGTCTCTGGAGAGGTTGCTAGGTAGTACCCATGCATGGAGCTACTTTATACAGTGAATCATGGAGTGTACCACCCTGCTTTGGCCGAAGCTTTTATCTAAATATGTTTAAATGTATAAAATCACGAGAGGAATAGATCGGGTAGACGCACAGAGTCTCTTGCCCAGAGTAGGTGAATCGTGGACCAGAGGACATGGGTTTGAGGTGAAGGGGAAAAGATTTAATAGGAATCTGAAGGGTAACCTTTTCACACAAAGGGCGGTGGGTGTTTGTAACATGTATGTATGACAGAGGAGGTAGTTGAGGCTGAGGCTCTCCCAACATTTAAGAAGCAGTTGGACAGGTTTGGAGGGATATGGACCAAATGCGGGCAGGTGGGACTAGTGTAGCTGGGACATGTTGGCCAGTATGGGCAAGTTGGGCTGAAGGGACTGATCCCACAATATATCACTGTGGCTTTATGACTGTACATTGTTGAGCATCCACATTTCTGTCTTGAGAAGTGGTTTGGGAGCAACAGATGCCTCTTGTAACCCAGGCAGGACCTGCGCTGCTAATTCATTAAAGAGAAATTGTAGGGATACAACGCATGTAGAAAGAACCAATATACTTTATTGCTGGCATTATTATTTTTTCCTTAGTTTAGTTTAGAGATACAGCGCGCAAACAGGCCCTTTGGCCCACCGGGTCCACGCCGACTAGCGATCCCCGCACACTAACACCATCCTACACCCACTAGGGACATTTTTTTCATTCACCAAGACAATTTACCTACATACCTGCGCGTCTTTGGAGTGTGGGAGGAAACTGAAAATCTCGGAGAAAACCCTCGCAGGTCACGGGGAGAACGTTACAAACTCCGTACAGACAGCACCCGTGGTCGGGATCGAACCCGGGTCTCCAGCGTTGCCAGTGCTATAAAGGCAGCAACTCTACCGCTGCGCCACCCTGATGCCCAATCGGTCAAGGCGTTGAGTGCAAGGGTCAGGAAGCTAAATTGCAGCTTTATAGGACGATAGTCAGGCCACGTTTGGAGTGTTGTGTGCAGTTCTGGTCGTCCCATGACAGGCACGATGTGGAGGTTTTGGGGAGGCTGCAGAGGTGGTTTACCAGAATATTGGCCGGTTTAGAGGGTTTCAGCTGCAAGGACATGTTGGACAAACTTGGATTGTTTTCTCGGGAGCGTCAGAGTTTGAGGGAAGAGGTACATACGTTTATGAGAGGCACAGATAGGGTGGACAGTCGGAATCCTTTTTCCCCAGTGTGGAAAGAAAGCTTTAGTATGAGAGGGGGAAAGCTTAAAGGAGGCAAGTGATTATACAGAGGGTGGTGGGTGCCTGGAATGTGCTGCCAGGGATGGTGGTGGAGGCAGACCCGATAGTGACATTTAAGAGACTTTTAAATAGGTACATGGATATGAATGGAATGGAGGGTTATGGATCATGTACAGGCAGATGAGATCAGTCTATCTTGGCATCATATTTGGCACATATATTGTAGGCTGAAGGGCAAGTTCCTTTGCTGTAGTGCTCTATGTAACAAGAATAATAAATGAATCACGGGTGATTGCAATCTACGTTAAAATGGGGAAACAAGTTAGCAGTTGTGGAGGATGAATTCCTGGAGCGTATGGCAGATTGTTTCATAGAACAATATCCTGAATAGCCAGTGATGGAATAGACACAGCAAGCTGGTGTAACTCAGCGGGTCGAGGCCCTTTCTTCAGACTCTATGCTGAAGAACCGAAGAAGGGTCTCGACCCGATTCATTCCTTTCTCCAGAGATGCTGTCTGACCCGCTGAGTTACTCCAGCTTTTTTTTAAATCTATCTTCGGTTTAAACCAGCATCTGCAGTTCCTTCCCACACAAGGAACAGGCCATTTCAAATCCAGACATGTATAATGAGAGAGGATTAAATGATACTGTGTCAGACGGGGGGGGGGGGGGGGGGGGGGGGGGGCTTTAGTGAGCAGTGTTCCTCGTGAAAGATAGTCTGATTAGAAACCAGATATAGGTGAGAGAAACCACGTATCGTTGTTCAAGTAGAAATTTGGCATCCGACGTACTGGAGGCGATTTACAGAACCCAATTAACCACTAAAGATTTGGCCTGAAATTTAAATTTAAAAAAAAAATGATGGAAGCATGGTGGCGCAGTGGTAGAGTTGCTGCCTCACGGCACCAGAGACCCAGGTTTGACCCCGGCCACGAGTGCTGTCTGTGCGGAGTTTGTACGCTCTCCCTGTGACCACGTGGGTTTTCTCCGGGTGCTCCGGTTTCCTCCCACATTCCAAAGACGTGCAGGTTTGTGGCTTAATTGTGGCTTCTGTAAAGAAATTGCCCCTAGTGTGTAGGATGCGCAAAGTGAGATAGCATGGGAGGAGTGAACGGGTGATGAATGGTCAGCGTTCAGAGGACACGGAGGGCCGAAGGTCCTGCTTCCACGTTGTAAAACTAAAACTGGAAATGAAAGGCAGGAGGTGTGAAACCGAAATAGATCTGAAAATACTGGACGCACTCAGCAGGTCGGGCGGCATGTGTGGGTGTGCAAACAGGGTCAACATTTCACCTTGCAGACCCCTCATCCCGCAGCATTGGCCAGGAGCAGATTGGTGAACGGCATAAAAAAAAAGGTATTGCCGTAAATAAGCAGAGGTTAACATTTAAAGTTAGTTTACAAGTGATGCATATTTCTGGAAGCCAAAAAAGACATTTCAACAGGAAAAATAGTCCCGCAAAGAAGTTAAAGGTAGTGTTGGCTCAAAGGGAGGGGCAGCCAAATATTTGTTGAGCCGAGGGACTGGGGAAATTTTCAGCAAAGAACCAAAGAGATTTAGAGAAAGGGAGAGTTACAAGAGGTGTGGGAGGGGGAAGAAATAAGATGCAGGGGCGTTTTGTGGAGAAGTAAAAGGAAAAGTGAATTTGGCTCCCTCACAAAAGAAAGCAGGAGAATTTGTACTGAGGCAAAGAATTATAATTAATATTTAGTTTAGTTTAGTTTAGTTTAGACACAGCGCGGAAACAGCTCCTTCGGCCCACTGAGTCCATGCTGATCCCCGCAAATTTCCTACACACGCTAGGGACAATTTACACATACATCAAGCCAATTAACCTACGTACCTGTGCGTCTTTGGAGTGTGAGAAGAAACTGAAGATCTCGGAGAAAACCCACGCGGTCACGGGGAGAACGTGCAAACTCCGTACAGGCAGCACCCGTGGTCGGGATCGAACCCGGGCCTCCGGCGCTGCACGCACTTGCAAGGCAGCAACTCTACCGCTGCGCCACCGTGGCCGGTGTGGGACAGCGAATGATCCCAGGGATGATTGGGTCAACGTATGAAGAGCGTTTGATGGCTCTGGGCCTGTACTCGCTGGAGTTTCGAAGGATGAGGGGGGGGGGATCTCATTGAAACCCATGGCATCATCAGATCATAGGATCATGAGATCATAAGTGATAGGAGCAGAATTAGGCCATTCGGCCCATCAAGTCTACTCTGCCATTCAATCATGATCTATCTCTCCTAACCCCATCCTCCTGCCTTCTCCTCATTACCTCTGACACCCGTATTAATCAAGAATCTTTCTATCACAGCCTTACATATATCCACTGATGACCTCCACAGCCTTCTGTGGCATAGAATTCCACAGATTCACCACCTTCTGACTAAAGAAATTCCACCCCATTTCCTTCCTAAAAGAACATCCTTTAATTCTGAGGCTTTGACCTCTAGTCCTAGACTCTCCCACCAGTGGAAACGTCCTCTCCACATCCACTCTGTCCAAGCCCTTCACTATTCCGAATAAAAGGACATTCCTTTAGAAAGGAGATGAGGAGGAATTTCTTTAGTCAGAGGATGACGAATCTGTGGAATCTAGTGCTAGAGAAGGCTGTGGAGGCCTAGTCAATGGATATTGTTAAGGTCGAGATAGATAGGTTCTTGATTAGTATGGGTGTCACGGCTGTCGAGGCCAAGAAATTAGGTATTTTTAAAGCAGAAGTTGAGGGAAAGCAAGTGTTAGAGAAGTCAATGTTCATACCGCAGGGGTGTAAGCTGCCCAAGCGAAATATGAGGTGCTGTTCATCCAATTTGTGCTAGGCCTCACCCTGACAGTGGAGGAGGCCCAGGACAGAAAGGTCAGATTGGGGATGTGAGGGGGATTTCAAGTGTTTGGCAACCGGGAGATCGCGTAGGCCCAGACTTCCTCACCTCTCTACCACACAGTGGGTTGTTAGTTCAGGTTGAATAGTCCAGCCAGTCCACAGGGTAGAATACTGCAGAAGAATATCAACCCACAAACTATAATCTTCAGATCTCCCCGAGTGGGGATATTGTGAGTTCAACATGTCCTCGACTGACCTGCAGCCGGGAGACTGACACCCCCCCCTCCCCCCACCTCCACCCTACTCCGCACTCACCCCCAGTGTCTCTCAGGGTTTGTGCAGCTTTGTATGGGAGTTTACTGCCCCTCTAACTGCAGATGTAATTACAGAAGTTGCTATCCAGTGGTAACAAAGGGAAACGCAATGCTGACATTTATTTTCAAGAGGGCTGGAATATCAAAACAGGGATGTAATGCTGAGGCTCTATAAGCCACTGGTCAGGCAGCATTTGGAGCATTGTGTGCAATTCTAGGCCCCATATCTGAGGAAGGATGTGCTTGCCCTGTAGAGGGCCCAGAGGAGGTTTACAAGAATGATTCCGCAGGAAGGAGTGGGTTAGCAGATGATGAGCGTTTGTCGGCACTGGGCCTGTACTTGCTGGAGATTCGAAGAATGAGGGGGGAACTCATTGAAACGTCCTGAATAGTGAGAGGCTTGGATAGAGTGGATGTGGAGAGGATGTTTCCACTCGTGGGAGAGTCTAGGACTAGATGTCATGGTCTCAGAATTAAAGGACGTTCCTTTAGGAAGGAGATGAGGAGGAATTTCTTTAGTCAGAGGGTGGTGAATCTGTGGAATTCTTTGCCACAGATGGCTGTGGAGGCCAAGTCAGTGGATATAGGCCAGGCCGAGATAGATAGATTCTTGATTAGTACAGGTGTCAGGGGTTACGGGGCGAAGGCAGGAGAATGGGGTTTGGAGGGAGAGATAGATCAGCCATGATTGAATGGTGGAGTAGACTTGATGGGCCGAATGGCCTGATTCTGCTCCTATCACTTATGACCTTATGACCAGCCGCCTATCATAGAAACATAGAAAATAGGTGCAGGAGTAGGCCATTCGGCCCTTCGAGCCAGCACCGCCATTCAATATGATCATGGCTGATCATCCAAAATCAGTATCCCGTTCCTGCCTTCTCCCCATATCCCTTGATTCCGTTAGCCCCAAGAACTATATATTTTTAAAAAATATATATTTTTATTAGAAGCATATACATATCGTAACCAAAACACAATTTGTTCCCAATAACTATATCTAACTCTCTTTTGAAAACATCCAGTGAATTAAGCCTCCACTGCCTACTGTGGCAGAGAATTCCACAGATTCACAACTCTCTGGGTGGAAAAAGTTTTTCCTCATCTCAGTCCTAAATGGCCGACCCCTTATTCTCAAACTGCAGGATGGGGCGTGTGTCTCAAGGGGGATCTGCCCGCGTTTTCCCAAATGGTTGTGGGTTTAGTTTTTTGCCTGGACTCCACTCCCAAGGGAGGGGCGGTGGTGCCCTGTGGCAGCCTGAGCCTGAGCTCAGAGAGGGAGAAGCAAAGGGCTGTGAGTCACAGTGGCTGAGCAAGCCTGCACGTACCACATCTGCCCGTACACGATAACATCTGTTTCCCAGTGCCTGGGGCAGGCAGGTCGATGTGCGGTTACCCTGGTGAGGAACAGGCCTGATGTAATACGCCACTGCTTGCCACAGCCAACCCACTTGTTATTGAGTCTACAGGTGCAGGTACAAATACAGCCACGTCCACTGGAGCACAGGAGGAGCCCGATCAATGGGCTATATTGATAAGTGATAGGTTATAGTTTGTTATGTGTACCAAGGTGCTGTTTTTTTGGGTGCAACCGGTAAAATCACACAGCAAACAGCTCACCTGGGCAGTACACAAGTGTCGTAGGCACGGACAAAGTTACACAAAGGTCACTGAACCGTCCTGTCTTCTGCCTGTGCCAGCAAGTGGCCCCTCGCCTGACCGCCTCATGGTCCCATGCGGGCCCCAGCTGCGTCGCTCTCCAGTGGGCCCCTTCCTCTCCCACGGTCCCCTACCTCTCTGATGGCCATCGAGGCAAGGCTTTTTTTAATGCCATTTCCTCCTCTTGTCAACCTTACCTTATCTCAAGAACAATTATGACCCTCCTAAACTGCATGCAGTAAGTTACATTGCAGAGTGAGTAAGAGGGTAACAGAGAGGAGGATTGGACAAAGGGATTTTCTTTGACAGGGATGAGGTCAGGATTACCGTGGTGATAAATATTATGTGATCTTGACGTCACGTTTTATTGAGCGAGATATATATATACAGCCAAAAAAATGTATCACAATGGATATATATATATATATATATATCCATATATAATGGACATATATATATATCCATTATATAAATATATATATATCCATATATAATGGATATTATATATATATATATATATATATATATTTATATAATATCCATTATATAAATATATATATATATCCATATATATATATACCATTTTATATATATATATATATATATATATATATACAGGTGTGCGTGTGTATGTATATAAGTGTGTATATATAAAAAGAAGATAGACACAAAATGCTGGAGTAACTCAGTGGGACAGGCAGCATCTCTGGAGAGAAGGAATGGATGGTGTTTCGGGTCGAGGCCCTTCTTATACATATACACACACACATACGTAGTCTGAAGAAGGGTCTCGACCTGGAACGTCAACCATTCCTTCTATCCAAAGATGCTGCCTGTCCTGCTGAGTTACTCCAGCATTTTGTATCTATCTTCTTACACATACACACACAATCACACACAAAAGTATTCATACCCCTTGAACTTTTCCACATTTTGTCACGTTACAACCACAAATGTAAATGTATTTTATTGGGATTTTATGTGATAGACCAACACAATGTGGCGCATAATTGTGAAGTGGAAGGAAAATGATACATGGTTTTCAATTTTTTTTTACAATTAAAAAACTGAAAAGTGTGGCGTGCAAAAGTATTCAGCCCCCTTTACTCTGATACCCCTAAATAAAATCCAGTGCAACCAATTGCCTTCAGAAGTCACCTAATTAGTAAATAGAGTCCACCTGTGTGTAATCTAATCTCAGTATAAATACAGCTGTTCTGTGAAGGCCTCAGAGGTTTGTTAGAGAACATTAGTGAACAAACAGCATCATGAAGCCCAAGGAACACGCCAGACAGGTCAGGGATAAAGTGTGGAGAAGTTTTAAAGCAGGGTTAGGTTATAAAAAAAGATCCCAAGCTTTGAACATCTCACAGAGCACTGTTCAACCCATCATCCGAAAATGGAAAGAGTGTGGCACAACTGCAAACCTACCAAGACATGGCCGTCCACCTAAAAACTGACAGGCCGGACAAGGAGAGCATTGATCAGAGAAGCAGCCATGGTAACACTAGAGGAGCTGCAGAGATCCACAGCTCAGGTGGGGGAATCTGTCCACAGGACAACTATTAGTCGTGCACTCCACAAATCGGGCCTTTATGAATGAGTGGCAAGAAGAAAGCCATTGTTGAAACAAAGCTACATAAGAAGTCCCATTTGAAGGTTTGCCACAAGCCATGTGGGGGACACAGCAAACATGTGGAGGAAGGTGCTCTGGTCCGATGAGACCAAAATTGAAGTTTTTGGCCTAAATGCAAAACGCTATGTGTGGCAGAAAACTAACACTGCACATCACCCTGAACACACCATCCCCACTGTGAAACATGGTGGTGGTGGCAGCATCATGCTGTGGGGATACTTTTCTTCAGCAGGGACAGGGAAGTTGGTCAGAGTTGATGGGAAGATGGATGGAGCCAAATACAGGGCAATCTTGGAAGAAAACCTGTTAGAGTCTGCAAAAGACTTGAGACTGGGGTGGAGGTTCACCTTCCAGCAGGACAACGACCCTAAACATACAGCCTGAACTACAATGGAATGGTTTAGATCAAAGCATATTCATGTGTTAGAATGGCCCAGTCAAAGTCCAGACCTAAATCCATTTGAGAATCTCTGGCAAGACTTGAAAATTGCTGTTCACAGACGCTCTCCATCCAATCTGACTGAGCTTGAGCTATTTTGCAAAGAAGAATGGGAAAAAATTTCAGTCTCTAGATGTGCAAAGCTGGTAGAGACATACCCCAAAAGACTTGCAGCTGTAATTGCAGCGAAAGGTGGTTCTACAAAGTATTGACTCAGGGGGGCTGAATACTTTTGCACGCCACACTTTTCAGTTTTCTATTTGTAATAAAATTTTGAAACTATGTATCATTTTCCTTCCACTTCACAATTATGCACCACTTTGTGTTGGTCTATCACATAAAATCCCAATAAAATACATTTACGTTTGTGGTTGTAACGTGACAAAATGTGGAAAGGTTCAAGGGGTATGAATATTTTTGCAAGCCACTATATATATATATACCAGCATCTTTTAAACTACCAATGTCAATCTTTCGGAGGTAGACAAAAATGCTGGAGAAACTCAGCGGGTGAGGCAGCATCTATGGAGCGAAGGAAATAGGCAACATTTTTCGGGGCAAACCCTTGCTCAAGGTAATGTCAATCTTTCTCTGTCTCTGGAAACCCTCACACCTAGTGTTAGTGAATCTTGTCCACACATTCCCCATATCCTTCCTGGTGTGTGAGACGTCCAAATCTGGCTAAAATCTGGCCGGGATTGCCCAGCCGAGACCGAACCCTGAGTTCATAGAGGCGTGACCGAGATTCATTGTTTTGAGATGGGTGTCTATTTATAATCATGGATGTGGTCAATTATTTTAATAGCATCATCACACGCACATCTGGTTTCCCCATTCCTCGCTGATCTTTCAAATTGCGCTAATTTGCTGTTCAATAATAGATCACTTCTGGAAAAAAGAACAATTATAAATGCTGAAGGTAGACAAAAATGCTGGAGAAACTGCCTCACCCACTGAGTTTCTCCAGCATGTCTGAAGAAGGGTCTCGACCCGAAACGTCGCCTATCTCCTTCGCTCCTTAGATGCTGCTGCACCCGCTGAGTTTCTCCAGCTTTTTGTGTAACCCTCGATTCTCCAGCATCTGCAGTTCCTTCTTTAACACATTCCCCGGCATGTTTGTCTACATTCGATTTTTCCAGCATCTGCAGTTCATTCTTAAACATTATAAATGCTGAGGTCTCAGACCAAAAGAGGGAAGCAAGTGAGTTACGAAGCAGTCACCACCTATCACATACCTGGCTTTGTCCCACCCCCACTTCTCCTCCCCCCCCCCCCCCCCCCCCCCCCCCTCCCCCCCCCCCCACCCTCGCCCACTACAATTTAATCTGAATGGTCATGAGTTTAGAAAGATGAGAGGGCATCTCATTGAAACATATAAGATTGTTAAGGGCTTGGACACACTAGAGGCAGGAAACATGTTCCCGATGTTGGGGGAGTCCAGAACCAGGAGCCACAGTTTAAGAATAAGGAGTAAGCCGTTTAGAAGATGAGGAAACACTTTTTCTCACAGAGAGTGGTGAGTCTGTGGAATTCTCTGCCTCAGAGGGCAGTGAAGGCTGGTTCTCTGAATGCTTTCAAGAGAGAGCTAGATAGGGCTCTTAAAGATAGCAGAGTCAGGGGATATGGGCAGAAGGCAGGAACGGGGTACTGATTGGGGATGATCAGCCATGATCACATTGAATGGCGGTGCTGGCTCGTAGGGCCAAATGGCCTACTCCTGCACCTATTGTCTATCGTCTATTGTCATAGAATTATAGAATACAGTGTGGAACCAGGCCCTTCGGCCCAACTTGCAAACTCTGAACATTAATACCCTTCCATCTGTTATTTGCACTTTATCAATTTATTCATTCATGTGTGTATTTACGTATATAATTGTAGTCAATGCCTACTATGTTCTGTTGTGCTATGCAAAGAAAAATTTCATTGTCCTGTCAGGGACACATGATAATACTCTTTTGACTTTTTAACTTGCCCACACCGGCCAACATGCCCCATCTACACTAGTCCCACCTGCCTGCGTTTGGCCCATATCCCTCTAAACCCGTCCTATCCATGTACCTGTCCAAATGTACCTGCCTCAACCACCTCCTCTGGGGGGACCCAAGACGTTGCCTGTCCATGTCCTCCAGATGTCAGGGGTTATGGTTATTCAGGGACAGTTCCTTCCCAACTGTTATCAGGCAAATGAATCATCGTACCACAACCAGAGAGCAGTGCTGAACTACTATCTACCTCTTTGATGTCCCTGGGACTATCCTTGACCGGACTTTGCTGGCTTTACCTTGCATTAAATGTTATTCCCTTATCATGTATCTATACACTGTAAATGGATCGGTTGCAATCATGTACTGGTTTTCATGCGCTGGTTTCCGCTGACTGGATAGCACGCAACAAAGTGCGTTTCACTGTACCTCGGTGCACGTGACAATAAACTAAACTGATGGGGGGGGGGGGGGGGGGGAAGGCAGGAGAATGAGGTTAGGAGGGAGAGATAGATCAGCCATGATTGAATGGTGGAGTGGACTTGATGGCCCTAATGTCTGGTCACTTGTGACCTTATGACTGCACTTCAAAGTGGAGCATTCCAGAGTGTAAAGCAAAGCGCAGATACATTCCGCTTGTTTTGCCCTGGGTTCTTTGGCCAGTTAGCTGATTTAGGATATAGATTTTCCGCCTTGACGATGAGTCAGTGCCTGGGGACTTTGTGGGATGAGGTGAGTGGTATTGTTCTGCTGCTTCTCTGGAACATGATATCCACGACACTAAACCGCAGAAACATTTATTGGATTTTCGAAAAAAGAATGCGGAATAATGTCGGAGCAGATGTGATCAGATGCGGGAGCAGGGACTGCAATTGTGGGGAGCATCTCTCGATCAACTCTTACCAGCTTTAAGGAAGGCGATGCAAAGAAAATGAGTGAAAGGAACGGAAAGGTTTGCATTTTTATTGTATTGAACACAGTTCATAGAATACAAAACTGTCCATCACAGCCCACAGCCAACAATGGACCATTGTGGGCTCAACCTTTCCTTGATCAGTGGAGTCTGTGGAACTCTCTGCCGCAGAAGGTAGTTGAGGCCAGTTCATTGGCTATTTAAGAGGGAGTTAGATGTGGCCCTTGTGGTTAAAGGGAGAGAAGGCAGGTACAGGATACTGAGTTGGACGATCAGCCATGATCATATTGAATGGCGGTGCAGGCTCGAAGGGCCGAATGGCCTACTCCTGCACCTATTTTCTATGATTCTATGATTACTTGTTTTTGCATATTTTTCTTTTTTTTTTTGTTCTATATCTCTCCAATCATCTCTCATTTCCCTTTCATAAGATCAAAAGATCATAAGTGATAGGAGCAGAATTAGGCCATTCGGCCCATCAAGTCGACTCCACCATTCAGTCACGGCTGATCTATCTCTCCCTCCTAACCCCATTCTCCTGCCTTCTCCCCATAGCCCCTGACACCGGCACTAATCAAGAATCTATTTATCTCTGCCGTAAAAATATCCATTGATATTTCCTGAAGTTTTCCTCCAGCAGTTTGTGTTTTGCTTCTGCTGTTCCAGCCTCTGCGGTTCCGTGTTTCATCATCACTCCTCTTACTTATCCAAATGCCTTTGCAAGGAGGCAGTGGATGTGTTTTCCTACTCGCCTCCCCAGCTCCGCCTCGCTTCTCTCGGACAGTTGCCTCTCTGTTGCGTGAGCTGTGTGAATGCCGTGGGATGCGGCAGGAAACGGCCAAAGTCAACAAGAGCACAGAGGCAAGCTTTGAGCGCGGCCTCTCCTCCACCCTGCTCAATGGGGCAGGGACACGGAGCTGGCGATTGACAGAGAGGGGACAGGAGAGGAGGGGAGGGGAGGGGAGGGGAGGAGGGAGAGGAGATGAGGGTGAATGGGAGGAGAGGAGAGGAGAAAGGAGAAGAGGGGTGAGAGGGGAGGAGAGGAGAGGAGGAAATGAGGAGATGAGGGAGAGGAGAGGGTGGGGAGGGAGAGGAGAGGAGAGGAGGAAATGGGAGAGGAGGGGAAGGGGGGAGGAGAGGGTGGGGGAGAAGAGAGGGGAGAGAGAGGAGAGGTGGAAGGGGGGGGGAGAGGGGAAGGGAGAGGAGAGGGTGGGGAGGAGAGGAGCTATGATGAGCGGAGAGGGGAGGAGATGAGGGAATGGGGGGACAGGAGATGAAAGGGGAAGAGAGGGGAGGGGGAGAAGAGAGGAGAGGAGGAAAGGGGGGAGGAGAGGGAAGGAGACGAGAGGAGAGGAGAGGAGAGGGGAGGGAAGAGGAGGAGACGAGAGGGGAGGGGAGGGAGGCAGCTCGCTTATACAGCCCAGGCTGCAACCAGACACAACACAGCCGGCCGTCCCGCTGCCTTTCAGCGCTTAGGACGCGTTTGAACTTCAAATTCCTGTGGAAAATGCCTGAAGAAGGGTCCCGACCCGAAACGTCACCTCCCCATGTTCTGCAGAGATGCTGCTTGACCTGGCCTGATCAATTACTCCAGCACTTTAGTTTAATTTAGTTTGCAGAAACTACAGATGCTGGTTTAAACCGAAGATAGACACAAATTGCTGGAGTAACTCAGCGGGGATCTCTTGACAGAAGGAATGGGTGACGTCCCTGCACATTAACACTAACCTACACACACTAGGGACAATTTACAATTTTACCAAAGCCAATTAACCTACAAACCTGCACGTCTTTGGAGGAAACCGGAGCACCCGGAGAAAACCCACGCAGGTCACAGGGAGAACGTACAAACTCCGTACAGACAGCACCCGCAGTCAGGATCGAACCCGGGTCTCTGGCGCTGTGAGGCAGCAAACTCTACCGCTGCGCCTCCGTGCCGGCCTTTTGTTTCCCTATACACTGAACACAGGAGCCTGAGGCACGGTTACACGGTTACAAAAAGGTAATTCTTCAATTGGTGATCAAAAAAGTCCACAAAACAACCTGCTTAAGCAACTGGAGGCACGAGGAACTGCAGGTGTTGGCATCTTGAGAAAAACTATACAAAGTGCTGGAGGAACTTGGAACTGGGAAATGAACACAAAGACCAATCAGTCCCAACCCGAAACACCACCTGTCAATTTCAATAGCCAATAGGTGCAGGAGGAGGCCATTTGGCCCTTCGAGCCAGCACCGCCATTCAATGTGATCATGGCTGATCATCCCCAATCAGTTCCTGCCTTCTCCCCATATCCTCCGACTCTGCTATCTTTAAGAGCCATATCTAGCTCTCTCTTGAAAGCATCCAGAGAACCGGCCTCCACCGCCCTCTGAGGCAGAGGATTCCATCGGAATTTCCCTCCATAGTTGCTGCATGACCGGCTGAGTTCCTCCACCACTTTGTTTTTTGTTTTTGCTTAAGATTCCAGCACCTGCAGTTCCTCCTGGCTCTAGATCCTCTGGCAGGTTGATTTTGGGGCATTTTTGATCACCAAATCAAGAATGAACATGTTAAAATTATTGTCCCGAGACGGTGAAGAAGTCTCCCGTGCACATGTGCCTCGTTTAACACAGGTACCAAGGCTCCTGAGTTTTGCATGTAGGGAATTCTCAATAGGAATGTGCTTTACTGCAGACTCCAGCAGGTTGAGAAAAGGTCTCGACCCGAAAGGTCATCTATCCATGTTCTCCAAGGATGCTGCCTGACCTGCTGAGTTACTCCAGCACTTTGTGTTCTTAACTGGTCTCTGTCTCTCTCTGTCCCCCCCCCCCCCCCCCCCCCCCCCCCCCCCCCCCCCCCCCCCCCCCCCCCCCCCCCCCCCCCCCCCCCCCCCCCTGTCTCTCTTTCTCTATCCCTCTCCACTTAATCCAATAAGCCCTCCCTCCCTCTGTCTCTTCCCCCCTCCTCCTTCTCTCCTTCCATTCCTCTCTCCCTCCCTCTCTGTCTCCGCCCCCCCCCCCCCCCCCCTTTATCTCCCTGTCTCTCTGTTACGTCCGCAGCTGGCAGGAACGTGCAGAAATAGTCTTTTTATTTTTGTGAGATTGATGTAAAGATAAACACTGGCCGGGACCCAGTGATGTTTTGGGCTGAGTGTCGAACCACCAAAGTGCAAATTGAACACTGATGCTAGATTGTTATCCGATGAATCATGGCAAGTTCGTAAGAGTGTGCGGTTTCGTTCTGGCTTCGCGGCTGTGGCTCAAGAATGGCCATAACGGGGAGGGTCACTGGGGAACGGGAAGGTCAGCCCGAGAGTTTCACTGGGATAGGGCTCGCTGGCAGAGCGGATTGTGAGAGAGTGCGCGGACCCGGGAAGGGAGAAGACCCCAACACAAGGGTACCACATGAGGACACACAGACGCACTCACACACACACACACTCAGACACATTCACACACACACACTCACACACACTCACACACACACACACACACAGACACTTACAGACACACATACACTGACAATGTCACACACACACATACACACACTCACAAACACTGACACTGTGACACACATACACACACTCACAAACACTGACACTGTCACACGCACACACACACACACACACACACACACACAGGGGAGTGGCAGATTGCAACCTTCACGTGGTCCGCCCTATTTGGACTAATGCAATCAACTCGACGTGCACAAACAGAAGATCAAATAGAACAAGTTGTCCTGCAACTTTAGGCTGTGCACGCCACACGAATGAAGAAGACACACTCAGACACATTCACACACTCACACACACTCACAGACACACACACACTCACAGACACACGCACTCACAGACACACACTCGCACACACACTCACACTCACAGACACACACTCACAGACACACTCACAGGCACACACACAGACACACACTCACAGACACACACTCACAGACACACTCACAGACACACACTCACACTCACACTCACAGACACACACTCACAGCCACACACTCACAGCCACACACTCACAGGCACACACTCACAGACACACACTCACAGACACACACTCGCACACACACTCACACTCACAGACACACACTCACAGACACACACTCACAGACACACACTCACAGGCACACACACAGACACAAACTCACAGACACACACTCACACTCACAGACACACACTCACAGACACACACTCACAGACACACACTCACACTCACAGACACACACTCACAGACACACACTCACAGACACACAGGCATGCACAAATTGACACACACACAGACACATACAGACAGGTGAACATTGGTGCACACAGACACTGAAACATAAGATACAGGGAAAGTTTTGACAGGCTTGGACTATATTCTTTAGAATACAAGGGAACGAGGGGTGATCTTATAGAGGTGCATTAAATCACGAGGGAATAGATAGGGTGAACAGATTTTACACAGGGCTGGAGAATAAAAAACAGAGGCCATAAGGTTAAGGTGAGAGGGAAAAGATTTAATAGGATCCTGAGGTTCATCTTTTTCTCGCAGAGGGTGGCAGGTGTATGGAATGAACTGCCAGAAGAGATAGTTGAGGCATGTACAATAACAACATGTAAAACACGTTTTGACAAGTACATACAGTAGTTAGGAAAGGTTTAGAGGGATATGGGGCAAATGAGACCAGGTGGGATTAGGGTAGATGGGGCATATTGGTCGTCATGGGCAAGTTGGGCCAAGGGACCTGTTTCAGTGCTGTGTGACACTTGGACTCTATGTGAGAAACTTAGACAGGCACAGAGAAAGACAGGCATGGTGTGAGAGAGAGAGAGAGAGAGAGAGAGAGAGAGAGAGAGAGAGAGAGAGAGAGAGGGGGGGGGCGAGCATGAGAGAGAGAGAAAGATGGTGAGAGATACAGGGACAAGCTGAGAGAGGCAGTTGAGATGGTGAGAGAAATGGAGACACAAGTGTTGGGCGGCAGGGCCGGGCGAGAGACAGAGCTAGACCCAGAGACAGCCAGTGAGAATTCTAGAGACTGTGAAAGAGACACAGACATGGACACAGTCAGCCACAGAGACAGCCAGTGACAGGTACAGAGGCTGTGACATAGCCAGAGATGGAGCCAGTGACAGCCAGAGCCAGAGATAGAGCCAGTGACATAGCCAGGTCCAGTGACATAGCCAGAGATAGCCAATGACAGCCATAGCCAGAGATAGAGCCAGTGACATGGCCAGAGCCCGAGATAGAGCCAGTGACCTGGCCAGAGCCAGAGATAGAGCCAGTGACATAGCCAGAGACATAGCCAGTCAGAGATAGCCAGTGACATAGCCAGAGGTAGGGCCAGTGACATAGCCAGAGTCAGAGATAGAGCCAGTGACAGCCAGAGATAGAGCCAGTGACATAGCCAGCGATAGAGCCAGTGACATGGCCAGAGTCAGAGATAGAGCCAGTGACATGGCCAGAGTCAGAGATAGAGCCAGTGACATGGCCAGAGTCAGGGATAGAGCCAGTGACATGGCCAGAGTCAGAGATAGAGCCAGTGACATGGCCAGAGCCAGTGACATGGGCAGAGCCAGAGAGATCCAGTGACAGAGACAGACAGTGTCCGGTTCGGGGACTCCCCGCCGCCTGGCCCCGCCCCGCCCCCCGCGGTGATTCACCCATTACGTAACAGGCCAGTCCCGGTCCCGCCCCCCATGACGTCGCTGCCGCCGCGACTATATAAGGCGGGGCGGCGGCGCTGGGCGGCAGAAGCGGCTGCGGACGGACAGAGGCGCGGACACACGCAGTCGGACGGAGACACACACGGAGCTGCAGCATGTCGGACTTCAGGGAGCTGTGCGAGCTGGTGTCTGAGGTGAGGGACGGAGCAAGGACTGGGCGAGGCGAGGCGAGCCTGTGTGGGGGAGCTTCCCTGGGCAGGAGATAGATGCGCGCTCCCGTGTCGGTGGAGCCGGGGTGTGGGATGGGTGCGCGCTCCCGACGGGGTGCTGAATCCATGGTACAAGAGCGAGTTTGCGCGCTCCCGATGGGTTTACTCGGCGCGGTTAAGGGGAGCGCACTGCCGGGATTTGCGCGGGCAGGTGTAGTGCGCGCTCCAGGGAGGGGTGTGTCTGTGGGGGGGGGGGGTCTGCGCGGGCACGATGCGCGGCCACGGTCCCGGTGGTGCGCGCAGGGAGAGGAAGGACAAGGCGCGCCCCCGGGCGGGTAGTGTTTGCGTGGTCGGGGGGGGCGAGTGCACGAGCATCCGTGTCGCCGTGGGGGGACGGGGCACGACTGACAGCAGCGGGAGCGCGCAATTCCCGGGGTGTCTGGGCTGAATGCACGGACGGGGTGGGTGAGGAGGGAGCGGGAGCGCGCTTCGTGGGTTAAGTGCGAGTGCGCGCTCCCGGGGGGGGGGGTTGAGCTGAATACAAGTGCGAGTTCCCGATTTGGATTGAATGCAAGGGGCGGGAGCGCGCTTTGTGGAGTAAATGCAAAGATAGTATCTTTGGGTAAATATAAGTGTGAGTGCGCGCTCCCGAGGAAAGCGCGCCTCCGCCCTCCCACCGTCTGACTGACTGACTCCCTCTCTCCCCCCGCAGTTGAGCTTCTTGGACCCCGACGATTTCTCCGCCTGGAAGCCGGGCCCGCCCGCCGCCTCACGCCGCTACTCCACCAGCCAGCTGCCGCTGCCGGGCTGCCGGGGCCCGCCGGGCCTGGGGCTGGGGCTGGGCCTGGGGCTCGGGCTCAGGGAGCCGGGGCTGGGCGACGTGGAGTGGGGGGAGGAGGAGGAGGAGGAGGACGAGGAGGAGCGGCGGGGGCTGCCGCCTCCCTCGCCCTCGGCCCGCTACAAGACGGAGCTGTGCCGGCCCTTCCAGGAGAGCAGCTTCTGCCGCTACGGCGACAAGTGCCAGTTCGCCCACGGCCTGGCCGAGCTGCGCTCCCTCAGCCGCCACCCCAAGTACAAGACGGAGCCGTGCCGCACCTTCCACACCACCGGCTTCTGCCCCTACGGCACCCGCTGCCACTTCATCCACAACCCCGAGGAGGAGCGAGGGCCCCGGCCTCGCCTGCGCCAGAGCGCCAGCCTGGGCTCGGCCTCCTCCGGCCCGGCGCTCGACTGGGCCGCGCTGCGGGCGGCCTTCAGCCCCGACCTGGAGTTGGAGCTGGCCCGGACTCTGGGCTTGGGGCTGGGCAAGGGGGGAGGAGGAGGAGGAGGAGGAGGAGGAGGAGGAGGAAGTTGCTGCTGCCGCCACCACCACCACCACCACCAACACCACCACCAGCGGCAGCACCAGCAGCTCCAGCGGGCGCCCGGCCTGCCCATGGCCGGCAGGAGCCCGTCCGCAGACTCGCTCTCCGACCAGGACGACTCCTGCAGCAGCAGCAGCGGCTCCGAGTCGCCCGTCTTCGAGCAGGGCCGGCGGCTGCCCATCTTCAGCAGGATCTCTGTGTCGGACTGAGGGATGGGGAGGGAGGTGGAGGTGGAGGAGGAGAAGGGAATCGAATCGGGGTGTTGCCTCTTCCCAAGCTGTGTCTGTGGCTGGGTGCCGTCTCCCACAGGGTGTCACCCTCCACTCTGGGTTTGTGGGTGCTGTTGTACCCTGGTGTGAAAGACTGCAAGGGGCGGTGGTATCTTTCCCATTGAGATAATGTTAATTGTATTGATTTGCCTGTGACTTGGGGATATGTGTGTTTACCCCCCCCCCCCAAATCCAGTATCAAATTCATGCCCGTGTGTGTTACACTGGGGTGTAGCTTCTGCGAGACTAGGGGCATTCCTTGCCTGTGCCCCAAGTTGTATGTGGCACCCCTTGTGTATGTGTGCTGGGGGTAGGGGGTTATGTCTCTTGAGTTTCACCCCAAGGTGTATGTGTGACTGTGGGGTGTCAGGGTATTTGTCCCTCTGGCTGTCTGACTGAGGGGAGTGTTTGGTTGTCTCTGTGCTCCCTCACCCTATAGCCCTTGTGTACAGAGTTGGGAGGGGGGTATCTATGGATGGTGGGAGCACACGTCCTAATGTAGCAGAGGAAGGGAATGCCCATTGCCAGGGATTGCGCCTTGCCAGCATTGTTAGTAATCGGGTACCTACATACAACGCATTAACCTATTGTACCAAGTATTTGTACAAACCTTTTCTAAGCTGTCTAATGCACAATAGATTATATTTAAATTATTTATTGAAGATTTTGGAATGTTTTGTATATTTAATGATATAGCACTATATTTTTAGATAATTTATGATCTTTTTAAAAACATTCTGAATGTATCGATTATAATGCTATCCAGTGCCTTATAACTGATTTCATTTTGAAATGAAATAAACTTCTAATGAAAAATCTGCCCTCTGGTTTAGAATGTTTGATGTTTGCACCAGTATCACAGACTAGTCAACGTCATGACTTGCAGATGGGTGTTGAAGATAGTTCTGTGTCGGCTACATTTCTCTTGTTTGGTTGCGGTTGTTAATTAGTAACTGGAAGGTACATAATACCTGGCATTACCTCATGCAAACCTGTCTTAAAGTCATTGTACTATACAGTGGGTTATTGCACGAACTTGGTGCTGGCTTTAAAATTAAGTGGCAAAAGTGCTTGATTCTCTGGATTAACAAACCAAGGCAACCTGCCCAGCCCAGCTCTTCCACCTTCCTCTTGAGGCCCAATTTATGCTGCGTTTGACAGGCCCGTCTGTTGTGATGTTGAAATCAACAATCTATTTCAACCTGTCATGAGAAGAGATGACTATGCAGGAAAAGATTTGAGGGTGTGATCAAGGCTGAGACAGTGACAAATAGTTTGTTGGAGGAAGAGGAATAGTCGGCGACAGCATGGTTTCTCAGCGTTGGAGGATAATGGGTCCAGGCGAAGTCTAATGTCTACAAAGATGGGCTGAAAGACCAGGACTGTATCCCAGCTTAACGAAGGACCATTGTCAAGTCTGATTAAAGGGGAAGAAGCTGTTCCTGAGCGTACAACATATGGAACTGAAATTCCTTCACTTAAGGGAGCCCCTTTAAAATAGAATCCAAATGGAATCACACGTCAAGGAAATGGGTCCTGCAGCCTGGTTAATCCGTGCTGACCAAGATATTCTATACTTGTCCCATTAGCCTGCATTTGGCCCATATCCTCCTCAATCTTTCCAATCCATGTACCTGTCCAAATGTCTTTTAAAAATGAACAGAACAGCGCAGGAACTACCCACAATAATGCCAAGTCGAACAAATCACCTCAGTCTGTGAGTGTGATCCATATCCCTCCATTACATACACATCCAGGTGTCCAAAAAAACCTTAAATGTTATTTTACTTGTCTTAACCACATCCTCTCGCAGTTTGTTTCATATCTCTGTCTCTGGGGAAAGTTGCCCTTCAGGTTCACAAATATTTTTACTCTCACCTTAAAGTAGATAAGAATTACCCGTACCTTGGTTTCCTGTGTTAAAGGACACCCGTGAAACGCCCCCAGTCTGCTCTGGAGTGTGCTTGGTTCTTGCATCAGTCGCCTCAAAACCCACAGGATTATAGTGAAAGTAATTCATCCTTGATCTTCAGGGATTGTCGGTGAACTAGGGGCAACATTAGTGACGGCTGAACTCTGAGGCAGGGCCTAATACTCGAGCTGTAAATCCACATGTCGTCAGTGCTGAGGTGCAACCATGGAACGTTTGTGTGCCACATGTTTAGCAGCTGGACTAAAGTTATTTTCAGTACAGAAACGGCCTTTGGTCTAATGCGCAGATCGATAAAGATGCCCCATCTAATCTAGTCCCATCTCCCTCTAAATCTTTCCTATCCAAGTAACTGTCCAAGTGTCTATTAAAGGTAGACAAAAATGCTGGAGAAACTCAGTGGGTGAGGCAGCATCTATGGAGAGAAAGAAAATGCTGCCTCCTCACCCGCTGAGTTTCTCCAGCATTTTTTGTCTACCTTGAGTTTACCAGCATCTGCAGTTCTTTCTTAAACAAGTGTCTTTTAAATGTCATAGTATCTGCCTCAACTACCTCCTCTGGCAGCTAATTCCACACCCACCGCAACATGAGTGGAAAATGTTGCCCCTTGTTCATATTGAATCCTGTCCCACTTGCCTTAAACAGTGGTTTTGATTCCCCTACTCTGGGTAAAAGACTTAATTCTATTCCCCTCATGGATTTTATACACCTCTTAAGATTACCCCTCATCTTCCTGCACTCCAAGGAATAGTCCTAGCCTTCAAAACTTCTCCTAGAGCTCAGTCCCAGCAGAGAGAGTAGAGTTAAAAAAAATAGGCGATCAATAAATCAAGAAAGTGGTGCAATATGCAGTTGTCATCTGTTATCATGGCCTGATTCATCAGATTTTTAGTTCACCATTTTAATGATGTGAATCAGCTTACTTCCGTTTTCCCAGCTGACTCCTCGCCCAGGCCTGGAGTGTGATGACTGGTTTCAGTAAATATGTTTTGAGTTAATTTTACTGTGTGATTGCACAAGAAATATTCTCGCTTCCCACTGCGTCTGACATGGGGGATGGATTCACATGCACACCCAACTCTATTTATTGCAGCCTCTACTGTGGACTAAATGCTATTCTTGTTCTCAACACCACCTTCCTCTCCCATATACAATACTCCCCTCACTCCATCCATCCCAGCACAACCCCTGGTTCATAAGAGATAGGAGCAGAATTAGGCCATTCGGCCCATCAAGTCTACTCTGCCATTCAATCATACCTTCATTCTACTGTCTTCTCCCCATAACTCCTGACACTTGTACTAATCAAGAATCTATCTCTACCTTAAATATACCCACTGACCTGACCTCCATAGCCTTCTGTGGCTCCTGCCATGGTCCTTCTGAACAATGTTCATCGACAAGACCAGGCATATACTCAAAGTGTAGGAAAGAACTGCAGATGCTGGTTTAGATGGACACACAAAATGCTGGAGTAACTCAGTGGGACAGGCAGCATCTCTGTAGAGAAGGAATGGGTGACGTTTCGGGTCGGGGCCCCTTCAGACTCTGGGTTGAGACCTTTCTTCAATCGACCTGAAACGTCACCCATTCCTTCTCCAGTGATGCTGCCTGTCCCACTGAGTTACTCCAGCATTTTGTGTCTATCCAAGCGTAGACTAGGCTGCTTCGTCACTTTGCGCTCGGTCACCCAAGGCATGCTGGATCTCCCGATTGCTAACCATTTTAACTCCTTCCCATTCGCATTCTGAAAGGTATGAAGGGTCCTGGCCTGCAACGTCACCAATCTTTTTATCTCCAGAGATTCTGCCTGACCTGCTGAGTTGCCCCAACACTTTGTATCTATCCCCATTCTGACCTTTCTGTCATGGGCTTCCTCCATTGTCAATGAGACCACAAGCAAACTGGAGGAACAGCACCTCGTATTCTGCTTGGACAGATTGAATAGGTGACATTTCAGGTCAGAATTCTTCCTCAGACCCTCCAGGAATCACTTCCCAGGATTTGTCCTACCTCCACCTCTCTTCCAGCCTTCTTCAGACTGATTGCAGTGAGAGGAAGAAGGGTCCTGACCCAAAACCTACCCATGTTCTCCAGAGAGCTGCCTGACCCATTAAGTTACTCCAGCACTTTGTGTCTATCTTTGGCATAAACAAACATCTACAGTTCTTTGTTATAACATTGGGTGGAGGGAGCTTAGGTATGTGGCACATACAAAACAGAAAATTGATATTTAAAAATAGATGCAATTCATAACTCCAAATAAAAACAGGAAATGCTAGAAAGACTGGGCAGATCAGTTTGCATCAGTGGAAGAGAAACAGGGAAACAATTAATGTTTCAGCTCAAAGACTTTTAGACTTTACAGAGTGGAAACTCCCTTCAGCCCACTCCGATCAGCGGTGACCCTGTACACTGGCACTATCCTACACACTGGGGACAATTTTACCAAAGCCAATTAACCTACAAACCTGTACTTCTTTGGAGTCTGGGAGGAAACCCACGTGGTCACAGGGAGAATGTAAAAGCTCTGTACAGACTCTTTGACAAAACTGAGAAGGGGAGAAAAGTAATTCATGAAGCTTTGGGGCGGGTGAATCTTTGCAATAAGGGAAAACACATTTTTTTTTTAAGGTGACCATGAGGATAAGCTTTAAACAAGGTTATATGGTCAATGAGAGGATGGGAGCGGTCAGAGCCTGGTTTAAAGAATGCAGGAGTTGCGAAACATAGAACAGGAAAACATGCCCGGCTGGTCAGAGTGGGCGTGTTCTCCACTCCTTGAGGAAATAAACATTTAAAAAGTGGAGCATTGGGGGTGGGGAGAGATAAACAAGCTGAGCCAATATCACAGATGGATGAAAAAGGGTCCCGATCCAAAACGTCACTTATCCATGTTCTCCAGAGATGCTGCCTGACCCGCTGAGTTACTCCAGCATGTTGTGTCTATAACAAACGGATGACTTGTACAACCAGAGAAATCAGGTTATCTGAATTTAATGGGGACAGGGGGAATTGAAGATGCTGGAATCATGCGTAAAAGATGCTGGTTTACACCAAACTACACACAGAGTGCTGGAGCAACTCAGCGGGCCTGGCAGCATCTCTGGAGGAGACAAATAGGTGATGTTGCAGATCGGGGCCCTTCTTCAGACTGATTGTAGGGGAGGGGAAAGCTGGACAAAAGGTGAGGGTAGGATTTAATATGAAGTACTGCAAGTCACATACTCTGACTTGGAAATATATCCACTGGTCCTTTGTCACCATATCTAGATCTGGGAACCTCTTCCCCAACAACATTGTGGGAGCATCTTCACCAGATGGACTTATGGGGAGATGGCAGGAAAATGGGATTAGGAGGCAGAGATCAGCCATGATTGAATTGCGGAGTAGACTCACTGGGCCACAGGCTTAATTCTACTCCTAAATATAACTTGTGACTGCAGCAGTTCAAGAAGGCGGCTCACCCCCATCCTCTCTCAGGCCATTATAGAAGGCAACAAATGCTGACTTTGCCAGAGATATCCAGATCACAATGTAAAAGGGCAGCTTGATTAATGATGAGCGGGCAACAGATCTGATTAACGTCGGTGATTAATCCTGAACAATGCATCTCTCGGATGAACAGATCAATAACCGGCTTGGATGACAGTGAGTGGCTGGTTATTGATTAGCAGAGTGCTAAAATGGTGATTTTTGAGCTCTGGACTCTGCCTTGTGTTGGCTACGTCTGCAGTGAAGAGAAGCAAAAGCAATGAGATGGGAATAGAATGCCGTAGAATTTGCCTTCTGATCTCAGCTTTTTTAGTTTAAAGATACAGCTCAGAAACAGGCCCTTCGGCCCACCGAGTCAGCGCCAACCAGCAATCCCTGCGCACTATACACTATCTTACACACTCTAGAGACAATGTACAATTTTAGCAAGCCAATTAACCTACAAACCTGCGGGCTTTTGGAGTGTGGGAGGAAAGCCGGAGCTCCCGGAGAAAACCCACACGGTCACAGGGAGAACATACAAACTTTGTATAGGCAGGACCCGTGGTCAGGATCGAACCCGGGTCTCTGGCGCTGTGAGGCAGCAACTCTACCCCTGCACCACCGTGCCGGGAAAACATTCCGAGGGGGCCTTACAGATCACCATTTATACGGCTGGTCAGTTTATTGGTTAATGTTCCACGGATCAAGTACAGATTACTCACAATTAGTCAGCAGGATTATTCATCGATCAAATATGTTGTTTACTTGTAATGAGAGTGACAACGAGTAATAGTGATCAATGTCACACACCTGATTAACAGTGTGCAATGTTACACACCTGATTAATGGTGAGCTGATTAATAGTGAGCAGTATCACTCTCCTGATGAATAGTGAGAAATGTTACACGCCTGCGTAACAGAGAGCAATGCAACACATCTGATTAATAGTGAGCAGTGGTGCAAAGCTGAGTAAAAGTGAGCAATGTTAAACATCTGAGTGAGCAATGTTACACACCCAATTAATGGTGGGCAGTGTTACATACCTCATTGATACGATATTACACCTGATTGATAGCGTGCAATGCTACCCACCTAATTAATGGCAAACAGTACTCACTCTGACTAGTGTTTAAGAAAGAACTGCAGATGCTGGAAAAATCGAAGGTAGACAAAAATGCTGGAGAAACTCAGCGGGTGAGGCAGCATCTATGGAGCGAAGGAATAGGTGACATTTCGGGTCGGGAAACATAGAAACATAGAAAATAGGTGCAGGAGCCTGCACCGCCATTCAATATGATCATGGCTGATCATCCAAATCAGTATCCCAAACCTGCCTTCTCTCCATACCCCCTGATCCCCTTAGCTCCCTCTTAAATATAGCCAATGAACTGGCCTCAACTACCTTCTGTGGCAGAGAATTCCAGAGATTCACTACTCTCTGTGTGAAAAATGTTTTTCTCATCTCGGTCCTAAAAGACTTCCCCCTTATCCTTAAAAGAGAAGAAGGGTCTCGACCCGAAAGGTCACCTATTCCTTCTCTCCATAGATGCTGCCTCACCCGCTGAGTTTCTCCAGCATTTTTATCTGCCTTCACTCTAACTAATGGTGAGCGCCGCACATGTGAAACAATGGTGTCCACTGTACACCCTTATTTCCTCGTTCACTCTGATTACTGAGCTGCGGCCTGTTGTTGTTTGGACATACCGGAATTGCTCGTGAGTGAAGTCTGCAGTTGAAGGGTGAAATAGCAATGCTGTGACTTGCAGCTTTCTGGATTTGCCTACAGCATGTGCTGAGTACATCTCACCCTTGGGCACGTTCCTGAGTGGTTGCAGATGTGGAATGTGATGCAATGTTGGACCGGCCCCAAACTTTCCGAGCCGATGCCAAAGATCGCAGGCGACTGAACCAAATAAGCAAAAGAACAGGGGACGCTGGAGACGGTTGGACGAGAGGGGGACCGCATTGAAACTTGCCGAATAGTGAAAGGCCTGGATAGAGTGGCTAGACCGGAATAGAATGAAGAAGGGTCTCGACCCAAACATCACCCATTCCTCTCTCCAGAGATGCTGACTGTCCCGCTGTGTTACTCCAGCATTTTGTGTCTATTTACTAACCCAGCTCTTGGGTCGCAGCCTTCTGGGCCGTGGTGATTTTAGTTCTCATCCGGATCCGGTAAGATTAAAATAATCCACGTAGAAGCAAGGAACTGCAGATGCTGGTTTACAAAAAAAAACGAAGTGCAGGAGTAACTACATTGGGATAAAATGACAGGTAATGTTTTCGGTTGGCACCCCTTCTTCAGACTGCTTGTTGTGAGAAGTGGTCGATTGAGTGTAGATGCCTGATAGCTTGGTTGGGCCCAAACTGGGTGGGCTGGAACCAGGGCTGGAAGCCACGAGACACAAGATGGCAAGTGTTGCGGAAACACGGGTGGCTGCGGTAGTGAGTCCAGGTCAGAACACGGTCGTAGAGCAGGGGAGCAGCAGGAATCACAGAGGGGGAGGAGTGAGAGAGGATCTCACAGAATTCCCGTTGGAGGGAGGTGGAGAACTTCCGCAAAGTAGGCATACCTTGAGGAGATTTAGTAGTGGAGCAGTCAAAATGTAGAAAGAAGGAACTTCAGATGCATGTTTACAAAATAATAAAGTGCCAAGGTAACTCAGCGGGTCAGGCAGCATCTCTGGTGGACATGGATAGGTGACCCTTCTTCAGACTGGAAATACTCCATGTTTAAGCATTTGCAGTTTGCTATGGTCAAACGCATCCCACTGATAAGAAATGTGTCTGTTCAGCCCTGCATGTTTAGTACCCAAGACAGACAAAATGTTAGAGTAACTCAGCAAGTCAGGCAGCATCACTGGAGAAAATGGATAGATGACCTTTTGGGTTGGAACCCTTCTTCAGACTGATTGTAAGTGGTGGGGGGGGGGGGGGGGAGGCAGCAAGAACAGATGAGGACAAACCGGGGCTGGCAGATGACCTCAGGCAGGGAGGTTCCTTGTTAGGCCAATTGTTGGCTAGGGGCGGTGTGATCACAAGAAGGATATCGTTGCAAACTGTGAAACTAGTTAACTAACTTTTAGTGGAGGAAGAGAGAGGGGGGGAGGGGGTATGTAGAAGTCACCATAAATTACAGAATTCAATGTTCATTTTCAAATTTTCATTCTCAGCAATGGTCAGTACCCATATTGAGACGAGTCCCTCTAGGCCGAGACTCTCCATCCTGAAGATGTGGTGTCTCAGCGCCACCAGCGCAATGGTAGAGATCTGTACGTTCTACCAGTAACCGCGTGGGTTTTTTTACGGGGGCTCTGGTTTCAATAGACAATAGGTGCAGGAATAGGCCATTCGGCTCTTCGAGCCAGCACCGCCATTCAATGTGATCATGGCTGATCAATCAGTACCCCGTTCCTGCCTTCTCCCCATATCCCCTGACTCCGCTATTTTTAAGAGCCCTATCTAGCTCTCTCTTGAAAGCATCCAGAGAACCTGCCTCCACCGCCCTCTGAGGCAGAGAATTCCACAGACTCACCACTCTCGGTGAGAAAAAGTGTTTCCTCGTCTCCATTCTAAATGGCCTACTCCTTATTCTTAAACTGTGGCCCCTGGATATGGACTCCCCCAACATAGAGGCATGTTTCCTGCCTCTAGCGTGTCCAATCCCTTAACAATCTTATATGTTTCAATGAGATATCCTCTCATCCTTCTAAACTCCAGAGTGTACAAGCCCAGCTGCTCCATTCTCTCAGCATATGACAGTCCCGCCATCCCGGGAATTAACCTTGTAAACCTACGCTGCACTCCCTCAATAGCAAGAATGTCCTTCCTCAAATTAGGGGACCAAAACTGCATACAATACTCCAGGTGTGGTCTCACTAGGGCTCTGTACAACTGCAGAAGGACCTCTTTGCTCCTATGTTTGATTCCTCTTGTTATAAAGGCCAACATGCCATTCGCTCTCTTCACTGCCTGCTGTACCTGTATGCTTACTTTCATAGACTGATGTACAAGGACCCCCAGATCCCGTTGTACTTCCCCTTTTCCCAACTTGATGCCATTTAGATAGCAATCTGCCTTCCTGTTTTTGCTAGCAGTGGATAACCTCACATTTATCCACATTAAACTTCATCTGCCATGCATCTGCCCACTCCCCCAACCTGTCCAAGTCACCCTGCATTCTCATAGCATCGTCCTCATAGATCACATACTGCCACCCAGTTTTGTGTTATCTGCAAATTTGCTAATGTTACTTTGAATCCCTTCATCCAAATCATTGATGTATATTGTAAATAGCTGCGGTCCCAGCACCGAGCCTTGCGGTACCCCACTAGTCACTGCCTGCCATTCTGAAAGGGGCCCGTTAATCCCTACTCTTTGTTTCCCGTCTGCCAACCACTTCTCTATCCATGTCAGCACTCTACCCCCAATACCATGTGCCCTAATTTTGCCCACTAATCTCCTATGTGGGACCTTATCAAATGCTTTCTAAAAGTCAAGGTACACCACATCCACTGGCTCTCCCTTGTCCATTTTCCTAGTTACAGCTTAAAAAAATTCCAGAAGATTAGTCAAACATGATTTCCCCTTCGTAAATCCATGGTGACTCGGACCGATCCTGTTACTGCTATCCAAATGTTCGGCTATCTCATCTTTTATAATTGACTCCAGCATCTTCCCCACCACCGATGTCAGGCTAACTGGTCTATAATTCCCTGTTTTATCTCTCCCGCCTTTCTTAAAAGGTGGGATAACATTAGCTACCCTCCAATCCACAGGAACTGATCCTGAATCTATAGAACATTGGAAAATTATCACCAATGCATCCACGATTTCTAGAGCCACTTCCTTAAGTGCCCTGGGATGCAGACCATCAGGCCCTGGGGATTTATCAGCCTTCGGTCTCATCAGTCTTTCCAACACCATTTCCTGCCTAATGTGGATTTCCTTCAGTTCCTCCGTCACCCCAGATCCTCTGGCCACTACTATATCATGAAGATTATTCGTGTCCTCCTTAGTGGAGACAGATCCAAAGTGCCTGTTTCCTCACACATTCCAAAGACGTGAGTTTGTAGGTTAACTGTAAAATTTCCCTACAGTGTAGGATGGAACAGGGTGTACAGGGTGATTGTTGATCGGCACAGGCTCGGTGGGCCAAAGGGCCTGTTTCCACCCTGTTTCTCTAAACTCTATAAACTCTTAACATTGCGGCAGTATGTTACATCAATGAGATAACTTCCCACTGCTCCGCCTCCACTCCTCACTGACCTCCCCCGTGACCGTGGCAAACAGCCAACTTCGTATTTCAACATGGAAAAATTATCCTGAAGGACCAAGCCCAATTCTGAGCTACATATTTTACAATGACGACAAAAACAAATCTCTGACATCCTTTCCGAGAATAAAGAGTCTAAAAATACACGAAGATTGTTTCGCTCCAAGGTTCAAATCTTTCCTTGTCACAATTTTGTGAATTAAAATCGAAGATCTATATTTACACAGCAAAATAAAATTCCATGGGAAGAACTTAGACGGTCAAACAGCATCATGGAAGCAGAGGGATGGTTAATGTTTCAGGTTAAGACCCCTGCACCAGGACTAATGGTGGAAAAATTTACAATATTATAATATATGTATATAATTATATGCTTAAGCAAGAACTGCAGATGCTGGAAAAATCTAAGGTAGACAAAAATACTGGAGAAATTCAGCGGGTGAGGCAGTATCTATGGAGAGAAGGAATAGGCGATGTTTCGGGTTGAGACCCTTCTTCAGACTGAAGAAGTCTCGACCTGAAACGTCACCCATTCCTTCTACCCAGAGATGCTGCCTGTCCCACTGAGTTACTCCAGCATTTTGTGTATATCTCCGGTGTAAACCAGCATCTGCAGTTCCTTCCTACACATTTATAATATACTTGTGTATGGCCTGATTGTACTCATGCTGTACTCAAGTATTTTATAAATGTACAATTTGACTCGATAGCATGCAAAGCTTTTCACTGTATCTAGATATACTTGACAATAATAAACCAATATATTTAGGTATTATACGTTTACATACTACCTTTCACAATTATAGTGTGTTACATTCTATGAAGTAGTTTTGGAGTGTAATTGTTTTAAAGAAGGAACTGCAGATGCTGGAGAATCGAGGGTACACAAAAAGCTGGAGAGACTCAGCGGGTGCAGCAGCATCTAAGGAGCGAAGGAGATAGGCGACGTTTCGGGCCGAGACCCTTCTTCAGACTGGTCAGGAGTGTAATTACTGTTGGAGCGCAGAGTAAAATGCAGATATCTTTTTTAATACATATTTGTGGCCACAACATCTGGTTCTTGGATTCAGTGCATATCCCGCAGCTTCATTCTTATCCACGTCACACTATCACTGCAGACGTGTTTCATAATCATAATGTTCACCAACTTTAGATTGCCTCTGACACTATGATGGCAAGTCCTTGGTCTTTTGCACTGTGTGGCTGTTTGGTGGATTGAATCTGATAAAAGCCGCCACTTGTTTGGTATTTGACTCCCTCAACAGTTCCAACTGCCTCTGCCCTCTTCGGAACAAGTACTCGATATGCATTACATCCGTTCTCGGTATTTGGGAGTTCTTGCGAAATTCCTCCTGAATCAGTGGCAGAAATCCAGATTTATCTTTCGCAGCTCGAAGGAACTGTTTGTAAAGTTTTAACACCTGTTTCTGCAGTTTGCTGTGTCTGGTCATGATGTAAAATCAGTTCTGATCAATCCGAATCTAAGCATAAACACAGAAATTATAGGTTATGGCACCTTCTGCTGGTCATCTGCAATCGAAATGTTCAAATCAACACAGAACCTTCACTGAGCATAGTTCAGTTTAGTTTATTGTCATGTGTACTGAGGTACAGTCAAAAGCTTTAGTTTAAAAAACATTATGGTTCAACAAAGTGGATCCAGATATCAAAGCAGTCAAGCGAACACACAAATCACATTCATTTAGTTCTGAAACTCATTTAGGAGCTCCTCTAGTATTTTTGGTTCTGAACCCCTCTGTCTACCCCCTAGAGCCATCTGTCTCTCTCCTACCGCCCCCTGTCTACCCCCTAGAGCCATCTGTCTCTCTCCTACCGCCCCCTGTCTACCCCCTACCCCTCTGTCTACCCCCTAGAGCCATCTGTCTCTCTCCTACCGCCCCCTGTCTACCCCCTACAGCCATCTGTCTCTCTCCTACCGCTCCCTGTCTACCCCATGCCCCATCCCCGCCGCCATTGCCCGACCTACAGTGAGCGAGCCTTGCTCCTTCCAGCGCTGCGCCTCCCATGGGCGCTCCCGGTCCTCCGAGCGCTGCGCCACCTGTCGGCGCTCCTGGTCCTCCGAGCGCTGCGCCACCTGTCGGCACTCCTGGTCCTCCGAGCGCTGCGCCACCTGTCTGCGCTCCTTGTCCTCCGAGCGCTGCGCCACCCATGGGCGCTCCTTGTCCTCCGAACGCTGCGCCACCTGTCGGTACTCCGAAGGTTACGCCACCTGCAAGCACCTCGAGGGTTACGCCAGCTGCCGGCACTCCCGGTCCTCCGAGCGCTGCGTCACCAGCCGGCACTCCGAGCGCTGCGCCGCCTGCCGGCACTCCTGGTCCTCTGAGCGCTGCGCCACTTATCAGATCCACAGCGGAGATGTGCTCCCCTTCGCCCTATTGTACTTGAATTTGACTTCATTGTATTTGTAATTCAATACGTTGAAAATTTCGACGACCTATCACGGTGCCGGCAGTCGCCTGTAAAGGTCGCGTAAGTGGGACAGGCCTTTTAGGTGACAGCTCAACAAGAAGCTTGTCTAGGGAGCTGGAATCAACTGATGGCAAGGAACAGCAGATGCTAGTTTATACCAAAGAATGACACATAATGCTGGAGTAACTCAGCGGGCCAGGCAGCATCTCTGGAGAAAAGGAATAGGTGATGTTTCATTAGAAGGGTCTCGACCGAAAATGTCACCTACTCTCCAGAGATGCTGTCTGACCCGCTGAGTTACTCCAGCGCTTTGTGTCTCTTTGATTGTATCTATGTATGGTATCGCTAATGTGTTTCTTAGCATGCAAAATAAAGCTTACCAGTTACAAGTTTAAAAACCTAGTCTTCAAGGAAGCTTGAACTTGATTTGAGGGAGAATAGATGATGCACTCCATTGGTGCCTACGATGCAAGTTCACTAAAATTTTAAAAGGGCTCAATAAAATAAGGCAGAATGAAAACATAAGAAACAGCAGACGCGAGATCTTGAGCAAAAACCAAATGCTGGCCGTATTTGGGGTTAGAAAGCTACCCACGTTATCCAGAGATACAGCCTGATGGTTGAGTTACTGCAGCACCTTGTGTCTTTTTTTGTAAATGAGCATCTGCAGTTTGCTGAATGGAAGTCTGCTGGAGGAAGTCAGCACGTCAGACAGCACTAGAGGTATTGGGTACAGACGTTTCAGACTGATAACTGAAATGGTGTTTATCCCATGGAGGGTCTGACTCAAAGATTGCCATTCAGGGCTCTAGGAGGAAATTTCTTCATCTCAGAGAAATTAAATTTTTGCTATTTTGTGCACAAAGGGGCTGTAGAGGCTGAACCTAGATCTTTAGATAGCAAGGGAAATCAAACAATTAAAACAGACTGATTCTCTCCCAGTCAATGCTAACTTTGCTATCTCTTCCACATCCCATCATAGTCTGATTTGCTCTGTCCATTTCACCCTATATGGATGGACCACTTTTCTGCTCATGAGAAATGTTTTGATGTTACCGAATCACTGAAAATCACACAAAATCTATTGCCTAATTTGTTTCAGAATAAGCCCTTAACCTCGTGAAATTAGTTTGTGGCCAACTCAATAACTAATACCCAAACGCAATGGAAATGCTGCCAACAGGCATCAATGCTTTATTATTCTACTTTCTTTAACAGATCAAAAAAAAAATTGGTGTACATGTGTTGAAACCTTGTTGCAAGAGGCCTTAATAATGCAGCCAATTGTCAAACATGTTAAAAAAATTGTAATGGATCAGCAACATTAGAGCATGGAATGTATGGAATGAGACAAAATGACCACTGTGCAGTAGGGGTTGATTTTCTTTTATCAGCAGCAATAATAACCAGTAGTACAAGTTAAGGCAAAAAAAAAATATTTCCATACAATTCTAAGAAACAAATCTGTGCACACCCTGGCTAAAACAACATTCAGTGACATGGAAGAAGTCACTAGCTCATCGTTCAAATAGTAGGAAATTGGTGTTTGGCAAGATAACAAACTTTTAAAGCGATCAAGTGTGATAAACTCTCAGGAAAACACAAGAAAAAATAATCAACCATGTTTTCCATGCAACCTCTTACACAGCTGAGACAACATGGACCTCTGCATAAATACCTTAGCTCAGTAGGGAACCAAGGCAGAAATGATGCAACATTTCAAGTATTTTGTTTAGAGTTTGTACCTATATTTCTTCCAACAATAAATCAAAGAAAAATTAGACTAGTCATTACTCAATTTGTCAACTCTTAGTGATGATCACCACAGTATGTTACTTTGGCGATCAATTGATCATTTACTTCAGCTGAAAACTCTAAATAAATTGTGCCATAGTAAACAGAATCGCAAAATACACAAGTATAAAAAGACAAAACTCAGAAAGGAAGTAACTCTTTGCTTCACAAAAAGTATCAAGAAGTAATGATGGGCATAATTCAGCCCAGATTAGTCAGGCGCTTACATTTGGACTTCACAATGCAGTACAATCACAATACAAGAGAGATTCCAAGTGCGACTCACAACAGTGGCTTTTGTCAAACTAATGTACTTTGCAAATTTTGTCTGGATTTTCAAGTAACTAGTGACAGATGCTAAACTAGGAATACTTTGAATGTAGCAAATTGAAAAAAAGTAATCGATGTCTCCATTTCATCATGAGCCAAACAATCTGCAGAGCATGTAAGCCAAATAACTGCATAGTCCCAACACATTCAGTAATTCCAGCCACTTGCATTCAACTGTAACAAGGAATGATTGGATTCTGGATCTTCAGGATACAAATCCGCTGTGCAATGCTTCCAAGATGTAGGATGATTAGCATTCATATTTCATCATTTAAGCCATAGTCTTCCTCTGGATAATCTCCCACTGTTACTGACTGTGGCTTTACAAATGCTCCATACTTGTACTGACATTCAAAGTATTTTTTTCCATTTACGCTGCAGAATGAACACAATTATTTGATGAGGAACAATGAATGAAAAACTGTAATTCTACTTTTTGCAATCAAAATGTCAACTCAGCACATGGTTCAACAGTCTCAGATAATTTGTAATTTCACAAAGGTTTTTACCTGCCATCATGTTTCCCTAAAGGTTCGTCATATTTCAATCCAACCCAGTATCCTGGCTTAAATTCCGTTTGACCTGAAACAGTAAGCCCAGATTTATATAGCAATGAAATTGAATTGATTGATTGAAAGATACAGAAAGGAAACAGGCCCTTCATCCCACTGAGTCCACACTGACCATCGATCACCCGTTCACACTAGTTGTATGTTATCCCACTTTCTTATTCACTCCCTGCATGCTTGGTACAATTTACTGAGGCCAATTAACGTATAACCCCACACGTCTTTGTGATGTTGGAGAAAACCAGAGCACCCGGAGAAAACCCACACAATCACAGTGTAAACTCCACACATCTAGCACCCGAGTTCATGATCGAAACCAGGCTCTGGCGCTGTGAGGCAGCAGTGAAAACAAAATGAGCTTTAAGTTGCTGTGAGTTAGGGAGGAATGGATAGGACAAAAGGAGAGTGCAGGGCCAAACAGGTGATGACAGTGTTTCTAGTCCCAATTCAAGAGATCAGTTGCCATCTCAGTTCACAAGTCAAATTGCAGTTTGATCTTCAATTAATGTTGCATTATTGTTCCCAACATATTTTTGGACTGGATTGTTTTCTACATCAGCATTCTCTGAATTTTATCCTGGGATTTCTACAGTCAACTCACCAACATACATCACTGTGCCTCGCTTGGTTGGCTGTCCTGATACTAGAACCTCACACCTTGAGCCGACAATGATGTCGTCTGCCAAAGCCTTTTCTTCCCGTTGTCTCTGCTGCATCTCGGACACTTCCTTTGCTCTCTGCTCCTCATTATACAAGCCCAGCTTGCTGCGCTTCATAAATAATCGCGCTGATTCTGAAATAGAAACCAGTCCACATTGTTACCAGACAGCCCAAAGTACTTGAAGGTAGACAAAAGTGGGTAACGTTTTGGGCCGAAACCCTTCTTCCGACAGATGCTGGGTGGGGGGACGGAAAGAAGAAAGGAAGAGGAGGAGCCAGAGGGCTGAGGGAGAGCAGGGAAGAGGAGGAGGCAGCAAGGGCTACCGGAATTTGGAGAAGTCAATGTTCAAGCCACTGGGGTGCAGACTGCCCAAGCGGAATATGAGGTGCTGCTCCTCCAATTTCTGGTGGTGCTCACTCTGGCCAGGAAGGAGGCCCAGGACAGAAAGGTCGGATTCGGAATGGGAGGGGGAGTTGAAGTGCTGAGCCACACGGAGATCAGGTTGGTTAATGAGGACCGAGCGGAGGTGTTCGGCGAAACGATTGCCAAGCCTACGCTTGGTTTCACCGATGTAGATCAGCTGACATCTAGAGCAGCGGATGCAATAGATGAGGTTGGAGAAGGTGCAGGTGAACCGCTGCCGCAGCTGGAACGACTGCTTGGGTCCTTGAATAGAGTCGAGGGGGTAGGTAAAGCGAGAAGTGTAGCATCTCCTGCGGTTGCAAGGGAAAGTGCCCGGGGAAGGGGTGGTGCGGGTGGGAAGGGAAGAATTGACCAGGGAGTTACGGAGGGAGTGGTCTTTGCGGAATGCAGACAGGGGGGGAGATGGGAAGATGTGGCGAATGGTGGGGTCACATTGGAGGTGGCGAAAATGACGGAGGACTATTTGTTGTATGTGACGGCTAGTGGGGTGGAAGGTGAGGACTCTGCCCTTGTTCCGAGTGGGGGGTGGGGAGAGAGAGCAGTGTTGCGGGGTATTGAAGAGACCCTGGTGAGAGCCTCATCTATAGTAGGAGGGGAACCCCTGTTCCCTGAAGAATGAGGACATTTCCGATGCCCTGGTGTGGAACACCCCATCCCGCGAGCAAATGTGGCGTAGACGGAGGAATTGGGAGTTGGGGATGGAGTCCTTACAGGAAGCAGGGTGGGAAGAAATGTAGTCTAGATAGCCATGGGAGTCAGTGGGTTTATAGTGGATAAATACATAGATGCTGCCGCACCCACTGAGTTTCTCCAGCACTTTTGTCTACCTTCGATTTTCCAGCATCTGCAGTTCCTTCTTGAACAGCCCAAAGTACTTTCACTTAAAAGCCACGTCAACAGGAGATGCAGCTTAACATCGTAGCGTGCAAAGTAGTAACGCGATGAGTACAAGAAAAACTAAAATATAAACTACTTCCTGGTAAAAGATACTCAAATTTCACCATCAGCAACACCAACCCAATACATATACTAAGTAAATGACACCAATGACTGTTCCAACCTCCAGTTTTAACAACACACATTAGGAATACTATTCCACATAATGTAATGCAATTAATTCCTTTATGATGAATGCCACAGACACATGACTCTGGAGAGAATAACTGATGCATTTACACACTTTTAGCGTAAAAATTCAAAATGTGATTTGGATTTTTTTCTACGTACAATTTATTTTTCTCTGAACATAATTACAAATGGAAATTAGAAGCAGTGATTAAGGGCAACTGTCACAACCAAGTAAAACAGATAAGGGAGTACACAGTGCTGTTGTATTTCTATTTATTAGAGAACACTACTCATTAATTAATGTGTAAACCTGCCAAACCCACACCATCCCTTCAACAGCTTGAACAAAGAATCAGTTTGGCATCCATTTCCATGATTCCTGATCGGATTCTGTTGCTAGGCAAGATGAGAAATCAATAGAGACTTCATGATCAGGTGTCACAAACTACCGATGCCAAGTAAAACATTTTACATTTTATACCTTTGTCTATTAGTGGATAAAATGAACGTCCAATTTTATCGAGTTTTTAACACTAGCCACGTGGCTTTCTCTACCTTGAGTTGGATGGATGTGCTGCACATGCCATTTTTCGTGATTACCCTAATAAACATTAGGTGCAGGAGTAGGCCATTCGGCCCTTCGAGCCAGCACCGCCATTCAATGTGATCATGGCTGATCATCCTCAATCAGTAATAAGATAGAGCTCTAGGGGCTAGTGGAGTCAAGGGATATGGGGAGAAGGCAGCAGGCATGGATTATTGATAGGGGACGATCAGCCATGATCACAATGAGTGGCGGTGCTGGCTCAAAGGGCCGAATGGCCTCCTCCTGCACCTATTTTCTATGTTTCTATGTTTCCAGTACCCCGTTCCTGCCTTCTCCCCATATCCCGACTCCGCTATCGTTAAGAGCCCTATCTAGCTCTCTCTTGAAAGTATCCAAAGGACCGGCCTCCACCGCCCTCTGAGGCAGAGAATTCCACAGAGTCACCACTCTCTGTGAGAAAAAGTGTTTCCTTGTCTCCGTTCTAAATGGCTTACCCTTTATTCTTTAAACTGTGGCCCCTGGTTCTGCACTCCCCCCCATCATCGGGAACATGTTTCCTGCCTCTAGCGTGTCCAAACCCTTAACAATCTTACATGTTTCAATAAGATTCCCTCTCATCCTTCTAAACTCCAGAGTGTACAAGCCCAGCCGCTCCATTCTCTCAGCATATGACAGTCTCGCCATCCCGGGAATGAACCTTGAAAACCTACGCTGCACTCCCTCCCAAGAATGTCCTTCCTCAAATTAGGGGACCAAAACTAATTTCAGTGATCCAGTTCCACACCTCATCTGGTTTCGTCCGTGTAATCTGCCTCTTACTCTCTCACATACAAAGAAAGTAGACTTCTAAAATTCTAAAAATGCATTGGTTTCTGCAAGGTACTCTCATTTTTTGTAATTGTTTTTAGCTTTCCTAAGTAGATTGGAGAATTGCACAGTATTAGAAATTGTTTTTCCTCACATGTAAAATGCTTCTTGTTTTTGTTTATTTTTGTTGATAAACCTCAGTTAAAAAGACGGAAGATGAGAGACACTCTATTTGACTGAATTTTAACAATACATTGAAATTGGATGAACTCATGACAGCCTAAAGTGGGTTAAATGGGCGAGGACGGTGAACGGTTTGTTACCTGGTGTTTTGGAGGAGTCATTTCACTTTTGTGAATTTGTTTATTAGCACCAGAATATATTGCATCATCCCTACATTTTGTTTGCATAAAATCAGGTCTTTCTTCACAATTTATTGTCAAAATTTAAAGGACCAACAGAAATCCCATTCAATGTAGGGAGATATTATGTCTATTTTGTCGTAAATCTTAGCTTAAAGATAAAGAGCGTGTGAATGACATGGACCAAAAATGAGTTATATTCAAATTCTGTCAAATTTCAGCCTAGTACCATCTACCAAATTCAATACATGCCTCAAGACCAACTTAATAGAAGATCGGTTACGTAGTAAATAGTTACAAAAATGAAACTGATTCAATGATGCTTTATTTGTCACATGTGCAATGCAGAGTGAAATTCTTTTTGCATATTTACACATGTTTTGGCGATATTGCCAAAACCCGGTCGGTCCGACTGTGTGCTAGGTCTACTGGAGCAGTTCCCGATCCAGCTAAGCCCCAGGCTCCTGCAGATACGCCTCTGTCGTCTTCAACCGTATCAGCCCACGAACCATGTCCCTCTCTCGAGCAGCCATTTTTGTGCCCCGGGAGTGCCTCCTGCAGCCAATCTGGCAGGCGCTGGGTGCATTACCCCGGTTCACCGTCCAATCGGCCCTTTCTCCTCATATTCAGCTCATTTAAAATACAAAATGTCTACATTCTGCATTGTATGAAATGTACATTCAACATCTCAATAAGAAAAGAAACTTGTCAAAATTAACTGGTACTTTATCTTATCAAAATGTTTACCTGGTCTCTTTTCATATTCTTCATTAGACATTTCGTACTTAATAACTTTAGAAACATCGTCATATTCTCCCACCTTCACTCCACTCTTGTCTGTTACCTAGAAAACACAGACTTGAAACAATAATCCTGTTAACTTAAGTGAAGGATGGCAAAAACTCGCCCACTGCTTGCCAGTTACTGTCACAGTGTGAACGTGTAATGACCTGCTTGCAAGATCATGACCTGAACAATAAAGATGCTTGTGTTTCAACCTGTGTGAGTTTGAGCTCTTTACAAGAACTATCCTGCATAGCTCCAGATTAGTGATACAGAGTGGCTGCCTGCACAATAATCTAAACTTCATCGACTACACTGCTTCAGTCTTGTCTGAAAACACACTGCCTATCCAAGCCGAATCTGACAAGTATCCCCCCTACCATGCGACTCAGTTAATTTATCAGATGCAGGACTAATATTTTACTTCACTCAGTGATTCCTATCTTTTAGTTGGCAAGCCTAGAGAAATTCACTCTACCATAAGGATTTCATACCACCCTGAAGGTAAGTTAAAAAAAATCAGAAAAAAAATTTGTATACAAGAGTAAAAACAATGTGCTCCATTGTATAAACCTGGTTTGAGCGCATCTGGAATGTTGTGAACAAGTTTGAATTCGATGCCACAGCAGGATTTACAAGCCAATTTTCTCATAAATCTTTGCTACAGCAAGGGTTTTATTTAATTTAGTCTGTTGCATAGCAAACATTTCATGCAATGCAAAAGATAGGGAATACATTTGAAGATCTCTTTCAAGCATGGGTCCATGAAAGCCAGTAACAGTCTCTTTGTACTGGTTGAAGGGAATGATTTAAGTAAACCAGCTATTTAAAATGGAAAACAAATCACTTGGACGTCTTTATTCTTGCATCATCTGCAAACTGGCCATTGGAGGAATGATTTGTAAGATTCAGTTTGTTTGTTGATGCCCGTCAAAGCATGTGGGATTTGCTTTTGATTTACTGCATCCTGACTGGAAGAAAAATAACTGGCTTCTGATTTCTTTCCTTACTATTCCCATTCAATTCCTTAGAAACATAGGACCATAATTAATTAACATGCCAACAGTTTTTTGGGATATGGGAGGAAAAAAGAACACCCTGTGGAAACCCATGCAATCACAGAAAGTGCTGCAAACTCCAGAGACAGCACTAACATCCTTGTGTCGCTCAAGACTTTCAAACTTGTCTACTATTTTTATTTGCAAATTACTCAGAATTATCCATACTCCAGTAGTTTGTTGCACACAAGTAAACAGTTGAATTGATTTGATTTTAAGCAGCATCTAAATCATTAAACAGAATAATGAACCCTAATATCCACCAGTCATCGGTTTACCTATATCTAAAAGATGACGGTGGCGCAGTGGGAGTAGAGTTGCTGCCTCACAGCACCAGAGACCCGGTTTTGATCCTGACTATAGGTGCTGTCTGTGCGACGTTTGTACGTTCTCCCCGTGACCGCGCGGGTTTGCTCCCACACTTCAAAGACGTACATGTTTGTAGAATAATTGGCTTCTGTAAAAATTGTAAATTGTCCCCAGTGTGTAGGATAGTATACAGGGATCGCTGGTCGGTGAGGACTGTGTTTCCGTATTGTATCTCTCAACTAAGCTAAAACTACAGTAATTAAAATATACTGAAACAAAGTTAATATTAATAAGCATTACAGAAATGTTTTACTTTTAATGGAAACAAGTATATTCTGATTACAACTGACAGTTAGATGGACTACATTCATTGTGTTTACTGACAATAATTATCTGACTGTATTATACTCACATGTATCCGGCAGCGATCATCTACAGGGTAGGATCCAAGCAGGGCGTCATCTTGGTCTAGTAAGCCAAGGGATTTGTCATCTGGGCTGAACAACTCCAGGTCCATGCACGAGGCAGGAGAGCCCACAATCAGTTCCAATTTACACTATTATAAAATGGTTCAATAAAAAAAATGAGCACAATAATTCTAGAATTTAAACAGTCTGCTCAACGACAGTGAGTTTTATTGAAAATCAGTACATTTTCTTATTGTGGAATAGTATTAATAATGCATCAAACTGTTTTGTGGTGGGGCACCCTGTCAAAGTAACCTCACATCTGATGTGACCCACCACTTGCCACATCTTCCCCTCTCCCCCGTCTGCTTTCCGCAGAGACCGCTCCCTCCGTAAATCCCTGGTCAATTTGTCCCTTCCCACCAGAACCACCCCCTCTCCGGGCACTTTCCCTTCCAACCGCAAGAAATGCTTTGCCTCCCCCCTTGACTCCATTCAAGAACCCAAGCAGTCTTTCCAGGTGCGGTAGAGGTCCACCTGCACCTCTTCCAACCTCATATATTGCATCCACTGCTCTAGATGTCAGCTGCTCTACATCGGTGAGTCCTTACTTTCTCCTCCCCTTCTCAAATGTCCCTCAGCCCACTGGCTCCACCTCTTCTTTTCTTCTTCCCGCCCCCCCACCCTCACATCAGCCTGAAGAAAGTTTTCGGCCCGAAACGTTGCCTATTCTCTTTGCTCCATAGATGCTGCCTCACCCGCTGAGTTTCTCCAGCGTTTTTGTCTAACTTCACATCTATCCCTTCAATACAATTCCCTGGCAGCTCAACATTATACAAATGTGACTGTATGTGCAGCATCCTATTCCAGCTGTTGTCTGTATTCCAGTCTCTTTCATCTTATTTCACTGAAGAAAAATCATAGATCTTGGGTTCAACAATAGTAGACAGCATGATCATTGAATTCTCCAATTTTAAGGAAGGGTCTCGACCCGAAACGTCGCCTATCTCCTTCGTTCCTTAGATGCTGCTGCACCCGCTGAGTTTCTCCAGCTTTTTGTGTACCCTCACCTATAAACAACCCTTTTTTCCGTTTTCTCTATACCCCACTTGGATTAACACCAATTTCTACCCTTCCACCTATATTATTTTCTCTGGCTTCATAATTCATACTTTTCTATAGTTATCTCACATCTTTTGTCTTTTAATCTCTGTCCTTAGTCCAATCACTTACCTATGACCTCCCACTTCCCTCACCCATATTCACCTATCACTCACCAAGCCTTCTAGTTTTCTCCCTTCCTTACCACAATAGGTCTGAAGAAGGTCCTGACCCAAAGCATTCTCTTTCATGTTCTCCAGATATGCTGCCTGACCCACTGAGTTACATCAGCACATGGTGTCTTTATTTTACAGTTCCTTGTGTCTTCCCGTCTTAGCCCAACAGGTTACACACCATCCTCGCTCACACATACCCACCCATGCAGCCAAAGCCATACCCGCTGAGACAATCCCACCCCCTCACGGGCACCCCACACCTCCCTGAGGCCTCTGCCCATGAGCGCCGTCTACCCCCGTGGTACACGCCCCTCACTCAGGCTCCGACCCCACTATCTGCGCCTCACCCTTTCCCTCAGACCGCCCCGCTTAGGCTCCGACCCCACTATCTGCGCCTTACCCTTTCTCTCAGGCCCCACCCCCACTCCCTGTGCCCCTCCCCCACGCCCTGTGCCCCTCCCCCAAGCACTTTCCCCCTCCCTGTGCCCCTCCCCCACACCCTGTGCCCCGCCCCCAGTCCATGTGCCCCCCCCCCTGTGCTCCTCCCCCACGCCCTGTGCCCCACCCCCACACCCTGTGCCACGCCCCCACACCCTGTGCCCCTTCCCCACGCCCTATGCCCCGCCCCCCACGCCCCGCCCCCTCCCCCGGGCCTGCAGCCGTTAGACGCCGCCACCCCCGGTCCCGCTTCGACTCGCGCCGCGCCCACCTTGAACTCGGACACGGTGATGCCGCGGTTGAATCGTTTCTCCGAGATAAAGGAGGTGAGCGAGCTGCCGATGCGCAGGTTGACCACCGGCAGCGACTCCACTCGGTACGAGTTCACCTCCATTCTCCGCCTGTGCTCCGGCGCTGCCGTCCGTCTCACGGGCCCCGACTCCGGCTCTGGCGTCCGATCGCGGATTCTCGGCGGGTCCGAGTGCGTGTCGTGGGGTTGAGGGGGGGTTCTGTCGGCGCCGGTTTGAGGCGGTGCGCGGTCTCTCTCACGCACCCACCGCACCAGCCGCTTCTGGAAGGTTCCGACGTACAGCTCGCCGCTGATTGGCGCGCCGGCCTGTCAGTCACTCCTCGCCGGCGTCCAATTGGCGTCGAGCAAAGGGGCGTGTCCCGGGTCGGGGGGCGTGGCCTGGGGAGGGGGGGAGTGGATAGAGACAAAGGGGGCAAGGGACCTGAGGAGGGAGGGAAGGGACAGACAGGAGGGGGGTAAAGAAGGAGAGGGCCAGAGGTAGAAGGGAGGTAAAGAAAGAGAGGGACAGAGGTAGAAGGGATGGGCAGAGCGAGGGGTAGGAGGTGGGTGGGATATAGAACGGAGGGACAGAGGAGGAAGGGGATAGACAAGGGTGGGACTGTAGGAGGGAGGTGAGTATTAACCATTCTATACCTCCAAAAGACAGAAAGGTACCTCTGAGTCAAATTAGGCATTGGTGACTGTGAATGTTTCTGTGCACCGGGTGGAAAAGGATCAGGGGTCAGACGGATTGATCATCACAGTGTGGCTCTTCATCTCTCCTTGAGTAGACAATAGAACAGCAATAAGTTGCATTAGCACTACTTGAAGAATTAATTCAAATCCCACACTGCAGCAGAGCTAAACATCTAATCTTATTAATTGATTATATGAAGAGGAATCGAATATAGGAGCAAAGAGGCCCTTCCGCAGTTGTACAGGGCCCTAATGAGACCACACCTGGAGTATTGTGTGCAGTTTTGGTCCCCTAATTTGTGGAAGGACATACTTGCTATTGAGAGAGTGCAGCGTAAGTTTATAAGGATAATCCCGGGATGGCAGGACTGTCATATGCTGAGAGAATAGAGCGGCTGGGCTTGTACACTCTGGAGGATGAGAGGATATCTCATTGAAACATATAAGATTGTTAAGGGTTTTGGACACACTAGAGGCAGGAAACATGTTCCCGATGTTGGGGGAGTCCAGAACCAGGGGCCATAGTTTAAGAATGAGTAAGCCATTTAGAATGGAGACGAGGAAACACTTTTTCTCACAGATAGTTGTGAGTCTGTGGAATTCTCTGCCTCAGAGGGCGGTGGAGGCAGGTTCTCTGGATGCTTTCAAGAGGGACCTAGATAGGGCTCTTAAAAATAGCGGAGTCAGGGAATATGGGAAGGCAGGAACGGGGTACTGATTGGGGATGATCAGCCATGAATGGCAGTGCTGGCTTGAAGGGCCGAAGGGCCTACTCCTGCACATATTGTCTATTGTTTATTGACTGGAAAATGCAGAAAAGAAATGACAGCCAGACATAAATAAAGTTATATGATAAAATATTTCTCTGTTAAACGTTCACAAAAGCAAAACTTAAGAGATAAACGCATCTTGCCTATTAACTGGAAACCCAGTCTTGTGATCTGTACAATATTTGCCTTAATCATAAAATAGAAAATGGGCTTTATCAGAGGTTTGTATTTGCATTCCACTTTTAACATAGTAACGCAAATTGTTTCCTACTTACAGTCCTCTATGATTCACATCTCCCCTCCATTTCACTCTTTTACCCAAGGCTTGTGTTTCTTTGCCGCTGACAATCCCCTCTCCCCTAGTCCTTGCCACAATCCTTGTAATATGTCCCATTAATTGTCTCTTGCTAAAACAGATGAGAATGTTTTCATTCCATTCAGAAGATGAGCAAATGCAACATTCTGGTAAATGCCGAGGGAAAATTATGGGCATAAATTTTCTCTCCCCGAGGCGTGGTGATGGGAGTCTGGGTGGAGCTGAGCAGAGCTGAGACTGCTGAACAAACACTCATTCACTCACTGAGTCAGTAGATCTGCTAGCGGCCGCTCTCACCGTGCCTTCTCGCTCTCCCATCACAACAGTTTAGGAAAGAACTGCAGATGCTGGCATATACCGAAGATAGACACAAAGTGCTGGAGTAACTCAGCGGTCAGACAGCACTTTTTGAAGAAGGAATAGATGGCGTTTCGGGTCAAAACCCTTCTTCAGACATGTTTCTCCCACACACTGTTTCTGCTCATTTCCACCTTACGGACAGTTTGGGTTACAGAACGGAACCCTGTTGTAATATAGCAATGTTCTGACCAATTTTTGCCATCCGCAGATTTACTAATTGTACCCCTTACATTCACATTCAAGTAGTTACTGTACACAACAAACAGTAGGGCTCCCAGCACTAATCCCTGAAGTCAGTCTGAAGAGTCCCAACCTCTATGTTCTCCAGATATGCTGCCTGAGTCGCTGATCACTCCAGTACTTTGTGTCCTTTTTTTGTAAACCAGCATCTGCTGTTCTTTGTGTCTAAACCAATAATCACTGGCTTCCCATCACAAATCTCCATAGTATACTGAACATACACAGGTGAAAAACACACAAGAAATAAATGTCTTGATTTATGGTTAATGTATTTTAGTTTAGTTAACCGATAACATGATGGAGCAGTGGGAACAAGAACAATAACAGGATGATACAACTCAAGTAATTTGGAATATTCCCCACTGACAGTTGTTGAGTTTAAGAGCAATTTGAAGTTTTTTTAGGCAAGACTGTGAGAAAATATGAAACCAAGGAGACTGAACTACAAGAGAGATTAAAGGTAGAAAGAAAAGCTGGAGAAACTCAGCGGGCGAGTCAGCAACTATGCAGCGAAGGAATGGGTGACGTTTCGGGTCGGGACCCTTCTTCAGACTGAGAGAGATTAGCTGTGATTTGACTGAATGGTCTTTGATCTTTGGAACTCCATCAGAATGAGTAAAACTAAAGCATTGTCTGGAGAACTGGCATGAAAGATTTGCGGTGGATGCCAAAATGTCCAGCGGAGAAAGTTTAAGCATCAGGCAAACCAAAATGAACTAATGGGAAGGGTCATAAAATGATCAGAGGAGCACAGACAAAATTGTAATATATTTGAGGTTAGAACACAAAGTGCTGGAGTAACTTAGCAGATCAAGTCAAGTGAGTTTACTGTCATGTGTCCCTGATAGGACAATAAAATTATTGCTTTGCTTCAGCACACAGAACATAGTAGGCATTTACTACAAAACAGATCAGTGTGTCCATATACCATAATATAAATATATACACACATGAATAAATAAACTGATAAAGTGCAAATAACAGATAATGGGTTATTAATAATCAGAGATTTGTCCAAGCCAGGTTTAATAGCCTGATGGTTGTGGGGAAGTAGCTATTCCTGAACCTGGTTGTTGCAGTCTTCAGGCTCCTGTACCTTCTACCTGAAGGTAGCGGGGAGATGAGTGTGTAGCCAGGATGTGGGTCTTTGATGATGCTGCTAGCCTTTTTGAGGCAGCGACTGCGATAAATCCCCTCGATGGAAGGAAGGTCAGAGCGGATGATGGACTGGGCAGTGTTTACTACTTTTTGTAGTCTTTTCCTCTCCAGGGTGCTCAAGTTGCCGAACCAAGCCACGATACAACCGGTCAGCATGCTCTCCACTGTGCACCTGTAGAAGTTAGAGTCCTCCTTGACAAACCGACTCTCCGTAATCTTCTCAGGAAGTAGAGGCGCTGATGTGCTGTCTTGATAATTGCATTTGTGTTCTCGGACCAGGAAGGTCTCTGTGGAGGACATAGATCCTTCTTCAGAGTGGTGCAGCAGGTAGCGCTGCTATCTTATAATGCTGTCTGTGTGGAGTTTGCACGTTCTCACCATGATCGCGCGGGTTTCCTCTGCAGTTTCTACCACATCCCAAAGACAAGCGGATTTGTAGGTTTATTGGCTTCTATTAATTACCCATAATGTGTAGGGAGTGGGTGAGAAAGTGCGATAACAGAACTAATTAACGGGTGATCAATGGTCGGCGGAAGGTCTGTTTACATACTGTATCTCTAAACTAAACTCGTCTTAATTGCAGGTGCAATGATCTGCAGAGCATTGTTAATGTGATTAAACAAAGTTGTCACTCTGTTCTAAATCTACATTTATTCTATGCACCCCAGAAAATTGCAAATAGTAGTCGATGTAGTGCAGTAGTAGTGCAGCTGTGCCAATGAACATTATCCTTATGATAACTGTGAATTGATACTAATCAATCATATCGCTGCATACTCATCGTTGAATTTTAGTGTATGCAAATTAAAAATGTTCTTGGCACACATTACATTGCCCATACTCAAGCCCAGCTCTGAATGAAAGTGCATCATACATCTATCTACTGTACCCCTTACAACAGATGGAGAAGGAAGGAAAGAGAAGAAAGCAGGAATGAAAAGATGAAAAAAGCAATTGGGGTAAAATATTAAATGGGGGACCCCCCCCACAGCGCTGTGTAAAAAAACCTTTTTCCCCTCTCCCTTTACAGCTACGCCCACTAGTGTTGAACATTTTCACCCTGGGGGAAAAGGTTCTGACAGTCCTCCCTTAATGCGATCCATAGCTAGGCAGCACGGTGGCACAACGGTAGAGTTGCTACCGTACTGCGCAGAGATCTGAGATTGATCCTGACTGCGGGTGCTGCCTGGATGGAGTTTGTACGTTCTCCCTGTGACCGTGTGGATTTCCCCTGGGTGTTCCGGTTTCCCCCCCACATTCCAAAGACGTACAGGTATGTAGGTTGATTGGCTCTGCTTAAAATTGTCCCTGGTGTTTAGGACTGGGCTAGTGAACAGGAATCGCTGGTCGGCACGGACTCAGTGGGCTGAAGGGTCTGTTCCTGCACCATATTTCTAAACTCAAACCGTACCTCTATTTCTTGTTATATTAGTGTTTCAGACTTCAGTATACTTGACAACATTATCAAAGGCTCACAATCCTGTGAATGAAGATGTTTCTGCTCTGCTCAGTCCCACATAAACACAAAAGGCCAATGACAAGGAAAGTGCCGAAGACATTCAGCAGGTCAGGCAGCACTCCATGTGGCCTGAAAACAGACTGAACACTTCATCAGACCTGGTGAAGCGAGGAAATGAGCTTTACATTGCAGAGGGGTAGAGAGAACAAAAGTAGTATTTGTCATCGGGTGTACTTCATTTTTATTTCAGATTTCCAGCATCTTAAGATTTTAAATTTTCAACAAAATATTTAATGTTGCCCAAAGTGCATATTGTCTCTCCCACCCGATCACTCACAGCTTATACTCGTGGGTGGAACAAGTCAAAAAATGAAACTTTACTGTATTAGAAACATACTTTAAATATTTTAATAAAGGTGAAACCAGTCATTTGTTATCTCTTGCAAATCATCACATGTACAGTATTTATAGCCAGAGGTAATGGCACCGAGTGTACTTCTTCACAATTCACTCCTGCAGAATTCGGTCAAGTGCAAATTTTAAAAAGTGACCATCAACTGTACATTGCTCATTCCACTAACAGTAGCAAAAGCAGATCGCTCTGCCTAGCCTTCTATTGCTCATGTGTTTCTGCACCAGATCAGACACAAACCTGTATCATATCCTATTCCTCACACTCGTGGGATATGTATTGTTCTGTGGTCACGCTCGAGAATGCAGTGAGAATTACACAGATTGCCTTTCAGTTAGTTTTCCTTGAATCATTGTCTATGTGCACAATATATAATAATCTATCTGTAATAAGACACTGATAAAGCTCCTGATTTTGCTCTCTGGGTTACATTTTAACTGTACAGTTTCATAAATTAGAATTGATTTGAGGTTCAAATCCATGGTGGGATTTAGTGTTGAACATTTATTAATAAATAAAGGAGTCCATTTCGGCTCACGACTGGTCAGCTTGGGCATCCAAGAACTGGGACCACTGAGGCAGCAGCAGCTCTGATGTTCAACAGGCAGATGCCTGGATACTTGTAGAGCTCTGGCAGCGCGCAACTGAATGTATGTCCGCTGAAGACTCCCAACTACACCACAGTGCCACTCGGTGAATTAGCTTGATTCTGTGCCGACAGTAAACCCTGGGAAGAAACACACACAGGAGGGGGAGGGTTACCACAACTCAATAGATAAAAGGTGGTAGGGATGGGTGCGCGTACCTTATTCCACAAGGCACTTCATGCGGAATTGACACAAAAAGCTGGGGTAGCTCCGGGGAACAGGCAGTATCTCTGGAGAGAAGGAATGGGTGACGTTTCGGGTCGAGTCCCTTCTTCAGACATGATTGAATTCTGCAACTCTAACAACTAAGTTGCTGTATTTCGTTGAAAATTCAGATGAAGAGTGTTTCATTGTCATGTGTCTTAAAATGGAACAACAAAACTCTTACTTGCAGCAGCACAACAGATATGTACACATAGTAGTTAGTGGACACCATAATAAACAAAAGTTCAATATATAGGAATGAACAAACAAACAGTATAGAGCCAAAAAAAACAATGCCCCTAGTGCAATCAAGGGCAGTTTATAGTTCGGTGTATAGTTGGAGTTCATAGTGTACAATAGTCTGATGGCTGTTGGGAAGAAGCTGCTCCTGAATCCGGACATTACACATTTCAAGCCCCTATACCTGCTTCCTGATGGCAGGAGTGAAATGAGAGCGTGGTCAGGGTGTCATGCGTCTTTGCTGATGTGGGCCTTTCTAGATACCTTTAATGGTGGGAAGGTCAGTATACTGATGAACTGGGCAGTGTTCACCTTATTGTGCAATCTCCTTAATTCGTGGGCGTTCAAGGTGCCAAATCAGGCCGTGACAACCAGTCAATACGCTCTCTGCAGTTCAGGTTTAAATGGTGGAAATGGACTGAAAGGCCGTCTATTCCTATGTCACCTCCAGACAAACTTCACACACTCTCAACCTTAAGTATATGCACTGTGAATGGCTTGATTGTAATCATGTACTGTCTTTCTGCTGAGTGGTTAGCATGTAACAAAAGCTTTTCACTGTACTTCGGTACACTGAAACTGAACTACTCAGCTTCAACATTAGTGTCACGTCACTGAAGAAGAATGTTTTCTTTATAATTCCTCCCTGCCTAAATCCACAAATCTGGATGGTAATTCCAAAGGTTAAAATACACTGCCAGTCTCCAACGATACCTATCTTTAGACTTTAGAGATAAAGCGTCGAAACAGGCCCTACAGCCCACCGAGGCTGCGTGGACAGGCAATCCCCATACACTAGAACTATCCTACAATTTACAAAAGGCCAATTAACCTACAAACATGTATGTCTTTGGAGTATGGGAAGGAACCAGAGCACCCAGAGAAAACCCACCTGGACACAGGGAGAATGTACAGACAGCATCCGTGGTCAGGCTTGAACCCGGGTCTCTGGCAACATTACCACTGCGTTGCCACATTCTTAGGCATCTGAGAAGATTCAGCATGTCGAAAAGGATTCTCTCAAACTTCTACAGATGCACTCTAGAAAGTATTCTGACAGGAATACTCTGGAGTTCTCTGCCTCAGAGGGCGGTGGAGGCAGGTTCTCTGGATGCTTTCAAGAGAGAGCTAGATTGGGGTTTTAAAAATAGCGGAGTCAGGGGATATGGGGAGAAGGCAGGAACGGGGTACTGATTGGGAATGATCAGCCATGATCACATTGAATGGCTCGAAGGGCCTACTCCTGCACCTATTGTCTATTGATGCATTGCAGCCTGTCGGGGGTGTGGAAGATTGCAACCTTCACGTGGTCTGCCCTGTTTCGACTAATGCAATCAACTCGACGTGCACAAACGGAAGATCAAATAGAACTAGTTGTCCTGCAACTTTAGGCTGTGCATGCCACACGAAAGAAGAAGCCTGTCAGGATGACCCTGCTCTTGACCGCCTGAATCTTCCGAGAGTGGTGAACACAGCCTCGTCCATCACAGGCTCGTTACTTCCTTCCATTCAGTCCACCTTTACGATGCATTGCATCAGGAATGCTGGAACTATTGTCATGGATGCCTGCTGCCCTGGCCATTTCCTTTTCTCTTTTCCACCTTCTGGTAAATTCAAAAACAGCTTCTTCCCCACGCATAACGGACTCTTCAATCACATCTTGCACAAACCCCGGAGGTGGTGCCATGTACTCTTGCTGTTAACTACCTCGTTGAGTTATTCCACTGTTGTATTCTAGTGTTTCTTTGCACTACTTCAGTTTGCATTGCAATATTTGCATAATTCTGCTGCTTCACATTCATTGGTGTATTTAATAGTATAATGCATACTGTTTTAGTTTAGTTTATTGTCACGTGTACTGAGGTACAGTGAAAAGCATTTTTGTTATGTGCTATAGAGTCAGACTATACACAATTACAATCAAGCCATCCAGTGTACAGATACAGGAAATAATGCTTAGTGCAAGATAACATCCAATAAAATATAGTCCAGGGGTCTCCAATTAGATAGATGGTAGCTCAGTACAGCTCTCCAGTTGGTGAGAGGATGGTTCAGTTCCCTGATAACAGCTGGGAGGAAACTGTCCCTGAATCTGGAGGTGTGCGTTTTCACACTTCTGTGCCTCTTTCCTGATGGGAGAGGGGAGAAGAGGGAATGGATAAGACTGGTCCTCGATTATGCTGGTGGCCATGCCAAAGCAGCATGATGTGTAGATGTAGTCAATAGGTAGGTTTGCGAGATGGTCTAGGCCGCGTTTACTCTGAGCTTCGTGCAAACAAGGAATTTCGATGCACCCTGATATATATATATATGGCAATAAATTTATCTGCATCTGGTGACCAATCTTGGATATCAGACCTATCATGGTCTGGTGAGGAGTGAATTACACATTTAGCCAAATGATACCTTGATTCCAAAGAAATGGGTACGCTTCCAGAAGCATGTAGATTTTTAGATATTAAGGGAATCTACAGATATTGAGTTAGGCCGGAAAGTGTTAATATAATATGGAAAAGGATGAGCCATGATATTCTTGAATTGTGGAGCAGGCATGAAAGACCAAATAGCCCACTCCCGTGTATTATATTCTTAATTAAAGTAGAGAACTTATATGTCCTTTGGTTGTATTCCCTATGATTTAGAAGCTTGAAGATGTTTAATTGGTAACACAGAGAACTGACAGATTAGAATGAATCAGTTCTCGGATCAAGCGGTTATAACACACTCCTGCGCACAAGAGGTGACAAAGTTAACAGCTCCTAGCTAAAAGATGAACTCATGCTAAATCAACCATTAATGTCAAGTTTGTGTGTGATATTTAGTTAATCAAAGAAACACAAAGCACATGCAGCCTTGTGGATTTAGATTCTAGATAAAGCATAGGAGGTAGTTGAGGCAGGTACAATGGGGGGGGGGGGGGGGGAGAACAAAGGGAGGAGCCAACGAGCTTTGTAACTGTCAGTGCCGTAGGTGGCTGTTATTTGTATACATTGTGTGTGCAAGCAAAGAATTTCACCGTGCCTAGTCACATGTGACAAAGTATTCCATTCCAACATTTAAAAGACATTTGGACAGGTATATGGATAGAAAAGTATGAGGGGTATGGGATAATCAAGTGCAAATTGGACTAGCATAGATGGGGCATCTGGTCGGCATGGGCGAGTTCGACCAAAGTGCATTTTTCAGTGCTGTATGACTATTATTGACGGGAGCAACATAATGATTATAAGGGCCAAAACAAGGGTCGCATCTTCTTGAGAGGGCGAATTGGGACAGCACAGTGGCGCAGCAGTAGAGGCGTTGCCTTACAGAGCCAGAGGCCCTGGTTCGATACGGATTACGGGCACTGCCGGTGTGTAGTTTGTGGTCTCCCTGTGACCTGCGTGGGTTGTCTCGGGGTGCTCCAATTTCCTCCCACACTAAATAAAGGACAGGTTTGTTGGTTAATTGGCTTCTGTAAATTGTAAATTATCTCTGGTGTGTAGAATAGAACTAGTGTACGCGGTGATTGTTGATCGGTGCGGACTCAGTGGGCCAAAGGGCCTGTTTCCACGCTCACGAGAGATGGAGATCAGAGATAGTGCAAGAAGGAAACAGACGCTGACACCTTAAAGTTCACAACCTTAACTCTAATCCCAAAGCTACTACCTATGTCAGGATATTTGGCAGAATCTTATGCGCAGACATCTATACTTTAGTGTCTTAAACTCAGCAAAATGTATCAAAGTGCATCGGAAGAGCATGATGTGACAAAAGCCACATAGGAGGATATTATGACCAAAAGACCCACACCACCCTGGCCATGTACACCTTTCGCTCCTACCATCGGGAAGATGGTACAGGAACTTGAAAACCATGACTGCCAGGTTGAGGAATAGTTTATTTCCAGCAACTATCAGGCTCTTGAGCGCTAGACGACACGAACCTCAACCATGAACACCGATGGACTGTCTGGTTGCACCAAGAACATTTGGGTTTTTGCATGTATAATAATTATTTATTTTTATATTAGACCCATGTGTATTTTGTTTTCAGGCCTGATACGCTGCTACGAGTAAGAATGTCCTTGTTTCTTTGTGGGTACAAATGACAATTAAACACTCTTGAATGTTGATAGGCCTTTCTTATACACTTTGCCACTATAATCAATTGATCAATTAAAAAAAAAACAAAAAAAAAAAAGTTTTTTTTTTAAAAAAAAAAAAAAAAAAAAAAAAAAAAAAAAAAAGCTACACTAACTTGCATTTATACATGAAATGACATATTTTTAGTGCATTTCACCACCTCAGAACATCCCAAAGAGCCATGTGATTCTAAAGTGTGATCACTTGCTGTAATGTAGCATCCTTTAACATCACAAACTGTTCTGCTGTCCCTCAAAGGGTCATTGCCAGCCAACACAAGACATCCTGTGTTGTGTGAGAAGGTAGACACAAGAAGCTGGAGTAACTCAGCAGTCAGGCAGCATCTCTGGAGAACTCGTTATCACCTAGCCAACAATGGACCATTGTGGGCTCAACCTTTCCTTGATCAGTTACTTTTTGCATATCTTTCATTCATTTGTTCTATATCGCTCTATATCAACGTCGATATCTGTCATTTACCTTTCCCCCGACTCTTTCTCAGGGAGAGTCTTGATAGAAGGTCTCGACCCAAAATGTCACCTATTCCTCTTCTCCAGATGCTGCCTGACCTGCTAAGTTACCCTAGCTTTGTGTCTATCTTCGGTTTTAACCAGCATCTGCAATTCCTTCCTATTGTGCGAGAAGGCATTATGCTCGGTCAAAGGGGCTGGTTTTAAAGCAGCATTGTAAATGGAGGGGTGCATTAGAGGTTGCCGCACTTTTTCCTACCGCTGATGGGCTATGCACCAGTGATGGGGGGGGGGGGGGGGTAGCAGAATACGTTCATAAGTGATAGGAGCAGAATTAGACCATTCGGCCCATCAGGTCTACTCCGCCATTCAATCGTGGCTGATCTATCTTTCCCTCTAAACTCAATTCCGCCTTCTCACCATAACGCCTGACACTGTTCTAATCAACAATCTATCTAGCTTTAAAATTATATGACCATCCACAGCCGTTGTGGCAATGAATTCCATAGATTCACCACCTTCAGACTAAAGAAATTCCTCCTCATCTCCTTCCTAAAGGAATGTCCTTTAATTCCGAGACTGAGACCTCTGGTCCTAGACTCTCCCACTAGTGGAAACCACTCCACATCCACTCTATCCTGGCCTTTCACTATTCGGTAAGTTTCAATGAGGTCTCCCCCCCTCATCTTTCTAAACTGCAGCGAGTACAGGCCCAGCGCCGTCAAAAGAAAGCAGTATTGGAGGAGCGCACACATCTGAGAGGGGTTCTAAGGCAGGAGGAGGTTACATAGACGATGCCTCTGCCCTGTCCCCATGCCTCCCATACTCACCACTTTACCTGGCCGTGCCCAAGTGCATATGAAGCCTTCCTGGCAGGCAGTGACTATGCAGTCCTCCAGAAATATCAACACCGTTAGCCTCTCGTGTGCGATCTTTTTACAGACCAGAGGCTCCAGCAAGGGCACCTCGTCCATGCGCGGGCACAGCGTGGTGCCCAGGGTCTTTGCCGCGTCAGCTTTGGCGCGGGTCACCATGTGGAGCTTGTCGTTGCTCTTGCTGATGACGTGCCCGATGCTGTGGGTGCGCTTTGTGGTCTTCTCGCGGACCTTGGAGCCTTGCGCTCGTGATAAGGCCAGTGGTGGCGAACTTGCTGACAGAGAAGTGCGCGGGGGCCGTCCGCGTGGCCCTGGCGGTTGGCCACCGCCGGGTTGGCGGCAGGTGTTGGACCGGGAGGAGATGTAGGTTGAACGTGTGAGTGAGTGGGGCACGCAGTTGGCGGTGCCGGCCTCCAGCGCCAGGCTGCCGCCGCTTAGCGAGCCCGGCACCGCGGTGCTCACCACGTTGGTGTGCGTCCGAGCCCGCGAGAGGGACTGGTGGGGGAAGAGGATGTCCTCCGTCAAATCCCACAGGCAAAACTGGGTGTCCTGGCCCACGGAGCCAAAACGATAGGTGACTCCGGCAGCCCGCCCCTCCGTGGAGTTGTGCTTGGAGAGTCGGGATAAAGTGCTGTTGGTGCGATCACGGGCAAGGGGGAGAGCATGTTCCTGTAATTCCTCGTCATCCTGCTAAAATCGGGCGGGAGATGGAATCCCTTCGTCCTCGCTGCTCGTTGTACAGGTTGTCAAATGCCCACCACGCTGACCAGGATTGTGGACCGTGACCCTGTGCGTTATCACCCGGCAGTCCCAGAAAGGACCAGACGGTCACAGGTCGTTGTTCCTCGCCGCCGTCACGATGTATCTCCGTACGGGCTCCAGCACAAGCACAGCAGCTCGCCAATGTAGCTGCTTCATGGCGCCGTACAGCTCCATGAATCAAAGATTGGAAGACCCGCAGTGCTGCAGTCCTGGCTGGCGCACGCCATGTTGCTTCTCCGGTACTGGAGCGAAGGCAAATCGATGCAACGGCCCCCTCGCGCCCACGGACCATTTCAGCAGAGGGTTTGCGGTGGATTGCTCTTGCAGGTGTAGATCGGAAAAAAGCCGGGCCTGCTTCAGCGGCTGGTAAGTGCGGGGGTGCGGTGGTCTCCCGCAACGGGTTGGTACACGTTTGTAGTTGGTCGAGATGGTTTGACGCTGGTGTGGGCTCAACCGCAGGAGATGGGTCTCGGACTCAGGCATCCACTTCAACAGGTCACCTTGGTTCTTGTCGATGAAACCTCTTGCAGTGGGAAGAGCAGAGAGAAAAGCCGTCCGTTCGCTCTAACAGGCAGGAAACTGCAGAAGTTAAAGACAAAATGCTGGAGTAACCAGTGGGTTAGGCAAGCATCTCTGAGGAGAAGGATATGGGTGACATTTCGGTGTCACGCAAACCTTTCGTCAGCTTTTCAATAGCAGCACGGTGAGCTGAGGTCCCTACCAATTCCCCCCCCCCAGTACTAGAGACAGTGGCAGAGTTGCTGCCTCACAGCGCCAGATTTGATCTGGATACAGGGTGCTGTCTGTATTGTTTCTCCGGTGACCGCGTAAGTTTTTCTCCAAGGGTGCTCCGGGGTTTCCACCTTGCAGATCAAAAGACAGGCAGGTTTGAAGGTTAATTATTTGGTTCTGTAATTGCCATAGTGGCGCATAGAACTAGTGCACGCGTGATCATTAACCGTGTGGACTTTGTGGGCCAAAGGGCCTGTTTCCACGCTGTGTCTCTAAACTAAACAGATGTCATGGGGGGAGTTTTTGACTCACTAGCTTGGTCACAGGGAGGATAACGTTACAAAACTCCGGTCAGACAGCACCCAAGGTCAAGATCGAACCGGCGGGGTCTCTGAGAATGCAAGGATCAGACACTCGCATAGCGCTACCTGCCGCCCTCTTTTTATATGTTCTGCATTCTATCTGGTTATAAATTGCAGCCAAACCTCAACAGAAAAAGTACAATTACACTACCTCTTCGTTGAAGAGTTTGCTGGTTTCCTTCTTGATGGGATCCAGGTACTGCACTTGACCCGCAGAGAAGCCGACTACGAGCGAGACACTGTCGGGTGAGGCAGTGAACTGGTTGAAATCGTGACAGGTGGGCTGCGTCCCCTTGTAGATTCGCTTGTCGATGGGTTTGCTTAGGTCGGCCGCCTACAGAGAATATAATAGACCCACTTTCAGTCAAGCCACTGCTGAACCTCCATGCAAACAATTAAACCAGTTGCCACTTTACGACCTGTTTAGGAAGAAACTGCAGATGCTGATTTTAAGAGCCCTATCAAACTCTCTTGATGCATTCAGAGAACCGGCCTCACCGCCCTTTGATGGCTGGAATTCCACAGATCACACTCACTGAGAGAAAAAGTTTTTCCTTGTCTCTGTTATTATTGGTTTACTCTCCTTATTCTTAAACTGTGGTCCAAACCATAACAAATCTTATATGTTTCAATGAGATTCCCTCTCATCCTTCTAAACTCCAGAGTGTACAAGGCCAGCTGCTCCATTCTCTCAGCATATGCAGTCCAGCCATCGGGGAATTAACCTTGTAAACCTACGATGCATTCCCTCAAAGCAAGAGATGTCCTCCTCAAATTAGCGGACCAAAACTGTACCACAATACTCAGGTGGTGGTCTCACTAGGGCTCTGCTGTACAAACAGTTGCTTTACGTCCTGTTTTAGGAAGAAACTGCAGATGCTTAATTTTAAGGCCTATCCAAATCTCTCTGAAGCATTCAGAGATACGGCCTCCACCGCCCTTTGAGGCAGAGGAATTCGCCACAGATTCACCACTCTCTGAGAGGATAAGTGTTTCCTTGTCTCTGTTATAAATGTTTATCCTTTTCTTAAAACTGTGCCACTGGTTCTGGACTCCTCCCCAACATCGGTAAACTGTTTTCCTGCTCTAGGCGTATGTTCCAAACATAACAATTTAATGTTTCAATGGATTCCCTTCATCCTTCTAAACTCCTGTGTGTACAAGCCAGCTGCTCCATTCTCTCAGCATATGACAGTCCCCGCCATCCCGGGAATTACTGTTAAACCTACGCAGCGTTCCTCAATAGACAAGAATGTCCTCATCCTCAATTAGCGGACCATAACTGTACCACAATACTCCAGGTGTGGATCTCACTAGGGCTCTGCTAACACCTGCAGAAGACTTCTTTGCTCCTATATTCGATTTACTTTGTTATATAAATTGCTGGAGGTACTCAGTGGGACAGGGGCAAATCCTCGGGAAAGGAATAGGTGACGTTTGTTTAGTCGAGACCCTTCTCAGGATGAGAGTAAGGGTGAGGAGGAAACTAGGGGTATGAAAAAGGTACAAACCAATCCCAGCGGCACGATAGCCAAGGAGCCCACTCAATGGGTCCATTTGGTTGGCTGTGAACAGAGTGATAAAGAAATGGATACGGACAGTGTGAAACTAGCAGGATCTCCTGGGTGGGGGAGGGATGGAGAGGGAGGGAATGCAAGGATTACTTGAAATTAGAGAAATCAATATTCATACCGCTGGGGGTAAGCTGCCCAAGTGAAATATCAGGTGCTGTTTCCCCAATTTGCGTTTGGCCTCGCTCTGACAGGAGGCAACCCAGGACAGAAAGGTCAGTGTGGGAATGGGAAGGGAGGTTCAAATGTCTGGCAGCCAGGAGATCGCATAGACCAAGGCGGATTGAGCGTAGGGACTTGTCGAGCCTATCATGTTGGTAGGAATTTGAAATTGCAAATCAGTAAATTTTGTGTGGTTCATTTTAACATCTATTTTAAAATCGACAAACCCTATCTTCAAAACAATTTATCTTCAAAACTCCAGGTATGTTTTGAACGTAGGCCATTCAGCTAAATATTGCCAATCCCATTTTATCAAAGAAACCTCTTGAACTGTGGTAGGTATTTGTGGCATTTTTAATACAGCTTTCACCAGATGCTACCCAACCTGCTGGGTTCTAGCAATATATTCCTTCCTCTGGGTTTCCAATTCACTCCTCTTCTCTCCTTATCTAATACCCCTTTCATCTCTAGCTTTCACGACTTACTCCACCGATCAGCCAGTCAAGCCCCCTTCCCTATATCACTACCACTTGCATGAAACACAAAGTACGGGAGTAATTTAGAGGGTCAGGCAGCATCTCTGGAGGACACGGATAGGTGACGTTTCGGGTCGGGATCCTTCTTCACATTGAATCAGTCTAAAGATAGTCCTGACCTGAAATGTCACCTATCATTTACTAGCCTTCGACCTGCAAAACACAACAGTACAGTACTGGAAACAGGCCCTGTCGGCCATAATGTTTGTGCCAAACTAGATGCCAGTTACAACTGATCTTTCTGCCTGTACTTGATCCATATACCTCTATTTCCTGCGCACTTCCACATGACTACCTAAAAGATTCCTAAACACGACTCTCTTAGCAGCCTCCAACACCACCCCTGGCAATGCATTTCCAGGATCCCACCACTCTTTGTGTAAAAAACATGCCCTGCACGTCTCTGTTAAACTTTCCCCCTCTGACCTGATAGCTATGCCTTCTTGCATTGGACATTTCCATGTGAAAATGGTTCAGATTGTCTACCCTATCTATGCCACCTCATAACTATTATATATTTTCTTTTTTTTTTTTTTTTAATAGATAGAAAAAATAAAGAAAAAGAAAAAAAAACTTAGAAACATAAAATAAGCTATCCATAATACAACTTAGGAGTAGGTCCTGCTTAGGGTAAGCAAACAAATCTATTCGTCTAGTCCTGGGGTCAAGCTTCGTCGCGAGCCTCAGCGCGGCCCATTCTACCCCTTAAATAATCTATCGAACGGCGACCATATTCTAATAAAGTATTCTGTGTTTGTCATTAGACAAATTATTTTTTTCCAGATTTAAGGTCGCCGAAATCTCCATAATCCACATTTTAATTGTTGGGCATGAGGGTTTTTTTCAAAATTTTGTTTTTTTCTAGTTTATATACTATAATCCAGGAAATTTCTTTGGTTTATTGTCAATTTTAGGTATTGTTCAGATATGCCCAATATTATTCATTTAGGATCGGGATCCAGTTGAATATTAACCACTACGGAAATAATTTAAAAAAATATTTTAAACATTTTATATATTTCTATCAAGTCTCCCCTCAACCTCCAATGTTCTTGAACAATCCAAGTTTATCCAACCTCTCCATGTAGCTGCAGCCCTCTAATCCAGACAGTGTACTGGTAATCTTCCTCTGCAACCCTCCACATCTTTTCTGTAATGGGGCAATCAGAACTGCACGTAAAAAGCCAAATCCTTTAGGACCTGCATCATGATTTATTGGCTTATACTCAATGCCCCTAGTAATGAATGCAAGTATACCATGCACTTTCTTTACTTATCTACATTTGCTGCCAAATTTTCACGTGAAACTAATGAAAATTGGACTCCAAGATCCCTCTGCGCATCAATGTGTTAAAGGCATTGCCATTAACTGTACACTTTCCCCTTACATTCAACCTCCCTAAGTGCAACACATCACACTTGCTCGGGATAACCTCTTTCTGGCATTTCTCCGCCCATTTCTGCAGTTGATCTATATCCCACTGTATCTTCTGCAAGCCTTCGTCACTGTCTGCAACTCCTTCACCATCCTAGTCTGAAGAAGGGTCTCGACCCCAAAATGTCACCTATTCCTTTGCTTCAGAGATGCTGTCTGACCCGCTGAATTACTCCAGCATTTTGTGTCTATCATCAACATTTATGTCCAAGTCATTTATATACATCACAAACAGTAGACGTTCCTACACAGATCCCTGCGGAACCACTGGTCACCGACCTCAAGACAGAATATCTACCTTCCACCACAAGGTGCTGTATTCTATGAATAAGCCTGTCCGGAATCCATACCACCAAGTCATTGGCAATCCTGTACATCATAATCTTCTGGATCAGCCCACAATGAGGGACCTTGTCAAAAGCCTTACTGAAATCTATGTATACAACATCCACCGCCTATGTTCATCAATCTCCTTGTTCCAAAAAACAATCAAATTAGTTAGACTTGAAGACACATCCCATCTCTTTTGCTGCTATGTGGTGCACAGTGGTAGAGATGCTGCCTTACAGCGCCAGTGTCCTGGGTTCAATCCCAACTACAGGTTCTGTCTAATGAGTTTGAACATTCTCCCTGTGACCGCATGGGTTTTCTCCAGGTGCTCCGGTTTCCTCCCACACTCCAAAACCGTACAGGTTTGTAGTTTAATTGGCTTTGGTAAAATTGTAATTGTCCCTTGTCTGTGGGTGGATGACACTGCTGGTGCGGATAACTTCGAGTCCCAACTCGAAGGTCACCTAGTCCATTCCCTCCGTGGATGCCACCTGATCCAGATTCCTCCAGCTGTTTGTTTTTTACTCCACATTACAGCTTTAGTCGCATATGTTTCCTGTCTCCATTTCAATCACTGCCGATAGACACAAAAAGGTCAAGCAGCATCTCAGAAGAAAAGGAATAGGTGATGTTTCAGGTCGAGACCCTTCTTCGGACTGTCCTATCAATTTTACTCCCCATTGTTTTTGTAAATAGATTATTTGACCCAAAACGTCGACAATTGCTTTTCACCCACGGTTAGAGTCAGAGAGTGATGCAATGTGGAAACAGGTCCATGTAAATCCTCTCTGTACCCTTTCCAGCTTGATATCTTTCCTACAACATGGTGCCCAGAACTGTACACAATACTTTAAATGCGGCCTCACCAACGTCTTATACAACTTCAACATGACCTCCCAACTATACTCAATAATCTGACTGATGAAGCCAATGTGCCAAACACCTTTTTGACCGCCCTATCAACTGTGGTACTCTAGATTCCCTCTTGCTCATTACAAACATCCCCGCACCCTACCATTCACTTTGTATGTCTTGGCCTATGTTTGACTTCCCAAAATGTAATACCTCACATTTCTGCTGCTTGGAACCCACAGGGTTCTCAGCAGTTTTATTTTTTTTTCACACCCCCTCAGACTTTGTTCCCTATTAACACCGCCCTTATTTCACTCCATTACACCACGCTTCTATTCTCACTTAAAAAATCTTCCTTGCTTGACGGCGTTGAATCATACTGGGTCCAACCCCCCTCCCCTGCTTGGTTTCAAAAAACTAATTTTGCCTATTCATGACATTGATTGGGACTTCAGGTGGTTTTTTCACTGGACTCCGGATGCTCCCCCCCCCCCCCCCATGTTATTTACGGTAGCTGATGTACCCGGCTACAGGCCTAAAGTAACCCATCCAGCCCAGACCCAAACTTGGGTAGCATTCCCTTACATAATCCCAGCACAACTTTTATTTAAATAAATTCACGTTACAGATCTGGACATCGCTCGAAGGCTGTGGGATTTATCGCCCGAATCTAATTGCCCTTCAGAAGGTTGCAGTAGTTAGTTAGTTTAGAGTATAACATGGAAATATCCCAGGCCCACCACACCTGCACCGACCGTCGATCACCCATTCCACTTTCTCATCCACTCCCTGCAAACTAGGTTTACAGAGGCCGATTAACCTGCAAACCCTCGAATCATCTCCACCCCATCAGTAGCACTGGATTCATATTATATCCCAGTGTTTGACCTCCCTCTCCGATCCAGCCATCGCTTTCTGATCCATCGCCTTCTGACCACTGTGCGGGGGAAATGGTGGAGAGACCGGGCTCAGTCATCCCTTCTCTCCCGGGTTGGGTTACAGTCTCCTGGGCTCGGTTCCACCTCAGTCTGAAGAAGGGTCTCGACCTGAAACATCACCCATTCCTTCTTACCAGAGATGTTGCCTGTCCCGCTGACTTACCCCAGCATTTTGTGTCGATCTTCGGTTTACAGCAACATCTGCAGTTCTTTCCTACACATTCGGTTCTACCGCCCCTCCACTCCCGGGCCGGGCTTGGTTCCCCCGGTCTCCTGGGCTCGGTACGTCTCTCTCCCCCACCCCGGTCCCTTCACCCCCCACCCACCCCCGGCCCGGCCCGGCCTCACCTTCCTGGGCCCCCGGTACAGGTAGAGGTAGAGCTCCCGGCCCACGTTGAAGCAGATGCGGTCGCCGCTGCCGCTCTGGTCGCGCACGTTGACCATGGAGACCCGCACGGGGTTGGTGCCCTGCGCGGCGCTGAGCGGCACCCGGTTGGGGCGGCTGTACTCGGACAGGCTCAGCAGCTTGTAGGCTCCTTCCCGGGTGCGGAACTGCGACTTGATCTCATTCAGCTCCTTCCCCCCGCCCTCAGCCGCCATCTTCAGCCCGAGCCAGCCGCAAAACAGCGGCGCCGCCCCCGGCCCGGCCCGCGCCCGGCCAGGCCCCTCCGCCCACCGCGCCGCCTCCCGGCCCGGCCGGGCCGCCCGCCCTCCGCCACAAGCGCCCGCCTCCCGGCCCGGCCCGGCCCCACTCCGCACCACAGCGCCGCTCCCGGCCCGGCCCTCCGCCCACAGCGCCGCCTCCGGCGACCGGCCCTCCGCCCACAGCGCCGCCTCCCGGCCCGGCCCGGCCCTCCGCCCACAGCGCCGCCTCCCGGCCCGGCCCGGCCCGGCCCTCCGCCCACAGCGCCGCCCCCCGGCCCGGCCCTCCGCCCACAGCGCCGCCTCCCGGCCCGGCCCGGCCCTCCGCCCACAGCGCCGCCTCCCGGCCCGGCCCTCCGCCCACAGCGCCGCCCCCCGGCCCGGCCCGGCCCTCCGCCCACAGCGCCGCCTCCCGGCCCGGCCCGGCCCTCCGCCCACAGCGCCGCCTCCCGGCCCGGCCCGGCCCGGCCTATCTCCGCCCACAGCGCCGCCCCCCGGCCAGGACCTCCACCCACATGCGCCGCCTCCCGGCCGGCCCGGCCCTACGCCCACAGCGCGCGCTACCCGGCCAAGCCCTCCGCCCACACAGCGCACGACCCTCGGAACGGCCCCGGCCCTCCGCCCACAGCGCCAGGCCTCGGCCCGGCGGCCCTCCGCCCACAGCGACGCTACCCGGCCCGGCCCTCCGCCCTCAAGCGCCGCCCTCCCGGCAGCTCCGCCCACAGCGCCGCCTCCCCGGCCCGGCCCGGACATCTTCCGCCCACAGCGCCGCCTCCCGGCACGGCACTCAGCCCACAGCCGCCGCCTCCTACGGCACGGCGGCCCTCCGCCACAGCGCCGCCTCCCGGCCCGGCCCTCAGCCCACAGCGCCGCCTCCCGGCCGGCCCTCCGCCCGGCCCGGCCTCGCAAAACCCCACAGCGCCGCACCTCGGCCCGGCGGGCCCGGCCCGCCGCCCACAGCGCGCCCCTCGGCCTCGGCCCGGACGGCCCTCCGCCCACAGCGCCGCCTCCCGGCCGGCCTCCGCCCACAGCGCCGCCTCCGGGCCCGGGCCCTACGCCCACAGGCCGCCATCCCGGCCGGCCCTCGCCCAAGCGCCGTCCCCCGGGGCCCTCGCCCACAGCGCCGCCTCCCGGCCCGCCAGGCCCTCCAGCCCTCACGCCGTCCCCGGCGGCCTCCACCACAGCGCCGCCTCCCGGCCGGCCCGGCCCTCCGCCCACAGCGCGCCTCCCGGCCCGGGGCCCGGCCCTCCGCCTCAGCGCCTTCCCCCGGCCTACACCCTCAGCGCCGCCTCCCGGCCCTCCGCCCAAGGCCGCCTCCCGGCCCGGCCCGGCACTCCAACCTCAGCGCCGACCCCGGCCCGGCCGGCCCTCGCCCACAGCGCCGCCCCTCCGGGCCCGGCCCAGGCCCTCCGCCCACAGCGCGTCCCCCGGCCCTCCGCCCACAGCGCGCACTCCGGACGGCCGGGCCATCCGCCCACAGAGCGCCTCCCGGGCCCGGCCCGGCCCTCCGCCACAGCGCCGCCTCCAGGCCCAGGCCCGGCCCTCCGCACACAGCGCCGTCCCCCGGACCTCCGACCACAGCGCGCCCTCAGGCCCGGCCCGGCCATCCGCCCAAAGCGCCGCCTCCCGAGCCCGGCTCCGCGCCCTCCGCCCACAGCGCCGCCTCCGGCCCGGCCCGGCCCAGACCTCCGCCACAGCGCCGCTCCCAGCCCGGCCCGGCCCAGCCCTCCGCCCACTGCGCCGCCCTCCCGGCCGGACGGGCCCAGCCCTCCGCACACAGCGCCGCCTCCCGGCCCCGGCACGGGCCCGGCCCTCGCCCACAGCGCCGGCCTCCCGGCTGGCCCCGGCCCGGCCCTCCGCCCACAAGCGCCGCCTCCCGGCCTCGGCCCGGCCCGGCCCTCCGCCCACACAGCGCCGCTCCCGGCCCGACCCAGCCCTCCGCCACAGCGCCGCCCCCCCCTCCCGGCCCTCCTGGACCTCCGCCCACATCAAAAATGTGTCTAGAATTTAACTTTCGTGACCTATGTCTCGGAACTACATGAAATTTTGCACAGATTTAGATAAAATATAATTGGGAATGAAGTCATAACTCGTCAGTGCCTAAAGTTGCACATTAATTAATTAAACTAACTTGGATACCTTGTTATTGTTTTGATGGCAGCATCTATGGAGCGAAGGAAATAGGCAACGTTTCGGGTCGAAACCCTTCTTCAGACCCTTCTATTGTTTTGATGTAATGAGGAGGCAGCTATAATCCCAGGGTCCTTGCTGCCTCGAGACCGGGGATTGGTCAATTTGCGTCCGACCTCAATGTCAAACATGCATTGATTGAACAATTACTACTCGGAAAGTTTGAGCTGCTTCTCATATTTTTTTTAAAAATGAGCAGGTTTTGGTCTTGACGAGTTTCAGGGACGATTTATATATTTTTACACAATATGTTAAAAATTCAGGTAGTTCCGTGAGTTGGGTAACGAACTTGAACGAAAAAAGGTCCTCGGCCACACAGACAGCACCTGAGGTCAGGATCGAACCCAGGTCTCTGGCTCTATGAGGCAGCTACTCTATTGCTGCATCGCTTTTATTTATTTATATTTTATTATGCTGTCCTTACTAATTTTCTATCTAAGCCCAAGCTCCACTCCCTTTATTGCTGGACATATCAGGAAAGAGATGTATCAGCAGAGCCATCTCCATCATCAAAGACCCCTACCACCCATCGCATCACATATTCTCCATCCTGCCATCTGGGAAGAGGTACAGGAGCATCAGCTGCAAAACCAGCAGGATGCTCCTCAGCTTCTTCCCGCAGGCTATAAGACTGATAAACGGACTTTGCCCCCTGCCAAAGTATCGCGCAACCAAACACCAACCTGGACACACTGAAGCAGAGCCATTGTCGTGCCACTGACCGATCGGAACTCGTGATATATTCAATTCAATTCAATTCAATTCAAATTTAATGTCATTGCCACAGATACAAGTATGGGTACAACGAATTGCCGTTCGTGTCAGTACGTAGTGATAGCAATGTTTAGATAAATATAGATAAATAAATACAGATGTGGGAATCTATCGGCGGGACTCCGAGTTCAGCAGTGCGATGGTGTTATTGTAGAAGCTACTCCTCATCCTGCTGGTGCGGGACCTTGAGGCTCCTGTACCGCCTCCCCGATGGTAGGAGGGCAAACAGTCCATGGTTAGGGTGGGAGGGGTCCTTGATGATCTTCCCAGCCCGTCTCAGACAACCGTTTTCGGTGGAGGGCATCCAAAGCAGGGTGAGCGGTGCAGCCGATGATGTGCTGGGCGGTTTTCACCACCCGTTGTAGTGCCTTCCTGTCTGCTACGGTGCAACTGCTGTACCATACCGTAAAGCAGGTGGTCAGGATGCTTTCGATGGTACAGCGGTAGAAGTTGGTCAGGATTCAGGGGGGACAGGTGGTCTTTTTTTGAGCCTCCTCAGGAAGTAAAGGCGCTGTTCAGCGCCTTTTTGACCAGCTTGGAGGTGTTGAGGGACCAGGAAACAGATCCTCCGAGATGTGTACCCCGAGGAATTTGTAGTTGGAGACCCGCTCCACCTCAGTCCCGTTTATATGGATTGGGGTGTGTTTTCTGCCCCACCCCCCCCTCTGTTCTTCCTGAAGTCGACATGATCTCCTTCGTCTTTTGGGAGTTGAGGACGAGGTTGTTATTGGCACACCAGGTTGTCAGGTGCTGGACCTCTCTCCCTGTAGGGCTGACTCGTCGTTATCGCTGATCAGTCCTACCACCGTGGTGTCGTCGGCAAATTTTATGATGGCGTTGGAGCTAAACTTAGGGATGCAGTCATGGTGAAGAGAGAGTAGAGGAGAGGACTGAGCACACAGCCCTGTGGCACGCCAGTGTTCAGTGTGTTAGTGGAGGAGGTGAGGTTGTTGATCCTAACAGACTGGGGTCTGTTAGTGAGGAAATCCAGTGTCCAATTGCAGAGGGAAGTGGAGATAGATGCCAAGAACCGCTGAGTTTGGTGATCAACTAGCGGGTTATGACAGTGTTAAAGGCGGAACTAAAGTCGATGAACAGCAGCCTGATGTAGGTGTTATTGTTGTCCAGGTGGGTCAGGGCAGAGTGTAGGGCCGCAGATATGGGTCTTCTGTAGACCTATTGGTCCGGTAGGCAAACTGATGGGGGTCCAGTGTGGGGGGGGAGGCTGGCTTTGAGGTGAGCCAAGATCAGCCGCTCGAAGCACTTGGCGAGACAGGGTGTGAGTGCCCACTGGCCGGAAATCATTGAGACTCCCTGTTTATTTCGCTGATTGTTTGGGCACTGGCACAATGGTAGATGTCTTGAGGCAAGTGGGGACGACACCAAGGGCCAGTGACAGATTGAAGATTGTCAGTGAGGACAGGGGATAGTTGTCCAGCACATGCCCTGAGCACCCCGCACAGGGATGCCATCGGGGCCGGCAGCTTTGTGCTCATTCCATCTTGCTCAGTGCATCTTGTACAGCAGAGGAGCTGGAGAGACTGTAACTTTTGTTCTTTTAAATATGTACTTTTATTCTTTATTTCTATTTATTTTTTACCGCACACTGAATGGACACTGGTTGAGAAACGCTTTTGTTTTCCTCTGGGTATGTAAGTACTCAGAAAAATGATAATAAAGATATACAATACAATACAATGAATTAGTCCCTTTCTACTGTGGAAAACAGATTATTTCTCTTCACCCTGTCTAAGCCTCCCAGAACCATCTATCCCTCATTAACATACCCCAGCCATCTCTCCTAACCTTATGTCTCTCACCTTGAAAACGTCACCTATCGCTCTCTGGTCCGAACACATTTTGTTCCGAATACAGATGCTGTTCCACTTTCCCTTTACCTGGGAAGATAGATTTAATTTCCTCTTCATCGGATTTCTCTTTAATTTTATTGACTTGGATGAGATCCAAAAAGAATACGCTCGGTCCACTGACAGAGCGACAAATGAGGTCGCTTTGTCCCCGAAGCTCGCATTACAGAGAGATATTATCTGAAGAGAAAATTACAGAATCCAGCTACTCTCCGCTCTCACAAATACCCCGCAGTCATTACGTTTTGCACCGTGTTTCAATAATACCCATCCTCTGCAATACGCCTGCATTGTGTCCGTCCAAAATGAAAAGAACAGATTTAATTTAACAAATGGTCTTCGAATTAGGAGCAAAAGGCGCATGATCACATCGGCTCCTGTCACAGTTCATCTTAGTTGCATGCATATCTGAAACTGGACACAAAAAGCTGGAGTAACTCAGCAGGACAGGCAGCACCTCCGGAGAGAAAGAATGAGTTCCTCTGCAGCTCATTCCATATACCCAGTACCCTCTGTATTGAAAAGCTGCACTTCAGGTCCGTAATAAATCTTTTCCCTTACACCTTATACCTACACCCTCTAGTTTTAGACTCCCCTACGCTGGGAAATTATTGTGACCATTCACCTCATCTATGCCACAAAAAGCTTTTCACTGCACTGTGACAATAAACTAAACTGAATGGACTGATACAGTCATACGATACAGTCAAAGGCCCTTCAGCCCAACCTGTACATGCTGCCCAAGAAGTCTATCTAAGCTAATCACATTTGCCTGTGTTTGGTCCATATCCACCTAAACATTCCTATCAATATATCCGTCCAAAATATTTTTTTTAATAAGCATTATATTTATACTCTTTTTAACACCTCCGCTGGAGCTTGAACAAATCTTCTTTCGTGTGGCGTGCACAACCTAAAGTTGTAGGACAACTTGTTCTATTTGATCTTCTGTTTGTGCACGTCGAGTTGATTGCATTAGTCGAAACAGGGCGGACCACGTGAAGGTTGCAATCTTCCACCCCGCTTGAACAAATGAAATCAAAATTGTCAAAGACCAGCGGGCATAGCTTTAAGCTGAGAGAGGTGAAGTTTAAAGGCGATAAGCAAGGGAAGTTTTTATACAGATAGTGGTGGGTGCCTGGAACGCGCTGCCAGGTGGTGGTGGAGGCAGATACAATAGTTGTGTTTAAGAGGCTTTTAGACAGGCACGTGTGTAGGGAATGGAGGGATATGGATCATGTCCAGGCAGACGAGATTAGTTTACTCTGCAATCACGTCTGGTATGGATATTGTGGGCCAAAGGTTCTGTTCCTGAGCTGTACTGTTCTATGTTGTAAGTACCTGCTTCCCCAACAAGTGCTAACGCAAGACCACTAATGAGGCCAAACTCAATACTAGCTGCAGAGATACTGACAAAGCCCAAGGTCCAACATCATCAATGTGTTAATGTCAGTTATTAAAGCAACTATTAGATTTTATATTGTAAAGAGAGATTGTTGTCTTCAAGGCAGTAACTTCAATCTCAGAGTCCTGAAGCAACTGGTTCGAAGTATCATCAAAGCTGCTTAACTGAATTAATGTTCATCTCTTTGCCAGACATCTGCTGAGCGCATCGAGGCAAATTAATTTTGAATTGAGAAAAGTCGAATCCAAAACTCAATACACGTAAGATGTCAACAAAGTTAATGACTGACAAAGAGAAGAATCAGGTTTGAACCACTGGGATGAAGGAGTTGTCTTGTGAGGAGCGATCTATTGGAAGCATTGCCTCAAGAAGGCAGCCGATATCATTAAAGATCCACATCGCCCTGGCCACACTCTCACCTCGCTGCTACCATCAGGATCAAGGTGCAGGAGCCTGAAAATTATGACCTCCAGGTTCAAGAACAGCTTCTTCCCAGCAACCATCAAGCTCTTGAACACAGCACAACACTAACCCCAGCAACTGTGATCTACTCTGCACTGCATTTTTGGCTATGGACTTTGGTTTTGCGCTATTATGGTTACCTGGTATTACTGTTAATAATTTATAATAATATTGATTAATAGATATTTATATGTGTGTCATTGCATTAATGGGCTTGTTAATCTGCAGCAAATAAAAATGTAATTGTTCCATTGCTGGAACATATGATAATGAAACACTCTTGACTCTTGTGTAGGAAGGAACTGCGGATGCTGGTTTAAATCGAAGATAGACACAAAATGCTGGAGTAACTATCCATACACTTCCATATTGACCAATTGAAGTCTATATCTCTCGTTTCCCTGATCCCTGACCAGTCTGAAGAAGGGTCTCGACCTGAAACGTCGCCTATCTCCTTCGCTCCTTAGATGCTGCTGCACCCGCTGAGTTTCTCCAGCCTTTTGTGTACCCTTGACCAATTGAATAACTACTTTGGTTCCGTCTTCACTAAGGAAGACATAAATAATCTGCCGGAAATAGCAGGGGACCGCGGGTCAAAGGAAGAATTGAGTGAAATCCAGGTTAGTCGGGAAGTGGTGTTGGGTAAATTGAAAGGCCGATAAATCCCCAGGGCCAGATAGGCTGCATCCCAGAGTATTTAAGGAAGTAGCTCCGGATATTGTGGATGCATTAGTGATAATCTTTCAAAACTCTTTAGATTCTGGAGTGGTTCCTGAGGATTGGCGGGTAGCAAACGTAACCCCTCTTTTTAAGAAGGGAGGGAGAGGGAAAACGAGGAATTATAGACCAGTTAGTCTAACGTCGGTAGTGGGGAAACTGCTAGAGTCAGTTATTAAAGATGGGATAGCAGCACATTTGGAAAGTGGTGAAATCATTGGACAAAGTCAGCATGGATTTATGAAAGGTAAATCATGTCTGACGAATCTTGTGGAATTTTTTGAGGATGTAACTAGTAGCGAGGTTAGGGGAGAACCAGTGTATGTGGTGTATCTGGATTTCCAGAAGGCTTTCGACAAGGTCCGACATAAGAGATTAGTATACAAACTTAAAGCATACGGCATTGGGGGTTCAGTTGTTGATGTGGATAGAGAACTGGCTGGCAAACAGGAAGCAAAGAGTAGGAGTAAACGGGTCCTTTTCACAATGGCAGGCAGTAACTAGTGGGGTACCGCAGGGCTCAGTGCTGGGACCCCAGCTATTTACAATATATATTAATGATCTGGATGAGGGAATTGAAGGCAATATCTCCAAGTTTGCAGATGACACTAAGCTAGGGGGTAGTGTTAGCTGTGAGGAGGATGCTAGGAGACTGCAAGGTGACATGGATAGGCTGGGTGAGTGGGCAAATGTTTGGCAGATGCAGTATAATGTGGATAAATGTGAGGTTATCCACTTTGGTGGCAAAAACAGGAAAGCGGACTATTATCTAAATGGTGGCCGATTAGGAAAAGGGGAGATGCAGCAAGACCTGGGAGTCATGGTACACCAGTCATTGAAAGTAGGCATGCAGGTGCAGCAGGCAGTGAAGAAAGCGAATGGTATGTTAGCTTTCATAAAAGGATTTGAGTATAGGAGCAGGGCGGTTCTACTTCAGTTGTATAGGGTCTTGGTGAGACCACACCTGGAGTATTGTGTACAGTTCTGGTCTCCAAATCTGAGGAAGGACATTATTGCCATAGAGGGAGTGCAGAGAAGGTTCACCAGACTGATTCCTGGGATGTCAGGACTGTCTTATGAAGAAAGACTGGATAGACTCGGTCTATACTCTCTAGAATATACGAGATTGAGAAGGAATCTTATAGAAACTTACAAAATTCTTAAGGGGTTGGATAGGCTAGATGCAGGAAGATTGTTCCCGATGTTGGGGAAGTCCAGGACAAGGGGTCGCAGCTTAAGGATAAGGGGGAAATCCTTTAAGACCGAAATGAGAAATACTTTTTTCACACAGAGAGTGGTGAGTCTCTGGAACTCTCTGGCCACAGAGGGTAGTTGAGGCCAGTTCATTGGCTATATTTAAGAGGGAGTTAGATGTAGCCCTTGTGGCTAAGGGGATCAGGGGGTATGGAGAGAAGGCAGGTACGGGATACTGAGTTGGATGATCAGCCATGATCATATTGAATGGCGGTGCAGGCTCGAAGGGCCGAATGGCCTACTCCTGCACCTAATTTCTATGTTTCTATCTTTCTATATCTAAGTACCTCCCACTCCCCTGACATCAGTTTGCAGAAGGGTCTCGACCCGAAACGTCACCCATTCTTTCTCTCCAGAGATGCTGTCTGTCCCGCTGAGTTACTCCAGCATTTTGTGTCACTCTTGACTCTTGAGTAGGTTGAACCTGTAGTCAAAGGAGATCAGAACATAGAAGGTTTGAGGGGTGGGGGGGAGAAGGCAGAGGATATTATTTGGGTGACACTGTGAGGATATCCCTCCTCATGGAGAACTTCAGAGCAAAGGGCGTGGTGTCGGAATCAGGGATCGCCGTATGGCTTGAAGACAATGTAATTGCTCTTCTGCAGAGGGTCATGAACTTGAAGGTTGAGATTGAGATAGAATTGGAGATTTATATCTGGATTGTGGATAGAATTGTTTAGGGCTGCACAGTGGCGCAGCGGTAGAGCTACTGCCTCACAGCGCCAGAGACCCGGGTTCGATCCTGACTACGGGTGCTGTCTGTATGGAGTTTGTACGTTCTCCTCGTGACCTGCGTGGATTTTCTCAGAGATCTACGGTTTCCTCTTGGATGGCTTTCTTGGACTACTCCAAAGACGTACAGGTTTGTAGGTTTATTGGCTTGGTATAAATGTAAAATTGTCCCCAGTGTGTGTCTTGTCTTTGGTGCCAAGAACAGGAAGGCAGATTATTATCTGACTGGTGTCAAGTTAGGAAAAGGGGAAGTAACTGGGTGTCCAGGCAATGAAGAAAGTGAATGGCATGTTGGCCTTCATAACAAATTTAACAAACAGACTGGTCATTCCTTCTTCTCCCTGCTGCTGTGAGGCGAAAGGTACAGAAAGGTGCATCACCAGACGTTGCAACAACTCCTTCTAGCTCTGCACTTTTTTTGTAGATTGACCAGTTGTGTTACTCCAGTACTTTGTGTCTTGTTTTGTAAACTGGCATCTGCGGTTCTTTGGGGATAAACTAATATTGCTAATGTTATACACAGTAGTACCAACATCTCCCTTTTTCCCTGAACTCATGTTGCCCCCTGGGAGAGTGGACCTTCCCTTGTGCGAGGGTTCACACTCAGGAGTTGGCCCCTCAATGTCCCTAAATCCCTCAGCATCGTCTGTCCCGCAGTTCCTCATGCCCCTCACCGCCTCAACGTGCCTCATTCCCTCAGTGTCTTCATTCCCTCAACATCCACCAGACACTCAATGAGCAGGGGTCCCTCATCCCCTCAATGTCCCTCATCCCCTCAATGTCCCTCATCCCCTCATTGTACCTCTCATCCCCTCATCCCACCCTCAATGTCCTCATCCCCATGTCCCTCATCCCCTCAATGTCCTCATGTCCCTCAACCCCATCATGTCCCATCCCTCAATGTCCCTCCCTCCTCAATGTCCATCCCCTCATTGTCCCTGCATGTCCCTCATCCCCTCAATGTCCCTCATCCCCTCAATGTCCCTCATCCCCTCAATGTCCCTCATCCTCTCAATGTCCCTCATCCCCTCAATGTCCCTCATCCTCTCAATGTCCCTCATAGCCTCAATGTCCCACATCCCTCAATGTCCCTCATCCTCAGACGTCCCTCAGGTCCTCTCAATGCCCCCTCAACGGTCCCCTCTATCACCTCAATGTCCCTCACCCCCAACGTCCCTCATCACCTCAATGGCCCTCATCCTCAATGGCCCTCATATCCCCGTCAATGTCCCTCACCCCCTCAATGTCCCGCTCATCCCCTCAATGTCCCTCATCCCCTCAATGTCCCTCATCCCCTCAATGTCCCTCATCCCCTCAATGTCCCTCATCCCCTCAATGTCCCTCATCCCCTCAATGGTGCCTCACTCCCCAATGTCCCTCGTCCCCATGATCGCAATGAATGGCGGTGCTGGCTCGAAGGGCGAATGGCCTCCTCCTGCACCTATTTTCTATGTTTCTATGTTTCTAATGTCCGGTGCTCCCTCAATGACCCTCAATCTGGCAGTCCCTCAGTGACCAACTGACCCCCAGTGTCCTTCATTCCCTCAGTGACCAATGGTCCCTCAAAATCTTCCTCAAGTGTCCCTCATCTCCCTCAGTGTCCGGTTGGTGCCAGTGGGGGGAGGCGGGTCACGCGGGCTCGTGGCCGGAGCGAACGGACAATCGCTTTGCACGCGCTTTCCTTGGCGCGCTGAAGTTTGGCGGGTTTCGCGCAGACGGACAGAGGTCTCCGCCAATCGGATGGACTGTCCGCCCCATGGCCCAACGCCGTGGCCGGAGCGTGGACCAATGGTCAGCGAGGGGGGCGGGACATGGCGGGGTCTATAAAAGGCGGCGCTGTCAGGCGGCGTCCACAGTGTCCACCAGTGGCCGGAGAAGAACCTCGAAGCGCGCCCCCACCGCGAGTGGACAGCGGCGCCAGGGATCCTTCAAGACACAATCCATCGCTCTGGTCATCCCTCTGGTCAGCGAGGCTTCACCGGCCGGACCGGGTCTGCGTTCCGGACACGACCAAGGGTCAAGGCCAAAGACACCGCCCCTCTCCCGCAATTTAATAAAATATCCTCTCAGGGGTCACTCCCTTCCCACCCGCCCTGTCCAGAGGAGCGAGGGGTGAGTATGAAGGGGGGTGAGGGCGGGGAGTCTCTTTCTTGTGTCATTCTGCTCCATCGATGGTGTTCGCGGTTACACACACTCACCGGCGCTAAGTCCCCGCAAGTCCAGCTGCGCAAAAACATCTGCAGGTCAGGTTGGCTCCGAGTAGATCCAGCGCCCCTGGACCGTCCTTGAGACCAGGCCGAAATGTGCTTCCAGACCGAGATCTTGTCGGAGATCCGTGAGGTTCAATCTCCTCGGGAAGAAGAAAGAGAGCTGGAGGAATCTCAGCGGGTCAGGCAGCATCTGCGGAGGGAATGGACAGGCGACGTTTTGGATCGTGACCCTTCAAGACTCCATTCTTGTCTCCATTTAACAGGTCAGTTTCCCGCGACAGTAGGGAGCAGAGGCTGATGATCACCATGATCTGGGATGACACACCGTTGAAGATCCCAAAGGCCAATCTTGCTCCAGGTTCTCTGTGACCTTCCACAACTGGCGCTGGAGAAGCTGTTGAGGAACAACTTGGTGGGATTTCTTGTCGCCCAGCATCTCCTCCAGATGGTGTGAAGGGGAAAACATGAAACATCTGCCGACTGATGTGGATGCCAGCGGTTTGCGAGGAACTTTCCCTCCAAAGACTTACAGGAAAATGCCACTGGGGCAGGTGATGAGTCGAGTGTTGTTTCACAACCATTTTTGTCTGATGGGATGTGAACTTTTTGTTTTTTTATTTCTTTTTATTTCGGTATTCTTTTTTTTTAGTTTTTTCGAATGTGTTTTTTTTAGTTCTTTAAAAAACTGCAACGGCCGTTTTTTGTTTTATTTTATTTCTGCAATCCCAAGATCCTTTTTTTGTTTCGTTTTCGATTTTTTTTGGGATTGGATAGCACGCAACAAAAGCCTTTCACTGTACCTCAGTACACATGACACTATAAACTAAACTAAAATAAACTAAATGAATCTAAACAAAACTAAACTAAAACAAATAAAATGAACTAGCCACCCTGCCCGCGCTCTCATCTGTATTTGGGATTTCATCGTCAACATTTCCCAGTACAACTGGCAGCGACCTGTTGCATGTGAGAATCCACGGCGTTTAAGAAATTTGTCAAACTCATCTGGCTCTGACTCCTCATCTGCTCCAGTGGCGTTTCCTGCAAGTTTTCGGGGGGGAAGTTCCTCGTAAACAGCTGGCGACCACATCAGGCGGCAGATGTTTCATGTTTGCCCCTTCACATCAGCTAGAGGAGAACCGGGGCCATAAGAAATCCCACCAACTTGTTCCTCAACAGCTTCTCCAGCGCCAGGTGTGGACGGTCAAGAACGTGGAGCAAGATTGGCCTTTGGGATCTGCAACCATGTGTTATTCCAGTCCATGGTGATCATCAACCTCTGCTATCAGCTGTCGTCGTTAACTGACCTGCTGAATGGACTCTTGAAGGGCAGTGATCCAAAACATCATCTTCCCATCATCCTCTCCACATATGTTACCTGACCCACAGAGTTCCTCCAGCTGTTTTTCTTCTGACCGATGAGATTGAGCCTTGCTCATCTGTTCCGGAGCCACAGGAAGTTGTTCCTCAACCACTGCTCCACATGTGGACGTTTGCTTCCAACGTGGAGAATGGTTGGCCTTCTTGCAAAAGCTTTGTTGGCCTTCAGAACAAGAGGAGTTGTGTCCAGGAGCAAAGAGGTCCATCTGCAGTTGTACAGGGCCCTGGTGAGACCACACCTGGAGTATTGTGTGCAGTTGTGGTCTCCAATTTTGAGGGAGGACATTTTTGCTATTGAGGGATTTCAGCGAAGGTTCACTAGGTTATTTCCCGGGATGGCGGGACAGTCATGTGCTGAGAGAATGGAGCGGCTGGGCTTGTACACTCTAGAATTTAGAAAGATGAGAGGGGATCTTATTGAAACATATAAGATTATAAAGGGTTTGGACACTCTAGAGACGGGAAACAGGTTCCTGATGTTGGGGGAGTCCTGAACCAGCGGCCACAGTTTAAGAGTAAGGAGTAAGCCATTTAGAACGGAGATGGGGAAACACTTCTTCACACAGAGTTGTGAGTCTGTGGAATTCTGTGCCTCAGAGGGCAGTGGAGGCCGGTTCTCTGGACACTTTCAAGAATGAGTTAGCTGGGCTCTTAAAGGTAGCGGATTCAAGGGGATATGGGGAGAAGACAGGAACGGGGTACTGATTGTGGATGATCAGCCATGATCACATTGAATGGCGGTGCTAGCTCGAAGGGCCGAATGGCCTACTCCTGTACCTATTGTCTATTGAAGCAAGGTTTCGTCCCAGCTCCCGTGTTGTTCGGCATCTTCCTATCTGCCCTCTGTCCTTTGTCTTCACGACTGACACAGAAGGAGCGTATCTTCACACTAGAAGCGACAGCAACCTCTTCATTCTAGCAACGCTGAAAGCCAAGACCAAGGTAAGAACTGTGCTTATAAATGTTCAACGGTTCTTTATTAGTCATATTTACCGAGCTTAAGTGGAATTCATTTCTGTACACAGTTTAATACATGTATCACCATACATAATCACTATGACAAATCTTGCATAAGCATCTCGGTAACGGTACAAAGTGTTATCACAGTAGTAGATGGAGATTAGTAGACAGAGGCCAGGTTTGGTGCCATTTTTTCAAGTCTCAGGTTTGCAAGTGCTGTTTTCTGTCCTTCGATTCTGTCCACAGACGTGGCTCTACCAGGTATTGGAGACGATTGGATGTCCGCCATGTCTTCTAAACCTCACTCAGTCCTTCCACAAGAACGTGCATCTACAGTGCAATTTGATGGCGCTACTTCAGACAGTTTCCCCATGAGTAGTGGAGTGAATTAGGAGTATAAAGATAGAGTTAAAGGGAAAAAATGTACAGGAAAAGTTACAAAAGACTCCCAAATTATTGGGAAGGAAAGTTCGATAAGGGATAAGAGGAAGTTCAGGGCCAATAGTTGGGGTTAGGGACCACAGATGGGCTGTAAAATATTCTTCCTTCAATGCATGGATTTTAAACTTTAATATATTAAAAGTAATACAAGAAAATCAACTGTATGAATTAAGAGATGTCTGAGTCGTTCAGTTTTATTTACAGATGTATTGGTCCGCTTCCAGATCCAATCACCGTCTCTAACTTTTCACAGGGATGGATTCAGTGAGTGTAGACTGCACTCCCCTCTCACCTACATCTCCCTCTCCCCCCCTCACACCCATCCCTCCTTCTCCACTACGCCCCCTACCCTTCTCCCCTCCCCTCTCTCCCCTTCCCCCTCCCTTCAACCATTCTCCAACCCCTCCACTCCCCCACTTTCCCCGATGCCACCGATTGTGGACCCAGCCTGCGACCAGCGAATACCCGCACACCATTCCACACACGCTAGGGACAATTTATACAAACCCTAGCCATAACTCTAACCCGAATACTAACACTAACTCTAGGTTGATAGGCTTGGTATAAGTATAAATTGTCCCCAGCACGTGTGGGCTAGTGCGTGTGGGATCGCTGGTCGGTGCGGACTCGCTGGGCCGATGGGCACTGTATCTCTGAACTAAGTGTGATACAGGGGCCCCATGGGTTGGACTCGAACCCCCAATGTTTTGCCTGCTGATGAGAACTAAAGTGTTGGCCACCAGTTGTCCCAGAGGCAGATCTCTCTTCCAATGGTCTCTCCAAACCCCCAGAGGCAGCGGGCATTACAACTGGGTGCAGGCAATGTTGTCAATGTACCAGTGCCACCCACCTGCTCTGGTCACTGGGTCTAAATACCCACCACCCATTTAGAAGCAAGGGGGGGGGTGTTTTGGGGTGTTGTTCCCAAAGTCTGCATTTATCCCATAGTCAATGTTACCAAAACAGACGTATTGTTGGCCTTTGTCCAGTACTATTAGTGGGGGGGGAGGGGGGGGGTTAGAGACGGTGATTGGATCTGGAAGCGGACCAATACATCTGTAAATTAAAACTGAATGACTCAGACATCTTTTTCATTTGCACAATTGATTTAATTGTATTAATTTTTATATGTTAATGTTTAAAATACATGCATTGAAAGAAAAATATTTTACAGCCCTTCTGTGGTCCCTAACCGGGCGTCACCCACAGGCCTGCACACGTCAACGTGTGACAGTGCGCACGACATGATGAGACACCCAGATGTCGCCCCTGGATTTTGAACATTCCAAAATCCAGGGGCGACAGGGGGGAGACACCGCGCGTCACTACATGCGTCACCGGCGTGGGGTACTGGAAGGCTCATGTACTAGTACCGCAGCTATTTACATTATATATTAATGATTTAGATGAAGGGATTACAAGTAACATTTGCAAATTTGCAGATGACACAAAGCTGGGTGGCAGTGTGAACTGTGAGGAGGATGCTATGAGGATGCAGGTTGGGTGATGTGGGCAGATGCAGTTTAATGTGGATAAATATGAGGTTATCCACTTTGGTAGCAAAATCAGGAAGACTGCTTATCTAAATGGTGTCAAGTTAGGAAAAGGGGGGGGAGTACAACGGGATCTGGCTGGTCCTTGTTCATCAGTCAATGAAAGTAAGCATGCAGGTACAACAGGCAGTGGAAGAAAGCGAATGGCATGTTGGTCTTCAGAACAAGAGGAGTTGTGTATAGGAGCAAAGAGGTCCTTGTGCAGTTGTGCAGGGCCCTAGTGAGCACACCTGGAGTATTGTGTGGCAGTTTTGGTCCCCTAATTTGAGGAACGACATTCTTGCTATTGAGGGGAGTGTCGCGTTGGTTCACAAGGCGAATTCCCGAGATGGGCGGGATTGTCATGTGCTGAGAGAATGGAGCAGCTGGGTTTGTATACTATAGAATTTTAGACGGATGTGAGTGGATCTTATTGAAACATGTGATTATTAAGGGTTTGGACACTCTAGAGGCAGGAAACATGTTCCTGATGTTGGGGGAGTCCAGAACCAGGGGCTACAGATTAAGAATAAGGGGTAAGCCATTTAGAACGGAGACGAGGAAACACATTTTCACACAGAGAGTTGTGAGTCTGTGGAATTCTCTGCCTCTGAGGGCGGTGGAGGCCGGTTCTCTGAATGCTTTCAAGAGAGAGTTAGATAGGGATCTTAAAGATAGAAGTCAAGGGGATATGGACAGAAGGCAGGAATGGGTTCGATTGTGGATGATTAGCCATGATCACATTGAATGGCGGTGCTGGCTCGAAGGGCTGAATGGCCTACTCCTGCACCTATTGTCTATTGAAGCAAGGTTTCGTCCCAGCTCCTGTGTTGTTCGGCATCTTCCTATCTGCCCTCTGTCTTCACGACTGACACAGAAGGAGCGTATCTTCACACTAGAAGCGACAGCAACCTCTTCGTTCTAGCAACGCTGAAAGCCAAGACCAAGGTAAGAACTGTGCTTATAAATGTTCAACGGTTCTTTATTAGTCATATTTACCGAGCTAAAGTGGAATTCATTTCTGTACACAGTTTAGTACATGTATCACCATACATAATCACTATGACAAATCTTACATAAGCATCTCGGATATGGTACAAGTGTATCACAGTAGTAGATGGAGATAGTAGACAGAGAGGCCAGGTTTGGCGCCATTTTTCAAGTCTCAATTTGTAAGTGCAGGGTTTGTTGTGTTGGTGGGGTGGAGTGTGGGGAGGGAGGGGGCAGCGAGCGTTGTGGGACCAGAGAGGGGGAGGTTTGAGGGGGGTGTGTGTGGGGGGTTGTGTGTGTGTGGGGGGCGGGAGGGCTGTGTGGGTGGGGGGTGTGGAGGTTGTGGGGTGGGGGAGGGGGGGTGTGGATGGGGGGCAGTGTGGGGACGGTGTGTGGGCTGTGGGGGAGGGGGTGTGTGTGGGCGGGGGTAGAGGGTTGCTGGGTGGGTGGAGTGTGGGGGGAGTGGGTCGGGGGAGGGGTGTGTGTGGGCAGGGATAAGGGGGGCAGGGGTAAGGGGTGGGGCAGGGGTAGGGGGTGGGGGAGGGGTTGCAGGGGAAGGGGAGGATGTGGGAGGAGGGAGAGGGGGTGTGTGGGTGGGGGGTGGGGAGAGGGGTATGGATGGGGAGGAGTAGTGTGGGGACGGGGGGGGATGTCTGTGGGTGAGGGGGAAGGGAGGATGTGGGAGGAGGGGGGGTGTGGGGGAGAGGGGTGTGGGGGGGGGTATTTCTTGCTGTAGATTAACAAGCCTGTAATTGCAACAACACAAACCTGCATTAATTTAAATTAAAGTAAAGTTATACTTCCCAATTCTACTGTAAACATGTCTGTAATGCAACCAAAGACTGGTCAATAGTTCTTCACAGTTCATAGATGTGGTTTGTGTCGGGCAGTGTTCAAGAGCCTGATGGTTGCTGGGAGAGAGCTGTTCCTGAACCCGGACGTCACGTTTTTTGAGCTTCTGAACTAAATAATGGGAGCGTAGTGCAATGACACCACAGAATATTAATAAACATTAAAATACGGGAAATTAATAATTGTAAAATATTATCTGTCGGGCAGCAAAAGACGCAGTCCATAATATCTCATCGTTGTGGTTCATGTTGTGCAGCTTTCGAGTTGTAATTTCTGGGAGAGGCTGCTCTTAAACATGGAGATTAGTTTCCCTGCTTCTGTTGGCTTTTCAAACTGGTAGGGTGGTGTGGATATTAGTTGCCTTTTGCAGGTAGCATCTCCTGTAGATCCCTTTGATGGTGAAGAGATCATCACCTGTGAAGGACTGAGCAGTTTCTTTTAAAAAAACATATTTTTATTTGAAGCAATGTACATACATTATAATCATGGTATATAACATAATACATTTCATGTACAACTTCTTTCATTTTTTATTTTTGGATAGAAAAGAAAGAAAGAAAAAAGAAAAGCTTGAGGATAGTAGTGATGTGTAGGGCGCAATAATTAACGGTTAATGATTAATAATTAGATAAATAGACTGCGTCCTTAGAAGTGTTGAAAAAAAAGGCCCCGAAAATAAAGTGGCCTTAAGAAAAGAAAATAAATCAGAAGAAAACGCGAAAAAGATAGAACTGAACAGAAAAGAAAGAGAAAGTGTTAAAGAAGGAACTGCAGATGCTGGAAAATTGAGGGTACACAAAAGTACCCTAGAAAAGAAAGGGAATGTGCCTAATTCGTAACGTTACACACCCCTCACTTGGTTCTAAAACTGTTACTTTCCAGGGTTATGTTGCACCATATTACACTTGTAATAAATCAATGAAAGACAAGCATATCTTAAAGAATTGTTCTGGTTTTCTCGCTAGAACAAGTCTCATTTCCTCAAGATGTAATATTTCCGACATATTTGTAATCCACATTTTAAATGTTGGGATAGGTGCATTTTTCCAGAATTTAAGTATTAAGTTTTCTTTGCTGTTATCAAACCATTGTTGAGGAAACATCTTTGAAATGGCGTTAGCTCAGAATAGGCTTCCATTGCTCCGAAAATAATAAATTTCTGTGTTTGGCTGAACAGTTTTCTACGTAACACACGCGTAACACCAACATCGTCACATTGTACAAGAACAAGGGAGTGCACCAACCACAGGGACATTTCACTTCTGAGTGTTACAAGAAAGGCCTTTGCCAGCGTGATCCTGCAAAGACTGCACAGACTCGCTGACCTGAGGCACAATGTGGTTTCCATGGAGGTATATCCACAATGGACATGATCTTCTCCCTGCGTCAAATACAAGGAAAATGTCAAGAGCAGCAAACCCCATTGTACAACGTCGTTACGATGTTACGAAAGCTTAGAGGCGGTCATAAGTTTTGTGTGTGATTACATTGATTCCTTCCTGGGACCCAGGACAGGTCTTCAGAGACATGGACACCCAGGAACTTGCAACATAACGTTCTCCACCACTGTCCCATGAATGAAGACTAGTTTGTGGATCATCGGCTTTCCCTTCCTGAGGTCACTGACCATCTGCCATGTTCCCTGTGATTGACCGGAGGACAATATCTGACGAGACGGCCATGGACCAGGGCTGGCACGCAGATGCTTCATCACACCTGACCCAGCTGTGTTGCTGAGGAAGATCTGGTGTCACTGGAAATGCGGAGCTGATCCTCTGTAAACTGCCCTCGATGGAAGGCCGTGATGGAGTTTTTGTGTTTTTTAGAACTCGGCTGTCAGCGAAGGTTGTGCAGAAAACTGCTGGAGGAACTCAGTTGGCCAGGCAGCATCTGTGCATGGAATGGACAGACGATGTTTGGATCGGGACCCTTCAAGACTCTATTCTTGTCTCCATTTACCAGGTTGAATTATGATGACAGGAAATGGCCAAGATTGATGATCACCGTAGACTGGAGTGACAGATGATTGAAGATCCTGAAGACCCAACCTTGTTCCACGTTCTCTGCGACCTTCCCAACCTGGAGAAGCTGTTGAGGAACAACGTGGCCGCCGGAGGTCGGTCGAGGACGCGCCGCTGAGAGAAAACGGCATCTGCAGAGGGAATGGGCGGATGACGTTTGGATCGCGACCCTTCAAGACTCCATTCTTGTCCCTATTTGCCAGGTCAGTTTCTGACGACAGTAAATGGCCAAGTTTGATGATCACCATGGACTTGAATGACAGATCCTTGAAGATCCCGAAGGCCCAATCATGCTCCACGTTCTCTGCAACCTTCCACACCTGGAGCAGAAGAACCTGACCCGCTCACGGTGAGAGCCGCGCAGTCGTACTGGAGCCGACCTGGCCGCCAACACGGAGCCAGTGAAGACTGGATTCTTGTCCTCTCAGGTCAATCTCAGGAACATGACAGAAGTCGATGATCACAGTGAACGGCGGGACATTGAAGATCCCAAAGGCAAATCTTACTCCACATTCTACGCAAACTTCCAAACCTGGCGTTGGAGAAGCTGTTGAGGAGCAACTTGGGGGGGGGGGGGGGGGGAGTTCTTGTCGCCCAGGATCTCCTCCAGACAGTGTGAAGGGGAAAGCATGAAACACCTGCCGAATGATGTGGCCGCCAGCTGTTTGCTAGGAACTTTCCCTCCGAAGACTTGCAGGAAAATGCCACTGGGGCAGGTGATGAGTCAGAACTGGACGAGTTTGACAAATTTCTTAAAAGCCGTGGATTCTCCTGCGCAACCCCAAGAAGGATTGGATAAAACCATCGGATATGAAGCCACATCGGTGGGGACCGCACCGGAATTTCTCACTCTGTCCAACAAAGGCCCTTTTAAGAGCCACTGGAAAGAGCTACAACCTCTTCCCCGCCCGCGCTCTCGTCTGCATTTGGGATTTCATCGTCAACATTTTCCAGCACAGCAGACAGCGATCTGTTGCACGTGAGAATCTATGCCGTTTAAGAAATTTGTCAAACTCGTCCCGTTCTGACTCATCTTCTGCCCCAGTAACATTTTCCTGCAAGTCTTCGGAAGGAAAGCTCCTTGCAAACAGCTGGCGACCACATCAGTCGGCAGATGTTTCATGTTTTCCCCTTCACACTATCTGGAGGAGATCCAGGGCCACGAGAAGTCCCTGCAAGTTGTTCCTCAACAGCTTCTCCAGCGACAGGTGTGGAAGATCATGGAGAACGTGGAGTAAGATTGGCCTCTGGGATCTTCAATGTTCTGCCATTCAAGTCCACAGTGATCATCGACCTCTGCCATGTTCCTGAGATTGACCAGAGGACAAGATCTGAAGAGACGGCCGCGGAACAGCAGTGGCATGCAGAAGCTTCATCAAACCTGACCTGCTGTGTTGCTGAGGGAAGAGGAACCATCGGGACCACATTGCTCTCTCATCACCCCAACAGAAGAAGAACTTCAGGGACCTGATGGACAGACTGTCTCAAGCTCACAGCAAAGACCGACTGACAATCATCAGAGAGAGGGTGGTGTCCCTCAACAGACGTGTAACAACCAACATCGTCACACTGCACAAGAGAAAGGGAGATCACAGCAAGTGCACCAACTACAGGGACATCTCACTTCTGTCAGCAGACACCGGCCTCTACCAGCTATTGGAGAACAGTGGATGTCCACCATGTCTTCTAAACCTCACTTTGTCCTTCCATGCGAACATGCATCTACTGTGGAATTTGATGAACCTACATCGGACAGTTTCCCCCATGAGAAGTGGAGTGAGGCAAGGCTGTGTCCCAACTCCCATGGTGTTCGGCATCTTCCTATCTGTCCTTCTGTCCTTTGGTTCCCGACAGACACGGAAAACGTGTATCTTCAATCCAGAAGTTTTGGGATGCTCTTCAAACTGGCAATGTTGAAAGCCAAGGCGAAGGTGAGAACTGTGCTTATAAGGGAACTCCAGCCCGCTGATGATGTTGCACTCAGTTTCCCAAAAGAAGGACTTCAGGGGCTGATGGACAGACTGTCTCATGCTCGCACCAAAGGCCGACTGACAATTAGCGTTGAGACAATTGTTGTCATGGGTCAGGGCACTCCACTCTCCTCTGAAATCACCATAAACACCACTCCACTTTTAAATTCACCAACATAGGATCTATGACTCACTGCCACTCTCTGGATGAGGAAACTAATTCACGTACAGTAAACCACCTCCTCTACAGCACCCACCTTCGGGAGGCTAAGCAAGCGGACATAGAAGAATAGGAAACTCACAATGAAGACCAAGGTAACTGTCTACAACGCGTGAGTGTTGAACACGTTACTGTACAGCAGTGAAGCTTGGGTGACTTATATACATCAAGAATGGGTAAATGAAATGGGAGAGGACCCGGTGGTGGGCAGCCTAGGACGGGCCCGCAGTGGGTGCCGGAGGTCGGTCGAGGAGTGATGTGGGGAACAAAATGGGACCCGTGTCGGAACCGGGACAGATCTTCAGAGATATGAACGCCCAGGAACTTGAAGCAGGATCTTGGAACATAACTTTCTCCACCACTGTCCCATCAATGAAGTCAAGTTTGTGGATCTGCGGCTTTCTCCTGAAGTCAACAAATCTGTGGTCCTGCGGACATTGAGAACAAAACGTCTGCACTGGCAGCATTCCCTCAGATTATCAATCTCTCTCCTGCACTCTGACTCATCATTACCCATCATTTGTCCAACAACGGTGGTATCGTCGGTGAAATTTAAAGACGGTATTGGAATGGTCTGGCTGTGCAGTCCTGGTCATAGAGCAGGGGACTGAGCACACAGCCTTGAGCTGGTCCTGGGTTGGTTATAGAGGAGGTATTGCCCGTTTGTGCGGATTGTGCTCTGCTGATGAGGAAATTAAAGATCCCCAGTTGTACAGGATTGTGCAGAGACATGGTTAAGGAGATGTGTGAGGACATCCAGGACAGATCTTCAGAGACATGGACACACAGGAACTTGCAACATAACGTTCTCCACCACTGTCCCATGAATGAAGACAAGTTTGTGGATCATCGGCTTTCCCCTCCTGAGGTCATCGACCTCTGCCATGTTCCCTATGATTGACCAGAGGACAATATCTGATGAGACGGCCATGGACCAGGGCTGGCACGCAGAAGCGTCATCACACCTGACCCCGCTGTGTTGCTGAGGAAGATCTGGTGTCACTGGGAATACGGAGCTGATCCTCTGTAAACTGCCCTCAGTGGAGACCGTGATAGAGATGTGAATTTTAGAGCTCTGCTCTCAGCGAAGGTGGAGCAGGAAACTGCTGGAGGATCTCAGTGGGGTCAGGCAGCAGCATCTGCGCAGGAATGGACAGATTGACATTTGGATCGAGACCCTTCAAGACTCCATTCTTTGTCTCCATTTTACTAGGTTGGTTTTGATGACAGGAAATGGCCAAGATTGACAATCATCATGGACTTGCAATGTCAGATGCTTGAAGATCCTGAAGACCCAATCTTGCTCCAAGCTCTGCAAATCTCCACACCTGACACTGGAGAAGCTGTTGATGAACAACTTGGTGGGATTTCCTAGGGCGCTGGATCTCCTCCAGGTTGTTTGAAAGGTGGGTGACGGTCGGTCGAGGACACGACTTCCGCCGAGGCCATTTCATCTGCGGAGGGGGATTGGACAGACAACGGTTTATTTTCGGGAAACTTCAAGACTCCATTTACCAGGTCATTTTCTTTTTTTTTTCTTTTAAAATTTTTTTTATTATAGAAACAAAGTAATTACAAAGTACACTCTTATACGACGATAAAAAATATATAATATTAATAATAAATTGATTTACTGTTTATATTATTTGTGATATTATCAATTATACATATCAAGGTTATTTATTTTGTATAATTGGGAGTGTGTATAGTACATTCCTAATATTAGCAATATACTCATACTAACTCAAAATCTTCATATTTCCTTTGATTTCAAAAATACAAGTCCCCCATGTTATAATTGTATAATACACAAATATTAACCGAACTATAATATTCATTATATTTTCATAATAATAAGAGTGTTTGTTATTATTATTTGACTTTATATTTCCCAAATTATTATATAGTTGAAACTACACAATTTTATGTAATTAAAAAATACAAGACATTAATAATATTTTTCATACATCATAATGATATCTATATTCGCACTAATATTAAGAATTTAATATAATTGTGTTTCTATACTTTTTTCCTAATTAAGGAAAAATTAGTCTGGCCAAGATTGATGATCACCGTGGGACTTGAATGACAGAAAACTGAAGCCGCTCAAGACCAAACTCGGCCCGCAGTGACCACAAACAAGGACGAACCGGCAGCTGAAGTGACCACCGAGGACAAGTGTCAAATACGGGTCCTCGGTAGGTGCTGGAGGTCAGACGGCTCATGGAATGGTGCGCCACCAAGATGGAAGAAGAACATTCGGGACCATATTGGTCACTCAACAGCCCAGCAATAGAAGGAATTCAGGGGCTGATGGACAGACTGTCTCATGCTTGCAATGATTACCGACCGACAGTCAGTATTTAAGACGACTGTTGTCATGGATCAAGGCACTCCACTCCCCTCTGAAATCATCCTAAACACGAGTCAGCTGGAAACTGTCATCCAATTCACCTCCCTAGGATCAACGGTGACTGATAGCCACTCTTTGGATGACAAAATCAATTCACCTACAGTAAACCACCTTCCTATACTGTAACCACATTCTGGAGGATATCCCAGCAGAAATGGAAGAACAGGAGTAATAATGTCCTATTGGCAGCATTCCCTCAGATTATCAATCTCTCTCCTGTACTCTGACTCATCATTACCTATTATTTGTCCAACAATGGTGGTATCGTCGGTGAAATTTAAAAGACGGCATTGGAAATGGTCTGGCTGTGCAGTCCTGGTCATAGTGCAGGGGACTGAGCACACAGCCTTGAGCTGGTCCTGTGTTGGTTATAGAGGAGGAGGTGTTGCCCATTTGTGCTGAACTGGAGGCCTTGCTTGAGACTGACTTTGAGCCCCACCGCAGGGCTGTGGACTTACCTTTGGAGCCTGCGATCCCTTGCCTGGGATCGACACTCCAACCGCAGCCTGCGGATTTCAACATCAGGGAGCTCGCAATCTCGGGTAGAAACTGATGTCGGGAAGGTCCAAAGTCGCAGGAGGTTTGACCAGCCCCAACCGGTGGTCTGATCGCCTGGCACGGGGAGCAGAGATCCCCCCCAATGCAGGAGCTTGATCGCCCCGACGCGGAGGGCCCGACCGCCGGCTACAGGAGCCAAGATCGCCCCGTCAACGGAAGTCTCGAGGCCCCCGACCGCAGGAGAAGACAGAAGGGAATAGATTTAACTTTTTCCAGGGTGATTCATCAGCCTCTGATTGACCTGAGGTTGACCAAAGGACAAGATCTGAAGAGATGGCCGTGGACCATGGGAAGCATGTAGAAGCTTCATTGCTCCTGACTCATCGGTATTCCTGAGGAGGATGTGGTGCTACTAGGAATAGACTTGAGCTGCTTCTCTGCTGAACTGCCTTCCCGTGTTTAAGGTTTGTTTCACTTCAAAATAGACAAAAACGCAATAAAATTTGTAGTCAAGTATGTAATTTATTTATTTCGACAGGCTGGTGTGGCAGTAAACTCTTACAGTATGTAATATACAGACTATAGGTGCACTCTATCCCCACACACAGAGGTATGTTCAATCAGATATATTTATACCCCAATAATCAGCGGATACAGCAATATTTTATCTTACAGAGTATTGTGCAGCCTCTTGATTGTTAAGATTGACAGGTTCTTCGAGAGAGGAAAGGTTAGCCCATATATGGTTTATGCTAAAGAAGCTATTTTTTTTCTGCAGATCAAGTATTTGTTTTTTTTACCTTATTGATGCACATTATAATCTTATAGAGTAAAGAGTACGCCAAGTGTCTGAACATTCTCCTGATGTTTATATCATAAAGAAAAACATTCTTGAAGTTGTGCTTGTTATCTCGCTAGTGTTATGGAAGAATGGCAAAAACATCTTTGTTAGCCTTGCTAGTGTTAATAGGAGAAAGGTGAAAGAAAGCCTTTCTTTATTGCTTCTAATTCTTGAAACTTTTCCACCTTGTGCCAGGTATGGGAATCGCTCGGGACTTCAGGTTAAAGCACCTTTTACTTGGGTATCCTTCTTCTGCAATTCCCCATCGAGATTGTACCTTACAAAAACAGTTGTAGAACATTTCAATGGCAGCATATTCATGGCTCCCGATCTCTCACTGTCGAAGCAGCTCACTTTGTGGCCACCAACAATGTTAGACAGCTTGTCAGTCTTCAAACTGCTCTGTCAGTTGCCACGTGTCATAATGTTCATTAAAGCCATAGGACCCAAAATTAGGCATTCAGCCCCACGGAGGTCTACCCACCATTCAACATTGCTGATCTATTTTTCCCTCTCGACCCATTCTCCTGCTTCTCCCCATAATCTTTGACCCCCTTACAATCAAGAAACCTGTCAAATCTCTGCTTAAAAAATTCCAATGAGTTTGGCAAATAGTTCCACAGATTTTCACAGCCACCCTAAATAAAATTCATAGTTACAGGAGCAGATTAAAGGCCATTCAGCCATCAAGTTACTCTGCCATTCAATCAGGGATGATTATCTTTCCCTCTCAACCCCATTCTCTGCCTTTGCCCCATAACCCGAGTACCGTACTATAATAAAAAAATCAGTCAATCTCTGCATCAAAAAATATCCATTGACTTGGCCTCATCTCCGTCTGTCGGCAATGAATTCCACAGCTTCACCACCCTCTAACATAAAAGAAACTTCCTTCTCATATTTCTAAAGGTACGTCCTTTTATTCTGGGCTATGGCTTCTGGATCTCCAAGACTCTCCGACTGGTGGAAACATCCTCTCCACATCCACTTTTACTATTCGGTAAGTTTGAATGAGTTTCCCCCTCATCCTTCTAAACTCCAGCAAGTACAGGCCCAAGTGCCACCCAAAGACGCCATCATATCTTAACCAATCCTTCCTGAAATTTGGTGCCCAAAACGGCTCAACAATATTCCAAATGTGGTCTGACCAGTGCCCCAGGAACTCCTCAGCATTACATCCCTGTATTTTATATCTAGCCCTCTCAAACTAACTGCGGCTTTGCATTCACCTTCCTTACCACGATTCAACTTGCAATTAACTTTTTAGGAATCCTGCAGCAGCACTCCCGAGTCTCTTTGCACCTCCAAATCCTGAATTCTTTCCCCATTTAGAAAATAGTCTACGCCTTTATTCCTACTACCAAAATGCACGACTCCATATTTTGCTCTGCTGTATTCCAACTGCCACTTCTCAGCCCACTCTCTCAACCTTTAATTACCTTCTGGTGTTTTTTTTTAAAGCTTCCCAATTCTCCAGCAACCCCACTGACCTCTGCAATGTTACATGCCTTCTCTTTAATTTTATTCCTCCAGGTCTACTTTCTGAAGATACATCCTTTAATTCTGAAGCTGTGCCCTCTTGTCCTAGACTCTCTCCCACTAGTGGAAACATCCTCTCACATCCACCCTTTCACTATTCAATGAGGTCCCCCCCCTTATCCTTCTAAACTCCAGCGAGTACAGGTCCAGAGCAGTCAAACATTCATCATATGTTAATCCAATCATTCTCATAAACCTCCTCTGCGCCCTGTCTAATACTAGCATATCCCTCTTCTGATATGGGTCCCAAAACTGCTCACAATAGTCCACATGTGGTCGGACCAGTGCCTTATAAAGCCTCAGCATTACATCTCTTGTTATATATTTTAGAGATACTCCAGCTTTTTGAGTTTATATTCCAGTTGTCCTGAAATGAATGCTCACATTGCATTTGCCTTGTGCAGGATCGCTCAGTATTTGGCGAAACAATGGGCCTTTGGGATCGTCAGCGTTGCCCTGCCCTTCAAGCCCATGGCTGATGATCTACCTCCAACACTTTGCTGCACAGTGCCAGAGGGAAAACTCGAGCAGAAGCCATTGAAGCCTCTCGTTACTACGGATTGCAACCTGTTCCAAAGAGAGAGATCAGATGTCACCAGAACCCACTGTAACCACTCTGGAACAACCAAGGGTGCAGGGCGTTACTCAGTCCCTACACTCCATCCAAAGATTTGTCTATGTAGACAGCAAGACTTAACCTGTTGGGGTCATGAGGACCAGTGGGTGCATTGTCTCCAACTGAGGAGTTGTTTCTGAAGTCCTGACTTTCCCTTTCTTTTGCAGCAGGCAACTCAAATCCCACCCACCATTTCAAAGCTCATTGTAAAAGTCACTAATAAGAGCCGTGATCTTGTATATTGGTCCCTTTTTATTTTGTGTCTCTGGAATTCTCAACTCTCTACAACATCTCACCAAAAGCTAAGAAATCTGGTTATGGTGTAACTGGGTTTGCCAGGCACGCAGGCAGGCACTGAATCCTGCCAAGGTGAAACAAGAATTTGTTTTTCTTTTTTTTGGGGGGGGGGGGGGGGGAGATGGAGCAATGAATTACAGTAAACCCTTGCTATAGTTAGTGAACCACACTGGGCAAGGCGGGGCGGGTGGCGGGGGGGGTGGGGGGGGGGATATGAGAGGAAGGTGGTGCATGGTTATTGCCAATTGTTTTGCTACAACCAAATAAGGGGCTTAATATTTACAGTACTCTTGGAAAAAACAGCAAATAAACATGCAATAAATTAACAGTAAAGGGCACAAAATATACCATGCCTCGTGGCACAGAGGTACTGCAGTAGAGGAATGTTTATCTATGATTGAAATTCTTGATTCTCTGCATTTCTTTGCACAACGAGCTGTGATTTGGTGAGAATTACAGCTCACCCTCTTCAGTTCCATTGCACCCCTCCCTTAACCTCCCTACCCCACTACTGGGGTGTCCAATCTGGAGCTGAGTGTCAGCAGCTCTGCCGGTGATGCCACTGAGTAATTAGTGTTAAAAGCCTATATTGAATCTAATAAAAACGGAGACACCGTTGTCTTGATTTGTGCCCCAGAGGTTTTATTGTACCAACAGTAAATGAGGAAGTAGGTAAACACTAGATGACTGATCTAATAAAATATTTTAAATGGAAGTATTTTCATTTTTAGTTAGGACTGCAAGGTTTTTATCAACTTTCTCTGCCTCCTTCCTGGTACTGTCACAGAACGTAATACAGTACGTCACAGTAGGCTGTGGGCCGAGTGTCAAAAATGTGTTTAGAATTTAACTTTCGTGACCCATGTCTCGGAACTACATGAAATTTTGCACAGATTTAGATAAAATATAATTGAGAAGTCATAACTCGTCAGTGCCAAAAGTTGCACATTAATTAATTAAACTAATTAGAAAATATGATCGAAAAAGTAAGCTTCATCTACTGTCCAATGCTCATATTACACCATGGGGAGCCTAATTTAGCTGGGGTCTATTTAAACCATATATTATTTTATATATATATATATATATATATATATATATATATATACATATGACGTGAATATCACTGTAATCATATAGAGTTATGTATAATTATATTATATAAAAATAATATGAATATAATTGTGAGTGTGCATTTTGAATGAGTGCCGCAGAGGTCCAGCTCCTGAACCAGCCTAATTAATGGGTGAGGGCAGTTCCTGTGGGTTCCCCCCCCATTTTTTACTTTTTTTTTTTTTTTTTTTTTTTTTTGAACCTCTACTGACTGCCAGTGTGTATTCTGGCAATAGTGGGACTGGGGCAGTGCCAGGCTGGGGGAAAGGCTAAGGCATCCTTCACTGAACAGGAAAATGCCTAACCCTAACTCGCCCCCCCCTTCCAGAGCTGCCCACGGCTGGAACTGGAGCCGCTTTGGGACCGGCTGCGGGGGTCCGTAACGTGTGGTCCTGCAGCGTGTCCACCTCGGCCAGCGTGCCCTTCTGGATCATCTTGGTGATGATGGTGGGGAGCAGCACTCCGGAATCCCGGACTGCTTTCAGGCACCCTCAAAGGGCCCGATCCTTCCGTCCCCGCCCGCTCGCAATCGCTGCAACACCGGCCTACCGACAAAGCCCGACCGACCACTCGCAGCACCCACTAGGCCATCCAACCACTCTCCCACTCACCGACGGCCCGACTGACCACTGCTCACCATCCATCCCGGTCCCTTGGTGATTTTATTGATTGATGCGTATTGTACACAAGTGTGCAAAAAGCCACCATGGATATTTTTGACGGCAGTGATAGATAGATATCTTGATTAGTACCAGTGTCAGAGGTTACAGGGATGAGATTAGATCAGACCAAGAGTGGAATTGGCGTGTAGACTTGATGGGATGGGCCGAATGGCCCTATTTCTTCTCCATCACATGACTTTATGGGACTTCTTCTGCCAACAGTGCTGCTACTTGGTTTTTGACCTAACATTTTGGTCAGAATGTCTGAAGATGGTAACTAACCCGAAACATCATCTATCCATGTCCTCCAGAGATGCTGCCTGACACACTGAGTTACTCCAGCACTTTGTGGATTCCAGCGTCTGCAGTCCCTTGTGTCGAGCATCTGGTTAACATCTTCTGCACCCGCTCCAAAGCCTCCACACCCTTCCTGTAATGGCACATTGAGTGTAAAGTCCTGTGGTACAGAGCTTGTGTCAACTGCAACTTAGATCTCAGCCTCCAAGCTTTCCCCGTCCACCAATGGCTGACTGGTCAACACTAGAAGTGGCTTCAAGTCCTGACACAAGCGCCACAATTCAATGGACCTCCTTTCTAGTCTCAGTGCGACTGGCAGGATCGTGATTTTTTTTTTAATGTAAAGATTTCAATATCACAAGAAGATGACATATTCAAGACTGCAGAGAAATGTGTTAGTGTGCAGGAGATTTAATCTTGCTTAGCAGAGTGTTTTTTAAAGGAGATTTTAATGCTACAATAATTTAACTGCCACCAGGTATTAGTCTAGGCTCCGTATTAAAGGCACTAGCATCAAATCACCATTGTTGGCAAGCTTCAAAATTACCATGGGTTTTATTCCACTAGAGTCAACAGAAACAGGGAATATCACAGGGACAGAAGTACGGTTCGAAACGTTATTCACCAAAGCAGTCATCTTGTCAAGACAAGAGATGGCCAAGGTCCCCCACAGACCCACGCTCAGTGGGGAAGGTCAGCGTGGGATGATGTAGAAGGGCTGGCATGGGCTTGATGGGCTGCTTGAAGGGTCCTGGTTCTGTGCTGCGCGAACTGGATCGTCACCTGCAGTCCGGTGTTTGACGGGGGCCTATCCCAGGGCGTGGACCCTGGCACGTGCGAACAGCATCACGTGTTTCAGTCTCAGCTCAGTTCGTTCAGCTCAGTCTGCGACGCACGAACAGTGATTCTGTCTTCACAAACTCCGCCTATGCCCAGGATACATTGCTTCTGCAGAGATGAACGGGATGCAGTTATTTCCCTGGAAGTAGCAAATATCTGTGAGCTTCACCCAATATCATCGGTCGAGGACGCGCTGCCGAGAGACCAAGGAGAGACCGGGCATGGGGTGGGGGGGCTCTAGAGAACTAAGAGGGACCCGGGGGAAAAGAAGGAAGAGGGATTATGTTGAATACTTTGGCGGGGAAACTCAGCGGGTGTGGCAGCATCTATGGAGTGAAGGAATCAGACTGAAGAAGGTCTCGACCCGAAACTTCATCTATTCCTTCACTCCACAGATGCTGCCTCACCCACTGAGTTTTCTCCAGCATTTCTATCTATTTTCGATTTTTCCAGCATCTGCAGTTACTTCTTAAACATGTTGAATACTTTTGTAACTTTCTCGGCACCCTTTAAGTACTGACATTGTGCACACTTGTTGTTCAGACGCTGTGGAGGCCAAGTCAATGGATATTAAGGCTGAGATTGACAGATTTTTCATAGTGACAGTGTTTTTTAGGGGTTAAGGCAGGAGAATGGGAGAGGAAGGATAGATCAGCCATGATTTAATGGCGGAGTAGACTTGATGTGGCTGAATGGCCTTATTCTGCTCCTAGAACTCATGAACTTAAAATAACTATCAATCGATCAATAATCAAACAATCACCAAGGACCTATAAAAAAAAGAAAACACCACAGAATCACCACTCACCACCCATCATCCCACCACCATCATCCTTCTTCTCCCTGCTCCATCAGGCAGAAGATGCAGAAGCTTGAAAGCGCACACTACCAGATTGAGGAATAGCTTCTTCCCCTCTGTTGTCCGGCTTCTGAACAATACATCCATAAATTCGGGGTACTGTCCGATTCGTCCCTCTGCGCATTTGCAGACACGCACACAATTGGGATTTTGCTTCTGGAACTGTTATGACATGGCGCCACAATGTCACAAGGTGGAGCCTCACCTGCCTGGTTCCATCCTGACTACGGGTGCTGTCTTTACGGAATTTGTAACATTCTCCCTGTGACCTCATGGGTTTCCTCCGGGTTGCTCCGGTTTCCCCCCCACATCCCAAAGATATTCGGATTGGTAAGGTTAAATGGACTTACCTTGTCTGCACATCCTGGACGCCCGCAGCGGCCACTGTGGAGGGTTGTGATCCCGACCACGGGGGAAAATGGAGGAGGATTAACCAAACTTTGTGGTGGATGTTTGTATTAAATTTTTATTGTGTATTGTGTGATCTTTTTTTGTTGTACTGCTGCTGGCAAATTTATTTAATTGCACTTTATGTGCAAGTGACGAATAAAACCTGACTTGACTAAATGACTGCCATAAATTACCCCCATTGTGTAGGTGAAGGTAGTATTTATGGGGAATGTGGGGACAATAGAAGATAAACACAAATTGCTGGAGTAACTCAGCGGGTCAGGCAGCATCTCTGGAGAAAAGGATTAGGTGACGTTTCGGCTCGTGACCCTTCCTCAGACGAGGAACAATAGGTTCAGTGTAAATAAGTGAAGGGGAATGCTGCTTATTCTTCTTGCGTGTGGCGTGCACAGCCTAAGTTGTAGGACAACTTGTTCTATTTGATCTTACTTGATTGTGCACGCCAGGTTGATTGCATTCGTCAAAACAGGGCGGACCACGTGAAGGTTGCAATCTCCCGCCCCGGGAATGCTGCTAAGGCAAGGCAACTGTGACTCGATGGGCCAAATGGCCTCTTATATCAATCGGAGGCTGGCTCAGTCATTACCTTGTACAGGTCTATTTTGTCCTGTCCTGTCAGGCACTGTAGAAGTGAGTGAGCAACTCGGGCCCCGGTCACCGCCTTCAGTAGCTGTTTGCTTCCCTCGTCGTCACGGTTCAGCCAGTTCCACAGAGCCATCTTCAGTGGGCAAAGACAGAGTCAGTTTGAATCCAAAATTAAGTGACACGGTGAGGACGAGAGAGCGGAGAGGTGCCGGGGAGGCAAGCGCGTGTGGGGGGGCAGGGAGAGGAGGGTGCAGTAGAGACAAGCAGCCAGTCTAGCAGTCACAGACTGCAGACGCAAGACAGACAAAATGCTGGAGCAACTCAGCGGTACAGGCAACATCTCTGGAGAGAAGGAATAGGTGACATTTTGGGTCGAGACCAGGCACGTGCCGTCAGGGTAGGCAAGGTAGGCACTGCCTACCCAGACAAAACATTATAAAGTGATAATTATCAAATATAAATAGTAAAGGCATGGGAGAATTATGCTTACCTAAGAGATCGATCTCTAAGATAGGCATAATTCTCTGTGCCTTTCATGCGCAGTACATGTATTACGGGAATGTGACAATGACAAGGGGGCTGAAGGCAGCTGAAATTCTGCCTTGCACGATGGACTGTGCATGCACAAGTTTCTTGGCGGGTTTTTTCAAACATGATTGTCATTATCTTAAGAGTATCTTAAGAAACAAAGAGAGAGAAGAATGGAGTTTCGAGTACAAATAATGTGGTAAGTAGATTTCTTTGAGCTAAATGTTTTTTTTTGTTAGAAGTAAGTACAGTGGTGTGGTACCTAAGTACCTAATACATACATACACATTACCATTCCTTGTACAACTTCTTATTTTTAATTTAATAATAAAAAGAACAGTGAAAGAAAAAGGGAAATAAAGAGTGTCGAAATAGATAGACAAGCGAGTGGAAACAGATAGCGAGAGAGACAGAGAGCAGAGATCAAAAGCTAAGAAGATTGAAAGAAAAAGAGAGAAAAGAAATTAGGAGAGATATACCTATTTCGTATTTTTAACCATCCGTCACCCGGTTCTGAACCATTTAATTTTCTAAGGTTATGTTGCACCATATGCTTGTAAAAAGCCGATAAAAGGAGACCAAGTCATTAAGAATTGGTCTACTTTGCCTAGTAGGAGGAATCGCATTTCTTCAAGATGTAGCGTTTCCGCCATATTTGAAATCCACATTTTGAACGTTGGCGTGGTTGCGTTTTTCCAGAAGTTTTTTTGCTGTTATTAAACCATAATTAATGAAGAGCTTCTTGGAACGTAGTTCATTTACTTCCCTCTGAGCTAAATGTTTTTAAATGCCGTATTTCCCGGCAATGAAGACACTATTTGTTACCTAAAAATGAGGCACGAAAATGTACCTGCACCTTGAAGGCCGAAAGTTGGGTTGTTAGGCAAGAAAGATAGACTTAACTATTCCTCAGAACAGCGACATCAAGAACAAATTTGCTGTACTGAGGGACAGCCACGTCTATCCCTCATTGCTAGCAGCTGATGGGAAGCGGCTGTAAAGTGGGAAGCGACTGCAAAAGGACAGCGCTGCTGGTAGTGGGGGGGGGGGGGAAAGGAAGAATTTGTTTCACACAACAGCGTGTGGGGTCTGGCCAGGGGTAAAGTTGCGGGGAGGGCAGGAGTGTTGAGAAGGAGGGGGTCGGGGATCATGCCAGCAACTCGCTCAAGAGCGGGTCAGCGGGCAATTGATAACACGACAGCGGGCAGTGAAGCTTACTCCATATGTCAGTGCAAGTAGCCTCAATTGGTCCTTTGTTCGAGCTGACACAAGTTTAAGCTCCACCACCCGCTGTCCTGTTATCCATCACCCACTGACCCGCTCCGTTCTATGATCTTTGCTCTTGAGCTGGTCCCCTCACTGTTCAGACAGAGAGCACGGCCAGAGGTGAGTGGGCCAGCAGAAGGCTCTGAGATGGCGGTCGGTTCCCCGGTCCGGTCCCGGCGGCCACTCATAGCCACGCGAGCTGCTTCCCTCCCCGGCCACAATGCCGTGGCTTCGCGCCCAGAGCGTCGCGGCAGCGGTGAGCGAGTGAGTTACTGCCATGATCCCCGACCCCCTCCTTCTCAACGCTGCTGCCCTCCCCTGCAACTTTACCCCTGGTCGGACTCCCCACACGCTGTGAAAGGAACTCTCTCCCCAATTGGTCCCTTGAACTAGTACTGTTGAACTGATTCACAACTGATCCAACTTGTCCCGGTGTGCTCCCGTTTTTCCCACCATCTCTCCACCTGCCGTCACCCTCCACCCTCCATCCATTCACTAATTCAGAATGAAGGAGATTTGGAAGCCTTGGGCAAATTGAATTGTTACTTTCTTTATTTTTATTTTTTATTTTTACGGAGAGGAGAACAAACTGTGCATGCGTGGTTTAAAATGTTTTAAAAGCCGACTGACTGCCCACCCTGAGTAATCACTCACGACCCGTGCCTGGTCGAGACCCTTCTTCAGATGCAAGGACCTGCGGACGCCACATTCCTGAGCAGAGTGTAAACAGCAAGGTAGAGCCACAGGTGGTAAATTACTGTTTAACTACTTTCTCGTTATTGCTCTGGGAAATACATAATAGTGGGCAGTTTGTTTACCTGCTGCACCAGCTCCGGTAAACCTCCACATCCCGCCGACATCTTCAATCCCACACACGTCACAAGGATACTTTAAAAATCTTCAATGTTTGAGACTACACCACAGAGAATGGAAAGAATTTGTTACAAACATGAGCGGCAATTTCCTTTACCCCTGGCTCACTCACCCACAACCCCTCAAGCTAACTCCGGAGTCTCACATGCTGAAAAATACAGCATGGAAACAGGCCCTTCGGCCCACCTAGTCCATGCTGACCATCGATCACTTGTTCACACTAGTTCTATGCTATCCCACTTTCTCATCCACTCCCTGCACACCAATGGCAAGTTACATAGGGGCAACTAACCTATAAACGCACCCGACTTTGGGATGTGGGAGGAAACCCACGCGGTCACAGGGTGAACATGCAAACTTTAGTCAGGGTGGTGAATCTGGGGAATTCTTTGCCACAGAAGGCTGCGGAGGCCAAGTCAGTGGAAATATTTAAGGCAGAGATAGATAGATTCTTGATTAGTACGGATGTCAGAGGTTATGGGGAGAAGCAAGGAGAATGGGATTAGGAGGGAGAGATAGATCAGCCATGATTGTCCAGTGGACATAGGTTCAAGGTGAAGGGGAGAAGATTTAATAGGAATCAGAGGGGTAGCTTTTTCACACAAAGGGTGGTGGGTGTATGGAACAAGCTGCCAGAGGAGGTAGTTGAGGCTGGGACTATCCAATCGTTTAAGAAACAGTTAGACAAGTACATGGACAGGACAGGTTTGGAGGGATATGGACCAAATGCTGGCAAGTGGGACTAGTGTAGCTGGGACATTGTTGGCCGGTGTGGGCAAGTTGGGCCGCACTGTATCACTCTATGACTCTATGATTGAATGGTGGAATAGACTTGATGGGCCGAAAGGCCTAATTCTGCTCCTATCACTTATGATCTTATGAATTCCACACAGACAGCACCTGAGGTCAAGATCAAACCAGGGTCTCCAGCATTGTGAGGCAGAGCGACTCTAACAACACAATCAGCTCCTGTGCCTGTTACAAAGACCACTGACCCCACGCTGATCTCCTTTGAACCCTCCCCACCCACCACCACACTTTAACCCTTCACACACTGACCCCTAACTGACCCTTTAACCCTTCACACACTGACCCCTAACTGACCCTTTAACCCTTCACACACTGACCCCTAACTGACCCTTTAACCCTTCACACACTGACCCCTCAACCCTTCACACACTGACCCTTTAACCATTCACACACTGACCCCTCACTCTCCCATCAGTGACCCCTCACATTGATCCTGTGACCTCACACATTGACCCTGTGATCCCTCATATTGACCCTGTGGCCCCTCACATTGACCCTGTGACCTCTCTCATTGACCCTATGGCCCCCACATTGACCCTGTGCCCCCTCACATTGACCCTGTGACCCCTCACTCTCCCATCACTGTAACCCCTCACATTGACCCTGTGACCCCTCACATTGACCCTGTGACCCCACATTGACCCTGTGACCCCTCACATTGACCCTGTGACCCCTCACATTGACCCTGTGACCCCTCACATTGACCCTGTGACCTGATCCCGTGAGCTCGGGGCGCTCTGAAGCAAAGATTCTGTGGGATCTTTGCTGTGAAGGTTCCCGACCCCCAGGCCCGCTCCCCCCACAGATGCTGCCCGGCCCGGCCCGGCGGCAGCTTGTTGTTGACTCCCAGCCACAGCCGCCCCCCTCCCCCCCCCGGCTGCTGCGGCCGCGGCGTCTCCGTTAAAACAGGGACGGAGTCGGGGCTTCTCCCGCGGCCGCCGGGGGGAACGGGTGCCCGGGGGAGCGGGTGCGGGGGGGGGGGAGGGGCGAGAAGGGGGGGGAGGGGGAGGGGCCGGAGAGCCGCCACTCACCCCCCGACCCCGGGCCCGAGCCGCCGGCTCCCACCTTCATTTCCGGGATCACACTTCCGGGCAGAGGCCCGCCGCAGGGTCTTCCGGGTCCGACGCTGCCACGTGACGTAGCACGTCGTCTGCAGTGCCCCCTTGCGACTGAAGAAGGGATCGTCCGCTCTGGCAGAGTGTGGATACAGTGTGGATATAGTGTGGATACAGTGTGGATACAGTGTGGATATAGTGTGGATACAGTGTGGATACAGTGTGGATACAGTGTGGATACAGTGTGGATACAGTGTGGATACAGTGTGGATATAGTGTGGATACAGTGTGGATACAGTGTAGATACAGTGGTGGATACAGTGGGAGGATGTGTGGATATAGTGTGATACAGTGTGGATATAGTGTGGATACAGTGTGGATACAGTGTGGTCATACAGTGTGGACAGTGTGGATATAGTGTGGAAGTCATGGATACAGTGTGGATACAGTGTGGATACAGTGTGGATACAGTGTGGATACGTGGATACAGTGTGATATGGATGTGGGATACAGTGTGGATATAGTGTGGATAAGTGTTACAGTGGAACAGTGTGGATATAGTGGTGGATACAGTATAGAATATAGTGTGGATACAGTGTAGTGTGTACAGTGTGGATATGGTGTGATACAGTGTGGATATAGTGTGGATACAGTGTGGATATAGTGTGTATATAGTGATATAGGATACAGTGTGGATAAGTAGTGTGGATATAGTGTTACAGTGTGGATATGTGTGATATATGTGGATACAGTGTGGATATAGTGTGGATACAGTGTGGAATACACAGTGTGGATATAGTGTGGATACAGTATAGATATTAGTGTGGATACAGTGTAGATATAGTGTGGATATAGTGTAGGATATAGTGTGGATACAGTGTGGATATAGTGTGGATATAGTGTAGATATAGTGTGGATACAGTGTGGATATAGTGTGGATATAGTGTAGATATAGTGTGGATATAGTGTGTGGATTACAGTGTGGATTATATACAGTGTGGATACAGTGTGGATATAGTTGTGGATACAGTGGATACAGAGTGTATATAGTGTGGATAACAGTGGGATACAGTGATAGATATAGTGTGGATACAGTGTGTGTGGATACAGTATAGTTGGGATACAGTGTGGATATAGTGGATATAACAGTGGATAGTGTGGATACAGTGTGGATACAGTGTGATATAGTGTGGATACAGTGTGGATATAGTTGGATACAGGGTGATATAGTGTGGATACAGTGTGGATATAGATATACGTGTGGATATAGTGTGGAGTATAGGTGGATACAGTGTGATACCGTGTGGATACAGTGTGGATATATATCTATGTGGATATAGTGTGGATACAGTGTAGGATATAGTGTGGATATAGTGTGGATACAGTGTATATCTGTGTATATAGTGTGTGATACAGTGTGGATAAGTGTGGATATAGTGTGGTGGATACAGTGTGTGATAGTGTGGATATAGTGTGGGATACAGTGTGGATAGTGTGGATACAGTGTGGATATAGTAGTGTGGATATTGTGTGGATATAGTGTGGATATATGGTTGGATACAGTGTGGATATAGTGTGGAACAGTATATGTGGATACAGTGTGGATATAGTGTGGATATAGTGTGGATACAGTGTGGATATAGTGTGGATACAGTGTGGATACAGTGTGGATATAGTGTGCGGATACAGTGTAGATAATAGTGTGGATACAGTGGGGTGGTGGATATAGTGTGGATACAGTGTGGATACAGTGTAGATATAGTGTGGATATAGTGTGGATACAGTGTCATAGGATATAGTGTGGATACACAGTGTGGTATATAGTGTGGACATAGTGGTGGATATAGTGTGGATACAGTGTATAGTGTGATACAGTGTGGACAGTGGATATAGTGTGGATACAGTGTGTGTGGATACAGTGTGGATACAGTGTGGATATACAGTGTGGATACAGTGTGGATACAGTGTGGATATAGTGGATATAGGATACAGTGTGGATACAGTGTGTGATATAGTGTGGATACATGTGGATATAGTGTGGATACAGTGTGGATACAGTGTGGATACATACAGTGGATATAGTGTGGATATAGTGTGGATACAGTGTGGATATAGTGTGGATACAGTGTGGATAGCGTGATACAGTGTGGATATAGTGATATAGTGTGGATATAGTGTGGATACAGTGTGATATAGGTGTGGATATAGATACAGTGTGATATAGTGTGATACAGTGTGGATACAGTAGTGTGGATACAGTGTGGATATAGTGTGGATACTGTGGATATAGTGTGGATATAGTGTGGATACAGTGTGGATACAGTGTGGATATAGTGTGGATATACTGTGGATATAGTGTGGATACAGTGTGGATATAGATATAGTGATACATGTTGGATACAGTTGATATAGTGTGGATGTGTGGATACACAGTGTGGATACAGTGTGGATATAGTGTGGATACAGTATACAGTGTGGATATAGTGTGGATATAGTGTGGAACAGTGTGGATATAGTGTGGATACACAGTGTGGATACAAGTTGTACCACAGTGTGGATACAGTCACAGTGTGGATATACAGTGCGATATGTGTGTGTGGATACAGTGGAGTGTGGATACAGTGATACAGTGTGGATACATAGTGTGGATACCAGTGTGGATATAGGTGGTACAGTGTGGATTCAGTGTGTATACAGTGTGGATACAGTGTGGATACAGCATGAGTGTGATACAGTATACAGTGTGGAGTGTGGGATATGATACAGTGTGGATACAGTATGGTGTCAGTGTGGATATACAGTGTGGAGTATACCAGTGTGGATATAGTGTGTGATACAGTGTGGGATACAGTGTGGATACAGTGTGGATATAGTGGTGGATACAGTGATACAGTGTGGATACAGTGTGCTAGTGTGGATATGATACAGTGTGGATACAGTGTGGATACAGTGTGGATACTGTGTGTGTGGATACAGTGTGGATACAGTATATAGTGTGGATACAGTGTGGATACATGTGGATATAGTGTGGATACAGTGTGGATACAGTGTGGATACAGTGTGGATATGTGGAGTGTGGATACAGTGTTAGATACAGTGTGGATACAGTGTGGATATAGTGTGGATACAGTGTGGATACAGTGTGGATACAGTGTGGATATAGTGTGGATACAGTGTGGATACAGTGTGGATACAGTGTGGATACAGTGTGGATATAGTGTAGATACAGTGTGGATACAGTGTGGATACAGTGTGGATATAGTGTGGATATCAGTGTGGATATAGTGTGGATACAGTGTGGATACAGTGTGGATACAGTGTGGATATAGTGTTACCGTGTGGATATAGTGATACAGTGTGGATACAGTGTGGATACAGTGTGGATACAGTGTGGATACAGTGTGGATATAGTGTGGATACAGTGTGGATACAGTGTGGATACAGTGTGGATATAGTGTAGATACAGTGTGGATATAGTGTGGATATAGTGTGGATACAGTGTGGATATAGTGTGGATACAGTGTGGATACAGTGTGGATATAGTGTGGATACAGTGTGGATATAGTGTGATACAGTGTGGATATAGTGTGGATACAGTGTGGATACAGTGTGGATATAGTGTGGATACAGTGTGGATACAGTGTGGATATAGTGTGGATACAGTGTGGATACAGTGTGGATATATAAGTGTAGGATACAGTGTGGATACAGTGTGGATATAGTGTGGATACAGTGTGGATACAGTGTGGATACAGTGTGGATACAGTGTGGATATACTGTGGATACAGTGTGGATATAGTGTGGATACAGTGTGGATACAGTGTGGAGTGTGGATACAGTGTGGAATACAGTGTGGATGTGATACAGTGTGGATACAGTGTGGATATACTGTGGATACAGTGTAGATACAGTGTGGATATACTGTGGATATACTGTGGATACAGTGAGCATACAGCAGGGATAGTGTGGGAACAGTGAGGATACAGTGTGGGGACAGTGTGGACAGTGTGAATACAGTGCGGATACAGTGAGGATACAGTGAGCTCTGGTACAGCACTAATACTAAAAACCTGAGTATACTTGATATATGTCAATATAGAACACTACAACAGAGGAACAGGCCCTTCGGCCCACAATGTCCGTGCCAAAAATGATGCCAAGTTAAAGATAGACACAGAAGGTTGGAGTAACTCAGCGGGTCAGGCAGCATCTCTGGAGAGAAGGAATCGGTGACGTCTGAAGAAGGGTCTCGACCCAAAACATCACCCATTCCTTAGTAACTCAGTGGGTCAGGCAGCACTTCTTTAGAAATGGATAGGTAATGTTTCAATACGGGACCTTTCTTCAGATCTGGTGAAGGGTCCCAACATGAAACATCACATTTTACTTTAGTTTATTGTCAGGTGTACCAAGGTACAGTGAAAAGCTTTTGTAGCGTAACCAGTCAGCGGAAAGATTATACACGATTAAAATCGAGCCGTCTATAGTGTATAGATACAGGATAAAGGGAATGCCGTTTAGTGGAAGATAAAGTCAGTAAAGTCCGATTAAAGATAGTCCGAGGGTCTCCAAAGAGGTAGATGACAGCTATAGTATTCATGTTCTCCAGAGATGCTGTCTGACCCGTTGAGTTACTCCAGCACTTTGTGTCTTTTTTTCTTCTCTCGTCTTTGACATTTCCACACTGGGTGAAAGATTGTGACTGGCCTTTCTCAATCCCTGTTTAAGATACTGAAAGAAAGATAATTAAACTAACAAGCTAAGTGCTTTATTAATACAGGAAATTACAGAGCATTACAGCTATATACTTCTAAACCAAGACAGGTGGCCTTTGATGTGTGTGATCAGTTGGACAATCCACCTCATTATCGCATGATGTAAAACAAGACCTTCCTTCTTCATTGCCTCACCTTATCTCAAGGCAGGTTAAGAACTATGCATTGTCCTAAACAGGTAATAGACATACTATTGTTAAAAAGGAACTAGACTGATGTTCCAAAACACTACACCGCTACCTGGGTTAATTAAAGGAGTCACTCTGATCAGTTTAGTTTGGTTTAGTTTACATTAGTTTAGCTTAGTTTAGTGGAGCTTAATTTAGAGATACAATGTGGAAACAGGCCCTTCGGCCCACCGAGCCCATGCCGTCCATCAACCACCCATTCACATTGGTTCCACATTATCCCACTTTCTCATCCACTCCCTACACACTGGGGACAATTTACACATAGAGCTGGGATGGCAGGACTTCCATATGAAGAAAGACTGGATAGACTCGGCTTGTACTCGCTGGAATTTAGGAGATTGAGGGGGGATCTTATAGAGACTTACAAAATTCTTAAGGGGTTGGACAGGCTAGATGCAGGAAGATTGTTCCCGATGTTGGGGAAGTCCAGAACAAGGGGTCACAGTTTAAGGAGAAGGGGGAAGTCTTTTAGGACTGAGATGAGAAGATCATTTTCCACACAGAGAGTGGTGAGTGTGTGGAATTCTCTGCCACAGAAGGTAGTTGAGGCCAGTTCATTGGCTATATTTAAGAGGGAGTTAGATGTGGCCCTTGTGGCTAAAGGGATCAGGGGGTATGGAGAGAAGGCAGGTACAGGATACTGAGTTGGATGATCAGCCATGATCACATTGAATGGCGGTGCAGGCTCGAAGGGCCGAATGGCCTACTCCTGCACCTATTGTCTATGTTTCTATGTTTCTATAAAGTCATGTGCGGCGGCAGGCGGTAGATAGGACTGTTCGGTGAACTTTTGTAACTTCACCAGCGGCAATATGTGGCGACACTTGTGTACTGCCTAGGTCAGGTCTGCTGTATGACTTTACCAGGTTGTAAGCAAAATAAAGAATTTCACTGTACCTAGATACATGTGATAATAAAGTATCATCGATTCATTGAATTGAATTGAATGATTGAGAAAAGGAATAGGTGACATTTTTGGTCGGAGCCCTTCTTCATACTTAAGACTTGAGTCCTTTTCACCAGAGATACAGCTTGACCCGCTGAGCTACTCCAGCATTTTGTGTCTATCTTCAGAGTTTCTTCCTACAGAAAGTCTTTATATCAGTTTCGCCCTAAGACAGATTTTGACCTGTTGAAGGAGCTGGAGTTCAGTGTTTCCCCTTGGGGTGGCGGCATTGCACAGATCTGAGGCGACGTTATAGTCAGTGAAGATAGACACAAAATGCTGGATTAACTCAACGGGACAGGCAGCATCTCTGGAGAGAAGGAATGGGTGACGTTTCGGGCCCTGAAGAAGGGTATTGACCTGAAACAGCACTCTCGAGATGCTGCCTGTCCCGCTGAGTTACTCCAGAATTTTGTGTCTATCTTCAGTGTAAACCAGCATCTGCAGTTCCTTAGACAAAATGCTGGAGTAACTCAGAAGTAGGTGATGGTAGGAGAGTGGAAGGGGAGTTGAGGGGTGTGCGTGGGAGAGAATAGGGTGCATGGGTAGAGGAGAAAAGAGGGGGTTTGTTACGGCTGCAGTACTGATGGCCTGCATTGACCCGATGGGACGAATGGCCTCCTTCATGTTGTACTAAATAGGTTTGAAGGACCTCCTTAAAACAGAAAACAGAGATATCTTTTCAGTGGAGCAGCAGGTAGAGCTGCTGCCTCACAGTGCCCGGGTTCCAGGTTTGATCCTGGCCTCAGGTGCTGTCTGTGTGGAGTTTGCATGTTCTCCCTGTGACCGCGTGGGTTTTTCCGGGGTTCTCCGGTTTCCTCCACACTCCAAATAATTACAGGTTAGTAGGTTAATTAGCCTTTGTAAATTGTCCCTAGTGGTGTAGGATAGTGTTAGTGTACGGGGTGATCACTGGTTGGCACGGACTTGGTGGGCCGAAGGGCCTGTTTCCGTGCTGTGTCTCTGAAGTCTAAAGACTCTAGATGTACAGTGGCACAGTGGTGGAGTTGTGCCAGAGACTGAGGTTCGATCCTGACTACGGGTGCCGTTTGTATGGAGTTTGCACATTCTCCCCGTGACCTGCGTGGGTTTTCTCCAGGTGCTCTGGTTTCCCCCCACACTCCAAAGACGTACATGTTTGTAAGTTAATTTGCTTCGGTAACATTATAAATTGTCCCTAGTGTGTGTAGGGTAGTGTTTGTATGCGGGGACCACTGGATGGTGTGGACTCAGTGGGCCAAAGGGCCTGATTCAGTACTGTATCTCTGAAGACTAAAGGGATAGAGATGTTAAGGGGAAGAATTCCAAGATGCAGGGCCCAGGGATGTGAGGCATGGGCAATTGTGGAGAGATTAATGTCACAGACACAGGGGAGCCCAGAGATGGAGAAGGGGTCTCAGAGGGTTGAAGTGTTACAGGATGATCCATAGATAGGAAGGGTTCGGGCTATTGAAGAATGTAGGCGCACACGTAACAGAGTGTACATGAATGAGTACACGTGTTGGAGTATATGTATTTCGATATGCCTGTATATTGTACTTCTCAACCACATCTGGTGGACAGAGGAAAAGATTCAAGGACGCGCTCAAAGCTTTAGTGGAAAACATGACGCCTGCATCCGGAGATGGAACAGCGGTAGAGATGCCGCCTCACAGCGTCAGAGACCCGGGTTCGAACCCGACTACGGGCGCTGTCTGTACGGAGTTTGTGCGTGTTCCCCCTGTGACCGCGTGGGTTTTCTCCGAGATCTTCGGTTTCCTCCCACACTCCAAAGACGTACAGGTTTGTAGGTTAATTGGCTTGGTATAAATGTAAAATTGTTCCGACGGTGTGTAGGACTAGTGGTAAGAGTCAAGAGTGTTTTATGGTCATATGCCCCCCATCGGAACAATGAGATTCTTACTTGCTCCAGCACAACAGAATGTGTGAATATGTAAACATAGTACATAACGGGAGAAGAGAAAAAAATAAAAAGTTCAATAAATAACAAATATAGTGCAAATAACAAATAATAATATAGCCTTTTGCAGTTCAGAGCCCAGTTGTTGTGTTTAATAGCCTGATGGCTGTAGGGAAGAAGCTGTTCCTGAATGTGCGGGATCGCTGGCAGGTGCTGACTCGGTGGGCCGAAGGGCCTGTTTCCTCTAAACTAAACTAAACTAAACGGAACTAAACATCCACATTACACGCTGCTCGGGAAAGCAGCCAATACAGTAAAAAACTACACACACTCACCGGTCATTCTCTCTTCTTCCCACTCCCATCGTGCAGAAGATACAATAACTTGAAAGTCCATACAACCAGACTCAGGAAGAGCCTCTCCCCTTCTGTTATCAGACTACTGAACGGTCTTCCTATAAACCTGGGTGTAGTCTGATCTTCCAACCTACTTAATTGCAAACATTGCACTTTTTCCTCTGTAATGTTCATGCCACAATGATGTAAAATGATACTCTGTACTCTGTTTAAGAAGGAACTGCAGATGCTGGAAAATCAAAGGTGGACAAAGATGCTGGAGAAACTCAGCGGGTGAGGCAGCATCTATGCAGCGAAGGAAATAGGCAACGTTTCGGGCCGAAACCGTTCTTCAGACTGGTATTCCTTTCTTTGATTCACCAGGACCGGCACTGCAGAGCTGCTGCCTCACAGCGCCACAGACACGCCTTGAAGCCTGACCTCGGCTGCTTTCTGTGTGGAGTTTGCGCATTCTCCCTGTGACCGCGCGGGTTCCCTTCCAAATACGTGCAGGTTTGTAGGTTTGTTGGCCTCTGTAAATTTGGCCCCCAGCGTGTAAGGAGTGGATGCGAAAGTTGGATAACATAGAACCAGTGTGAACGGGTGATAATGGTCGGCATGGGTTCGGTGGGCTAAAGAGCCAGTTTCCACGCTGTATCTTTCAATTAATAAAATCCATTCAAACCTTTTATATTTGTATATGGCTTAACTGTACTCGTGTATAGATTTATATATTATATTATGTAATGATATTATCTTATATAAGATATTAGGGGCGGTACGGTGGCGTAGCGGGAGAGTTGCTGCCTGTATCAGCGCCAGATACCTGAGTTCGATCCTGACTACGGGTGCTGTCTGTACGGAGTTTGCACGTTCTCTCTGTCACCTGCGTGGGGTTTCTCCGGGTGCTCTGCTCTCCTCCCACACTCAAAGACATGCAAGTTTGTAGGTTTATTGGCTTGGTAAATTGTCCCGAGTGTGTGTAGGATAGTGCGGGGGTCGCTGGTCGCTGCTGACTCGATGGGCCGAAGGGCCTGTTTCCGCACTGTATCTCTAAACTAAACTAAACTAAATATTACATGATCTGATTGGACTGTAGACCCGATCCTCCAACCTACTTCACTGTGGACACTGCGCTTTTTCTCAGTAACTGTAAGCCCTGTCCCACGGTGCGAGTTCATTCCATGAGCTCTCCCGAGTTAAAGAAAAAAATCAAACTCGTGGTAAGCACGGAGAATGAACGTAGCGGGTACGTCGGAGCTCGGGGACGTCTCTTAGCGCTAACGGCAGGTACTCGTGAAGACGGCGTGAAGATTTTTCAACGTGATGAACAATGTCCACGAGAGCCCCGAGTACTGACGAGCGGCCATTGCCGTAAATCTCCGAGTTCGAATCAGGGCAAACTCGGGAGAGCTCTTGGAATGAACTCGTATCGTGGCACAGGGGTTTAACGCTACAATAATGAAAACGATATTCAGTAATCTGGTATTTTTCTCCTTGGTCTACCTGTTGTACTTGTGTACGGTTAGATTGTGCACGGATATAGTGTTATTGAATTTAATTGATAGCAGGCAATCAAAGCTTTCCAGTGTTTTTCGATACTTGTGGAAGGATTACACCAGTACCAATGGCGATACCACATCCCCACCGATTCTTGGGTGTCCCTGTCTGCTCTCAGTGAAGGAGGTACATTCACGTTGTCACTGAGAACCTTGGGCCCATTGAGAGAACGCGCCACCTCGCCAGTGACCCATCGCCCGTCCCGTCTATGGAAGTGTCTGCGGTTCCCATCCTGACCCCGAGCAGTCACCTCAGGACCCACAAACCCCAGGTGGAAGCAAAGCATCCTCCATCCCCAGAGACCGCCTGAGAAGAAGGAGTTGTTTGCTCATGTGCTCAGAGTCAGACAGAGACCACGAATAAACCAGACAGCCCCGGCAGTATTTCCCACATCTCACTCTCTGTCAACTCTGCGTGTCCCTGCACTCCACACAAGACCCGACACTTTTCCAACACGAGGTCTTTTCTTTAATCCTCAATTAATTAGCAGCAAACTGTGGGCGAAGGGATCTCCCGCAGTTAGTCTCCAGAGAACAAAACGCAGCCCGACTGTTTAACCCTTTCTGTGCACGTCCCAACTTACAAACCAAAGGCATGAACCTTGAATGCTCTGGAAGACAGACATAAAAAGCTGGAGAAACTCAGCGGATCAGGCAGCATCTCTGGAGAAAAAGGAATAGGTGATGTTTCGGGTTGAGACCCTTCTTCAGACCCGAAACATTATCTATTATTTTCCTCTAGAGATGCTACCTGACCCGCTGAGTTACTCCAGCTCTTGGTATCTATCTTCGTTTAAACCAGCATCTGCAGTTCCTTCCAACACATT